>JAQMYJ010000007.1:22455201-22481029 GCA_030014305.1 Clarias laeviceps
ATTTCATTCAAATTCAGAGCAAATAGGAAAAGCACTCATGTAAATAACAATATCCCCAACTTATTGTGAGTAGTGTATTTATCATACATTATACATACAGTATATGATCACTGCAAAATATGAAAAACAAGAAATTTACTTTGAAAAGGTCCAGAAAGTATAATAAACTGAAAGAATATTTTGTGCATATTTTCTTTGCATCACAAGGGTGTTGCCTTTGGTCGTATCAAAGTGATTTTTTTTGCTAAATGCTACAACTTCACCTCCCATAGTTTTGTCAAAATAGACAAACCAACCCGCACGTCTGTTTGTTTTAAGTATTTAACTATGCAATTTAGTTTTTGTAATAAGTAACAAGTAGGTTGCATTTTACTGTTAAATAATAATATAGCAAACTCATTTGATTGTGTTTTTTCAGCAAAATGGGACAAAGAAAAACGTAGTGGGCTTTGATGCATGCAAAAACCTTTTTACAAATATTGATAAATATCATTGAAAACAACACAAAATGTTCCAATTACAGCATCATCATCCTCTTCCTCTACTAATTTCAGTTTTATTTTAGTGGCTCACAACAGTGCCTTGCTATAAAAGTCTGACTTTTGTCCAAAAACTCCAAAATGCAAGACAGTAAATGTCCTTTTTCTTAGCTTCAACATTGTCCAAAAGTGCACTTTAGGTCAATCATGGCATTTTAACCAGTTGGTAAATTAGCGTCACAGAAGAATTTTGCAGCTGGTATTACTTGGATGTGTTGCATTTTACTATGAAATGCAGTCATTCAGTGTCATCTTTTGCCAACAAGGGGCGAGTTTAAAACTATTTACAACAGACTTTGTAGCTATTTCCTAGACTTTGTTAGGTATTATAGTGTTCATTGTGTTTTGCATTTAAAACAATAACAGTGTTACATACACATGTACTAAGATTAATGCAACAAGCAAACATTCCCCCATCACTGGGAATCTAAGAGTGCTTTAACTGATCTGGGTAGGAAGGCTGGTATTCCTCTCTCTAATCAATCATTGGTGTCCATGAGCTTATTTAAAGGAGAAGGACAGTTTCAGTCCAATCATTGCTCCAGCATACAGTAAACTTTCTAAATTTATATATTGGTCCAAGCCCTAGTGAAACCCTGAGATAAGTGCATTAGTGTTGCTGGGGATTATATGAAGAAATAAAGGCAGTTTTTACTCTTATAACTGTATTCTGTAATTCTGCACTATTAAAAGTCCCGGTTTGACTTGAACACCCCTCGTACAAAACATGAAAGAAATGCAGATTGTTACAGTGGTGTCTTCTGTCACGGCAAGACAATCTTACAAAGGGGGCCTAGAGCAACAAATAGCACAAAAGATGAGTCGAATGCACCAACACCGGTGCCACAATGTATTGTACAACGTTAACCCAAATTAATGTAATTTTGCATAAAGGCACATGGTCAGTTTGTTGGTCAGACTGTGTGGTTTTCTTTTGTGCTTCATGGCCTAGCAGAGCACCTCCTGCAGGGTGCATTGCTCCAAAACATACACTTCGTCCTGGGGCATGGGTGTGTCAGTGTTACGCAGAGTTGCATCTTGCCTGACACAAAAGGCAACCTAATAATCCACTAACCAGCACACATAATCCACTTTATTGGGGGGGGTTTAACACTGCAATCCTGAATAATTTTAGTCATCAGAAATAGTACAGAAGATTTCTTACTGTTGAAGCTCTGCATTCCTATTCAGCTCATCAGCGATCTTAAGAAGCTGATCTACAACTACTTTCACGTGAGGATCATCTCCTTCGTTAGCTGTTCCACCTAGGTCCTCTGCGCTCACGTGCATAGACGGGTCCTCTGTACTGATCCGCTCGATTACATATCTGCACGTGAAAATGAGCCACACATAGGATGAGGAAAGATGCAGCTATGGTCACAAATGTGAACATGGGAATGGGAAGACAGTCGGTTAACATACCCTCTTAGTACTATAGCACCTTCTTCTATAATCCTATCATCATTGACATCTGAAAGAAAAAAAGAAATACTTCATGGTAAAAAGTAACTTATAACACGAGCAAATATCACATTTCAAGCTTAATAGTTTTTTATAATTCAATACGATTCAATTCTTATTAAAACTGCAACGTTCAACTCGAGTCCAACCTGTATGTGTGTTACATAAAATTACAATCGAGACATACAGTATAAAAGTATAATTTAATAACAATGACAATCATAAAAGATATATATAAAGAGAGAAATGTTGGGAACAAATGTTATACTTTGACAGGCTGCAAAGTGCATAAAAGGAACCAACTAAAATTGTTTGTGTTAATGTACCAACCTCAACAACAAATTCATTTCCCCTCTCGTCTGTTCCAACCACTCAGCATTCAGCATCACTAATATATTAATCACCTGTTTTTTTGTTGTTGTTTTTTTAATGACTGAATGACTTTTAGGTTACTGTGTGGCTTAAACAAAAATATTCCTCTAAACCTGCTCAAGTACAGGGACTGGACTGAAAATGAGAGCCAAAAAAGTCCTTCAGGAGGTCTGGACAACTATTCCTCAAGACTACATTAAAATACAAGAAAGTCTGTCTTTTTGAAAGAAAAATATTAAGACATTAGGGGTGGCTCAAGACTTTTGCACAGTACTGTACAAAAAAAAATAAGAAAGAAAGCATCAGAATCGGACTATCCGTTTTCAATTTGTATTAAAGGAAAAATCAGTGACTTAATGATCATTTTATTCTGCTGGGACCGTCTGCTTTACAGTCTTTTATAAACAATGATTGATTGTTTAAGATCTCCTGATATCTGCATGCTTATGCTTCCTTACTTCTGAATTCTCTTACTTGTAAAACTGCTAATATGATCCCTGAAAATGTTGTTTATGCAGTATACATCTAACTATCTCTGTAAGAAGGTCATCATTTTCCATCTTCATGTGGCTTTGAGGGTTTCCCTCCACACACACACACGGCAGGTAGATTGCTTACCTAAATCTATGGACTGGCCACACTCTGGGTACACTCAGAAACCATGAAGATGGCTTTGGAAAGCAACTGATACAAACAGTTTTGCTACAATGGCTTATGACTATAATAGGTTTAGAAGTGCATTTGCCACAAACAGTTTTGCACTCAAGTATCCATTAGTGCGCAGTTGAAAAGTTCAGACTGAAATTCATCCTCGTCATAAAATAGTTTTTTTTTCGCTATAGCACACAGTCATAGAAGGGGAATTATTTATGAGTTGCATATTGATGTTTCTTCCTCACGCCATCTTATGGAGTTTTTCCTTATCCTTGTTGCCCCTGGCTTGCTCATTAGGGATAAATTTATAAGTTTAAAACTTGAATCCGGAATTTATAAATTTATGACGAGCTACTTTCTTTCGGCTGTGTCCGTCAAGGGGTCGCCACAGCTTTTACCACGGATACCCTTTCTGACGCAACACTCCCAATTTTACCCGGGCTTGAGGCCCACTCTGCATTCAGTGAATGGGGTTTGGGCATTGGGTGGGAATCAAACCTGGGTCTTATGCATGGCAAGCGATACACCGACTACTGAGCCACCAATGACTTAATGACAATGTCTACTGTAAAAAAAAGTTATATAAAAATATACTTTGTTTTTAGTCTTTCAGCTGCTCCCTCATTGAAGGGTCGCCACAGGGGCCCATCCGATCCACACAACGACTTGGCACGGGTTTCACGCCATGCCTCCTGACGCAACCCTCCCACATTTTATCTGGGCTTGGGAACGGCATTGCATCCTGTGACTGGGGTTTGGGCACTGAGTTTAATTTAATAACATTTTTTCAGGATGTAGTCTACTGGGATAGGCTCCGGATCTCTGTGACACTGAACAGGATGAAGCGATCACTGAAAATGAACGAGTTAATGGCAATTGCTGAGAGATGTAGATCAGAGTGTAAACAGTTCCGGTAGAAAATGATCGTTGACTTTTTGTTTAGAAAATAAACTACAAATAATCAGACGTACACTGTGTCCACCAGCACCCCTTTCATTTCCCGGCCAGGCTCGCTTCCCGTCTCTGTGTGCATGGAGTTTGTATGTTCTCTCCGTGCTTGGTGGGTTTCCTCCCACAGTCCAAACATATGCAGGTTAGGCTAATTGGTGTTCCCAAATTGCCCGTAGTGTGTGTGTGTGTGTGTGTGTGTGTGTGTGTGCCCTGCAATGGATTGGCACCCTGTCCAGAGTGTACCCTAACTCGTGCCCTAAGCCTCTTGGGATAGGCTCCAGTTCCCTGCAACCCTGGATACAGGATAAAGCGGTATAGAAGATGAGTGAGAGTGTAATTTAAACAGTAGATATTAACAAAAAGGTTTGTAAGAGGAATACCTACTCCACCTCATCCTTATCACTTATGGGGTTTTTTTTATTCTCAATACAGGTGGAGCCAGACTGCTGTCTCTGTAATGACGTCACAGGAAAGCCCTAAATGGGTGCAAGTGATTCATTGTTATATTGTTAATTTGACATAAATTCATTGTATCTTCGTCCTGTTTGAAGGTAAATCAATGACGTGTTTGATGAAACTGGACAACTTTTTGAATCAGAAACCCTAAACATGACGTCAAAACTTAACGCGCTAACGGCTATCCGGAAGAAACATGGTTAACAGATGATTTCATGGATATATTTATTTATTTCCCCCCCCAGTTTGGGTCCTACCTTCACCACCTGTTGCACCTCTGAGTTCACTGTCGTCCGTCCTGTCATTGCCATCTGAATCTGCCATTGTGGTGTTCAGTGCAAAACTTAGGAAGACTTTAAAATTTGCTAGTTAGCTAGCCACCTTGCTAATTCGAACCGCCAGCCGAAATGATTTACTCGGTTGGCTGTTTTCCACTTTTTAGTATGTACACCTCAGGAAAAAATGGCAAAATATGTGTTTTCGTTTTCTTTCCGCACCGTTAGAGAGAATAGCGGTTAAGCGGAAACTTGACGGAAAGCGCCATTAACTCCACAACAATAAGTGCAACAACTCCAAGTGAAATATGAAAAAACAAGGAAGTAACGCGGAAACAGGCCAGCACGAGCCATGACAGCGGGTCAGGACCTCAATGCCTTCATATTCCCTTTACAAGTGCACTACGTGGTGTATAATAGAAAATCAGGCGTACACCCTACTGAGTGCACTATAGGGAGAAGTGTTGCCGTTTGGGATTAAACATGAGGTTAAGAGGTTTCCCCGAATAAGGAAAGCTGGAAGGTGTGATTTTTCAATCTTGAACATTCACACCTTCCAGCTTTCTTTAATCAGGAAAGTTATAATTTAATATAATATAATATAAATCAACATTCACACTGGCCATTTGGTAATGCCAATTAGGAGTTCTTGGAACTCTTCTTGGAAGGCTGTCCACATGATTTTGTAGTGTTTCTGTGGGAATTCATGCCCACTCATTCTGTAGAGCATTTATGAGGTCATTAATGCTGGACGAGAAACCCTGGCTCACAATTTCCATTCCAGTTCATCCCAAAGGTGCTCAATGGGGTTGAGGTCAGGGCTTCCACACTGAACTCATCAAACCATGCCTTTACAGTCCTTGCTTTGTGCACTGGGGCACAGTCATGTTGGAGTAGAAAAAGGCCTTCCCCCAAGTTAAAAGCATAGCATTGTCCAAGATGTCTTGGTATGCTGAAGCATTAAGATTGCCTTTCACTGTATGTTTCACTCACTCACTTATCGTCCATAACGCTTAATCCTGTATTTAGGGTCACACACTCATTCACACACTACAGGCAATTTGGGAACACCAATTAGCCTAACCTACATGTCTTTGGCCTGTGGGAGGAAACTGGAGTACCTGGAGGTAACCCACCAAGCACGGGGAGAACAAGCAACCTCCATTGAAGCAATGTTTCCAAATCTTAAATAATGCAAATTCATATGCATTTTTAAACAATATGGTTTTAATGTTTTAACTAAGAAACATTCAGAAATCAGTACTTGGTGAAATAAATCATGATTTGCAATTACAGCTTGAATGCATCTTGGCATGCTCTCCACTGTTTTTTCACATTGCTTTTGGGTAAATTTATGCCACTCTTTGCACAAAAATTTTGGCTTAATTTGATGGCTTGTAACTATCCATCTAATTCCCGATCACATTCCAGAGGTTCTCAATGGGGTTTAGATCTGGAGGTTGGGTTGGCCATGACAGAGTCTTGATCTAGCAGTCTCCCATCCACACCTTGATTGACCTGGTTGTGTGGCATGGAGCATTGTCCTGTTGGAAAAAACGATTTCCTCGGATTTGGGAACATAGTCAGAGCAGAACAAAGCAAATATTCTTCCAGGATAATCTTGTATATGGTTTAACTCATATGTTAAAACAAATCTTTCTGATTCCAGCCCCAGATCATCATCATCAATCCACCTCCACATTTCACAGTTGTTGCTAGACACTGGTGGCTTGTAGGCCTCTCCACAGGCCTCCATCTAAACATGAGATGACCAAGTGTTGGCCAAATCTCAGCCTGGGTCTTCTTTGCTTCTCATTGATGAAGAGCTGTTTTCTGGCTTTGCATGACACCTCATGACATTCTCTCTGTGCACTTCATCTCAGTTTCAGTTTGCAGTTTGTCACTGTGTTTGAAGTTCACTGGATAGCATCATATGGTTGTAGAGTGCCACTCAAATGAATTTATGGTCATCCCTGGCAATAGAGATTCATTTTTACCCTGCACTAGAACTGTTTTGCCATCCAGCTGGTCACACTGAAAAAAGGGAGTGATAATCATAGCAGTGTTGTTGTTTTTTTAAATATAATTGTTCCTAGCAAATAAGATTTAATTCAGGTGATCACATAATCAGTACATCATAAAGCAGAATGCAGTGTGCTTGTGTTGAAATTCAACAGTTGCCAATCTTGTTGAGGTCGGTCTCTTCATATGTATGTGGATAGTATAGGTATGGTATGTGGACACCTATCAATCACACCATATATAGTCCTTTCCAAAAACTGCTGCTGACAATGCTGAAAGCACATAAATGTACTGAATGGAATCCCTGGAATCAAGGAGGGCAAACCTGTTCCAGTATGACAGTGCCATGGAGCAGTATATAAGCTCATAGGTTCGTTAGAGTCGGAGTGAAAGACCATAAATTTACTGCACCTCCTTTCGACCGGAAACCTTTGGGATGACATGGAACACTGACTGCACCCCAGGTCTCCTTGTGTTACATCAGTGCCTGATCTCACTAATACCCCTTGGCTGAATGTGCCACACACCAAAATTTAGCAGAAAGACTTCATAGGAGAATGAAGGTTATTAGCAGCTAAGAGGAACTTAATATGGAATTATTATATAAAAATAATAAGCACACATGATTGTGATGGACAGGCATCCACAAATATTTGACCATTAGAAACAAAGTCAAACAATTCTAATTTGAAGATTAAACCTTTTGCATTCTACGCCGCGCCAGTAGAGGTCGCTGTTGTCTCAATTAAAATACCCGGTATTTAAGGCTTCAGAGTTGCTGATTTCGTTAGCATTTCCAAGATAAGAGGCATGTTTACTCACGTTACACGTGCTCTGTTTGGGCAAGCCGTTAAAAAGCTACTGATTAAATCTGTAAACCCTTCAAGTCTGTGTTCAGGCAAGTTTGTGCCCACGCTATATAGATTTTTACAATATTAGAAATGTTTATCTTCCATACAACACTCAAAAAACAAAGCACTGAACTCAATTTTTTTTTTTTCACACAGTTGTGTATGCCTTCACAATGAATAGTGAGACTGTATGAACTATTGTTTTCCCCGTCCTTCAGTATGCCTTCTGCTTTTAAAACCTGCTGAACAGGTTGGGTCATGACAGCCAAAACCATGACCAACCACACACACACACACACACACACACACGCCAAAATGTGTAGTTTGTGTCATACCATTCAAAACTGAAAAGTGAACTGAAGATGACTTTCCCCATGCTTATGAGTGAGATTTTCTTCTAGAATGAAAATCTTAGAATAAAGCCCAGTCTTAATGACAAGTCTTGAAGGTGGAGGCAATTTTTCTCTCACTCACTCATCGTCGTCTATACCGCCTTATCCTGGATACAGTGGCACGGGTAGCCTGGAGCCTATTCCTGGAGACTTAAGGCAAAATCGCAATCCATTGCAGGGCACACACACAAACACACACACACAGTCATTCCATTGGGAATGCCAATTAGCCTAATCTGCATGTCTTTGGACTGCGGAGGAAACCGGAGTACACAGAGGAAACCCACCAAGCACGTGGAGAACGTGCAAACTCCATGCACACACAACCAAGGCAAGAAATTAATGACTAAGCCAACGTTCCGCCAGCAAATTTTCAAAGTCGCAATGCTGCTTTTAGGGAGTGTATTTGCTCTTTCTTTCATTCATTCACCTTCAGTAAGCATATTATCCTTATCAGTTATAGGTTGCACAACGACCATGTTTTTATACTGTGCGTTGAGCAGATAAATGTGTACATTTTGTCAACACATTAGTACATAACATTTATAATGATAATTTTCAGATGTGTTGAATACCTGTGTTATATTATGATTTCCTTTTAATTTGTCAAATCAAAGCAGAATTTAAGATCAAGCACTTGAAAAAGGTATACACAAATAGTTTTAATAAGAAATGAAATAATGCATTCCTTAGCAGAAAAGCCATGTATTTATGCCCAGTTTTTTTATATAGGATTTCTTTTTTTTAATTCTTGCAGCTCTTGACTGCTTGATTTTGATTGATCAGAAGAGGTTACTATAAGACTACTATAATATGCTGTGATTTCTTGAGAAAAGTTCTTGTAAAATTATTATTGAATTGTGAGTTTTAAGATATTATTATTTATTTAAATAGACATAACATTGTAAGTGATCTAAATTTATTCCTGGTTTTTAAAAGCAAATTTCATAGTAAGAAAAAAATAATTATATCAGACTTTAAATTAAGATTCCATAATTTAAGGCAAACTCTCACTCAATTAAGCAATTGGGTCACTTGAAGTTTACTCTGGGTTCTTAATGGTTAATATGGTTTTCAGTAAAAGTAAAGATGGTCTTTAAGATGCTCTTTCATTAGTATGTGGACTTCCATGATAACTGTGTACATTAACTGACATTAAAAAGGGAGGAAATGTTTATTATTTTAAAGAACGGAATCTCTAGTATCAGTTGATTATAGCAGTCAGAGGTAAGGTTTTCTGACACATTTAAATATTCTGGGTAGTAAACTTGCAAACATGCTTACTCTGTAACATAATCAATTTCTAAAGAGTGAAGCACGAGATGCCGGGGAGATAACAACAGTTCATAGATGATACAATGTAAGTGATAAGTGATGGAGACATTTTTTTTGCATTGACTGGCGCTCTGGATTGGTTTTTAAAAAAAGAAAAAGAAAAAAGGATGATGAATGTTTGAGGCATCGAAGGAGTTCCTGGGAAGCCAGTGTTTCAGTTGTGAAGCAGGCAGTTTGATCATGGCTCCAGCATATGGAAAAAACTTTCCACCTTAATGGTATCCAAGCAGTTATGAAACCCTGGGATAAGGGCATTAGTTTAGCAGGGGATTATATAGAGAAATAGAGGCAGTTTTTATTCTCATAACTGTGTTCTGTTATTTAGCACAATCAAAACAGTCAAACTTGAACCCCTTATTTTTGTTGTATAACTGCAGATTCCTAAGTGCTTTATTCTGTACATGATAGGAACTGATGATTATTTTGGATCTAGTACATTTTGTGATTTTGTAAATATTGATAAGTACATTTCTGTTTGTTTTCTGTAGTCATATGGCATTTCATCTGAACTCTTTAATAAAAGAACATGCTATCCTTTTATCATTGACTATAGCATCTGTCATATACAAGCTCACACATTGCCAAGGCTGCAACATGTTACATCTTTTAAATTCAAGCAAGTCTTTAGCAGGTCATAAATATTTCATAGCCATATGTATATTATTAAGTTGCTATATTATTATCTAGAAAATATGGTTACTCACAGAAAATATCAATGCAAGTAAATAAAGCAAATAGCCATTAGATCTTTTATGGTATGATATTGTTTCTAGGATTAATTTTCAATGAAAACCACTAAGAATTCCTGACCCATAGTATATAGAAAATCCTAAAGCTCCAGTCGATCACACCACGAATAGTCCTCTAGAGGCCTTACGTTTATCCTTTCATTACATATTTTTTCTTTAATAAGTACGGAATGGAGATAAATGAATGAAAGAAAAAACAAATACAATTTCTATAAGCAGTATTAAGTGACTTTAAAAATTTGCTGATGGCACAGTTACAGACACACCTCGGGTCTGCGTGCATGGAGTTTGCATGTTCTCCTTGTGCATGGTGGCTTTCCTCCGGGTAAACCGGTTTCCTCCAACAGTCCAAAGTCATGCCGATTAGGATAACTGGCGTTCCCAAATTGTCCATAATGTGTGAATGTGAATGCATGTGAGGTTGTGTGTGCCCTGCGATGGAATGGCACCCCATCCTGCCTCTCCCGCCTCTTGCCCTATATCTCCTGGGATAGGCTACAGGTCCTCCATGACCCTGTATACAGGATAAATCGGTACAGACAATCAGTGAGTGAGTGAGAGGTCTTTTCCAGCACAAATCACTGTCCATCTGCACCAATAACCACCTTAGAGTGATCTGTTAGATGTGTGACAGGGATTACAGCAGAATTACAGTGGGGGAAGGATTACAGAGTACAGGTTGTTAAAGATCAGACAGGTGGTATCTTGAGGACTATTTTCAAGATGTTTCCTGGAGAGATAATTGTTGTGCCTTTTAGGTGACATTTAAAAAAAAAGTTTTTTATTGAATTACAAAAAAGTTAGATCCTCCTTCACGCAACATCAGTACATATCATGACTTAGTACTCCGAAGAGTAATCATGTTTTTTGGCCATCAGTTGGTACGAAGTTGGGAAAACTGTCAACGTTGTTCTGATGTAAACTATCAGTAAAACTGGAATTTGACCTTTTCACACATTGTGAGCTCAAATAATATTTGAAAATGAAAGATGTCTAAGTTAAGTAAGAAACAACCAGAAAATGTAGAGCGGCTAGTAAATTCTACTTTCATTATAATCCAAAGATACCTTCTTGTATACTTCCTTTATATATTCTTGGAATCGAAATTTTCAGAATTTTGCAACATCAGAAAATGAATTCCCACCCTGCTTTCAGTCACTGAATTCGATGGACAAGCAGGCATGGTCTTTGTTTGCTTAATTTCTTCTTACACCTTTGCTAGGGTATCTCACAAGTGTAATATTTACTGAATGAATAAAGGAGTGCCATAATACCAGGAATGTGTGAACACTGTAGTATTCACTACATGAAGGATTGCGTAAAAGTTGGTACAGTATTTGTATAAGAAAACAAATGACGAATGCCGAAACAGGAGATTGTATCTTTGATGACCGTTCTTTGACTGTCTTTTTTGGCTTTTTACAACAATACACAGCCGATAATATCTAACATGCTGAAACAGTAAATCTGTGTTTTGACTTTATCATTCTACTGTAGAAGTGCATTCTTATAGTGACAGTATGCTTGGTTGTTTTTAGTTGTTTCTCACACACTAGCTCAAGGAAAGACAAAAACGTTTGTAACATAAGCAGAATAGTGACAAAACAGCTCTGGAGGTTTATAGCAACGAGAGAAAACATCTCAGATGGGTGGCATTAGCTTATCAGGGGTGGTCATCCATGAGATATATACAGTATACTCATCATGAACATGAATCTAGTGGCAGTATTGGAATTTAAATGGTTTCGTCAAGAAGGTCTTGTCTGTGGCAAAATGAACATACAACATACGTTTTTAATGTTAAGGAAAGAAAAACAAGAACTTAATGAACAAGCTTTACTTCATTTCAGTTTTTCTAATAAAATTATACATACAGTGTCAAAATTGTATCCAATTAAATTATTACATATGTCAGTGGTGCTCAAAGTCCTGAAATGGCATTTATTTTGCCAAACCTTGGACACGCAACTTCCTGTTCGTGCTCATGATTGGTTACAGCTGGTAGCTTCTCTGTGCAACATAAAAAGTGTTAGAGAAGGAGCAAGAGAAGTCAGTAATGTCTCTTGGTGCTGTTTCTAAACCAACTACAGATTCTAAGATCAGTTCAAACAATTGTCCAGTACTTTAGTAAAACTCATACAAGAGGAAAAGCTACTTTGGCATGGTCTGAGAAAAGACCCAAAGTGTTACCCTCAGCTGAAAATAAATTAGTTTGGACTGTCAGGAACAACCCAGGAACCACCAAAGCACAGCCATCAATTGGAAGCTCCTGGAACACCAGTGTCTACACTCAAGCAGGAACTACATCTGCATGAATGTCCAAGAAAGAAGTCTCTGATCCAAAATTAATATTTTCAAGCTTGATTAAAGTGAGCAGCTGATCACAGGGTCAAATAAAGGTCTTCTGAAGGAGGTTTTTGACCACGTGTGTTTGGAGGTGCAAATGTAAGCTATTTAACCCCAAACACACTGTACCAACTATTAAGCATGGTGGTGGTAGCACCATACAATGGGTCTGTTTTGCTAGAACTGGTGTAGTGCACAAGTTGGATGGAATAATGAAGAAGGAGGAATGCATTAAAACTCAAGGCATCAGCTAGCTGATTGAAAATTGGACTAACATGACACCCAAACACACATCAAAGCAGTTTGTGGATCGAATAAAGCAGGCTTACTTTATGCTTCTAGAGCTTAACACTATTGAACATTTGTAAATCGTGCATTACATTTGGATCAGTGCCAGGAAACCAACAAACTTAATTGAAACCTTCTATGAAGAGCGATCAAAATTCCAGAATTCTGCCAGACATTTTCTTTTTTTTTAAAGATGTATGTTGTACAATAAACATTAATAATAATTCTTTCCCAGAACAAGACCAGTTTAAACAATTCATTGCAAGCCCAATATTACCATGACATTTATGTTGACATTGTCATGATGATGTATGCAAACTTTTCGCCTTATCACATTACATTGAACTACATTGCATGTATGTAAAAATCATATGGTATGTATTATAACCAAAAATGAAAATCTGGTTTGAACTCAAAGACCTTGAGAAAAAATCAAGTCAGTCTTCTCTCCTCAAAGGTTACAAAACATGTGTTCTACTGTAGGTGTGGCCATTGTCAGGGGAAAATAGCGTCCTGGGTGCAAGGAAGCTTTAAAGACAACCAAATCTTCACCTGTTTACATTTCATACTGGATCAAATATTCTAAATGTATTACTTATTCGTTCACAGAATGCTACACTCCATGGCGTATTTTATCTACTCCATTTCATGCAGTGAATTTGCCATTCACACAAAGCTTCTCATAGATAAGTTAAGTACAAGTACAGATTCTTTGCAAGACTCTGCAGTCAGTCTATTCCACTGGAAGCATGTATTACCCTTTCACTATATCAGCTATTTTTAGGCAACATTGTTGGATGTGTCTGGCATGAGGTTTCCTCGTCTTGACTGGAAAAGACAAACTGTTTTTTCGCCCCCTGAGGCTTTCTGAGAAGATAAATGAGAACATGATATATACCTGTAAATGTTTTAAAAGGGTTGTTAATTACTGAGGAACTGTATTGTTTTAAATATAGAAAAAAGGAAGTGGGAATGTTAGCCTTCCTCAAATGGCATGGGCCTTTTTGTAAAAACTAAGCAGATTTTTCTTTCAAAATTTGACGTTCATGTTTATCTACTCAAGTAAAAGGGTCATTTCAAATATTCTCATTAAATCCTAAATGAATGACCATGTAATATGATGGGCATTCTTTTGATTGAGTTATGAGAGTATAAACTCCCTTTATTTCTCTATATAATACCCTACTACACTAATGCACTAGTGCTTAGATATCATCAAGGTAGATAGTTTTCTCAGTCCTACAGAGCCATGATCGGACTGCCTGCTTCACGTCTGATACACTGGCTTCCTAGGAACTCCTTTAATGTGGAAATGGCTTGGAGCAAATTCAAGACTGTACTGGGGATGTTTCTGTATTGTGCAAACGAGTGTCTATGTAGGCACGTAAATTTTTGAAAAACATGTGATTTAAGGCTGAGATCTAATTGGATTTTCTCAAATCATCCCTGGGGCGCAGCACTGTGCGCCCCGAACCCTCCCACTTTTGTTCTTAGCGAATCAATATTGTTTTTAAATATTTGGGCTCATGTGATTGGACCATTCTCAACGAGTCTTATTAACGGTCAGCAGATTGTTAGTTAATGTATTGAATAGTGATTGACGTGGAAGCAGCTAAATATGAGAGGAAATTCTGTAATTTCTTTGCTAAAATACCCCTTCGCAAGGCGATCGGACGAAGAAAGAAAAAAAGTAAAAGAGCTTGGACCAGATCGACCTGATCTTCTAATTAAGTAGCAGTCAAGTGATCGCGGCCGAGCTTACACTCGGTGCTTTTCCAACACTTCTTATGGCTTCTTATTACATTGGATCACATTTTTTTCTGCCTTATGCAAGACAGTACAGAATTATCATTTACTGGAATATGGTATTTGCCATGTCAGATTTTTCAAAAGTAAATTTGAAGGTCTTAACTATGCACTCATAAGATGTAAGCCAGACTGTATGATTTTGGCATGGTTTTGTAAGAGTTTAATGAATATGCCTAAATCGTAAATCGGATGGGAATTTTCTTGTGAGTCACGCCATGTAAATAATTGTGCAAACAATTCCCAAAGAATGCAAATGGTCAACCTACTACAGGTCCTGTTTGAAGCTGTGCACTAAGAAGAGGTGTCAGTATCAGCATCTACCATAGTTTAAAGATGGTAAACAGGCACTACTTGAGTTTTTGGCTACGTCACATATCACATAAGTTTAATATAGTAAGTGAACTATGTGCAATTAAAACATCATACATATAATCTGAATACGGCCATTGGAAGGACACAAAGGTTGTTAAAGAACATACTTAATTTATGTATATTGAAAATACATCAGCCATATGAAATCACATTTAAAGTACACTAAAAAAAAGCATAGAGGCAAACATGCTTAAAAAAAAAAGAGAAACAATCTTTTCTGGTCCAATTAGACAATTACTGTGGAAATTACAATTTACTGTGGAACATGGATAATTAGCAAAAATGCAAGACTTGCAATTATTTAAAAGTATTAGTCCCCAAAGTAAAGCATGTGTTGGTCAGGGTTGAGGGCAAATTAATTGGATTCAAGATATTATGTGCTCTACTGTCCCATTCAGGCATATATTTAGCTATTTGATATAAAACCATGTACTGCTAAACCACATAAGTAAAAAAACAACATATCCAACACCCTGATATTTCCAGACTGCTGTATGCTTTAAAAGAACATGCTGTTGGGGGGTGGGGCCACATCTTAGCAAACTGCACATGCCTATACAGTGAATGTGATTGTCACGGCATGTGAATAATCTTATTTTAATTAATAGCATTTGTATGACGAACCAGTTTAGGCATGACACAAATTCTTAACAAATACCTACGTAGGTTTGTGTACTCTATACACTCAGTACCTTAATATTAATATAAATATAAGGAGCATTCAAGTCGAACAAGAGCAGGGGATTCTATAAAAATAAATGTAAAAATAGAAGAAGTAGAAATAAATGTAGTTTTTACTCTCTGTAATTCTGTACAAACAAAAGTAGTAGAAGTCAAATTATCAAATAAGTAGAAGTCATTTGAAGTCCATGACTAGAATTCCTCACATTGGCCCCCCCGAAAGACCATAGAATGTGGCTGCACTGAATGCCAATGCAGTTTACAGACCTACAGTATGTGTGGCAGATGTAAGAAATACGGGTGGAACTCTCCTACAGATAAAGACAGAGATAGAAAGATACCTAAACAGCTGTAGGACATTTTTTTTTAAAAAAGGTGAATTCCTATTACCAGTGAACCTGCATGTACTGGTGGAGGATAAATGCAAATTGAGAAAATTAGTTTTCAACCTCTAGGCAAAGTATCAGGTGTGACAGTGGGTGTGTGTTGAGCGACACCCCCTCCTCTGATCCACCCTCCTTATACAGGAAAGAAACTATATAAAATAGTTTAATGATGCAACATTCATACCTATATATAAAAAATTTTCTCTACATTACATTATCATTTTTAAGCTAAAACATTTCATCATTTAAGGATGAAACACTTGGAGGGGGATTCCCATTCCCAGTGAAACGGGTGAACCATAGGAAATGAGAAGTGTCAAGCAGATAAACTGTGGTCTATATTTAAGTACAATCAGTGAAAGTTTTATATAATTAACATGAACCAAGTTCATGTTTCAACCAAGGTCATATCCTTTCTACTCAAATGAAAGTGTGAAGACAGTAACAATACATAATTGTAATATATGATTGCTTCTTTTTTTCCTTGCTAAAACAAGTATGGGAGTTTACGGCCACAGCCTGCTATAGGTATGTACTAATAGATGCTATAGGTATGCTAGGCAAGTCTGTACATGATTTAGAAGCTGGGAAATATGCGTGGTGTCTTTCATTTTGTGCTTAAGACATTAATAAAAAATAATAATTATCTTGGCATCTAGAGCATGTAAGCATCAGATGTACAAATCTGCTTTGTCTGATATTTTTTGGTAGTTTGCATTTCCGCTAAGAGCAGGAGGGCGTGCTTAAAGCGAGCTTAACAGGTAGGCTTGCTTTCTTCCCCCCCCACCCACACACCTGATAGTCAAGAGTTACACAGCAGAGCTCACTAAATACAGCAAGGATACACCGGGAGATTCCTAAGCAAAACCTTTCCACCTTTTAATCTACAAGTAAGCATAGTTCCTTCATTCTGCATTACACCATTTGTTCCTGTTTATAAATGTTTATTTGATTAACAAGGGACTGTACATTGTCCCTTTAATTCATGATCAAGTTTATGCATGTGTGCATTTGACAAATCAGGTGGTCTATGCTATAAAGTCAGCTGTAGTAGTGAAGTGCTCAGAATTGTCATTTGTAATCAGCTGCAAAGCAAAGACAATATTGACTACAAACAAAAAAGGTGTTAAAATTTGTTTTTAAAAATGGAAGTTAAATAACTTTAAAAACTTATGATGATGAATTTTGGTCATAGCTCCCTCTTGTGGTTGTGTTTGTGAAAATAAGATGGCTGAAAATATTTGTATTTATTCAAACATGTATGAAATGTCTTGAAGCATACACTGTAGAAATTACAAACAGTTCAGATCCTCTAAGAAATTTAGATAAAACAAGCATGCAATGAATGCAAAATAATAAATGCAAAAAAAAAAAAAAAAGTATATAATGCAGCCTAGATTATGGCAAATTCTAATAAACTCACATAGTTGAGCCCCAAAGAGAATACTTAGGAGCCAAAGCTGCATCGTTTAACATGCATGATGGAAAACCAAAGGCAGGATGCAAATACCATTGACAGCCTTTTGTTTGTTTGTTTGTTTGTTTGTTTGTTTGTTTGTTTGTTTGTTTGTTTTTGTCTAGTAAATAAAATGTGCAACACAATGCACAGTGCGAAAAGAAAATACAAGACCTTACAAAACACACTACACAGTCTGAATAAGCAGCTTATGTAACCATTTGGGGGAAAAACCATGAATACGTTTGACTTTGACCTGCGCATCAGTGGAGTGTAGATTTACAGTAGGATGTGTGTGTGTGTCTGTGTGTGTGTGTGTGTGTGTGTGTGAGAGAGAGAGAGAGAGAGAGAGAGAGAGAGAGATTAATACATTTCATACATTGTTTGCAGGGTGGCTATTTTAAGATTTATGCTTTGTGGCAGTCTGAATGCAACCTATCGAGCACTAATCTCTAAAAAAAAAAAAAAAAAAAAGATCAGATCTTGGCTGTATGTAGGTTTTTGGTTCGGTCACAGATGGATGGAGAGAGAGAGAGAGAGAGAGAGGGAGGGAGAGAGAAAGAAAGGCAGGCTTTTCATTCCATCATTTTCCCCTCCTCACACTCGTGCATGCTCACTGTGACCCAAAGTGAGGTTGTGATGTTTGGCTGTTGTATAAAACCACATGTAGTGGGTGGATCGACCAATGCTTTGCTCATCCGTTATCCATTCCCGTTCCCTACCTCCTCGGATGGTGTGTGTATATATATATATGAGCATTCAAAGACTCTGATATAGTGGCAGATGGTGAAAACTGGCAAAGGATTGGACACTCAGTCACTCACGCACTCACTCTGGCTCACACACACACACACACATACACACACTCCGTAATAATTTTAATAGAAATATTTGCCTAGTGCGCTTCGATGGACGCTGAAGGTGATGCAAATTCTGGCAGAGAAAGTGGAGATGCTCAGTCGGGTGAGTTTAACACAGAGCGCGCCGTTTCTCCTCTTTATTTGTATATATTTTGGAAGATTAAGCTTGTTTGAAGTTGTCGCTCCGGGGCGCATCTATGATTTACGCACGCACTTGTGCATGTATGGTTTTTTTTTAAAAACCGTCTGCAGCATCTTGAATTTTTGTGCCTACACGCTGTTGTAGATTCCTGATCAGTGTTCGTGAGTAAAGCGAATAACGTAGGAGTTTTCAGTTAACCGTTCCAAGCATTCTCATTCAGCACTGGGGGCTTTTTTTTGTTGTTGTTGTTGTTCTTGTGTGTATGTGCGCGATAATCTGTTGATAGTGTAATAAGTGGCTGCCAACACCACACCACCACACCATTCAGAGAACTGTTAAACGACTAGGTCACTTTTTTTTTCGTTGTTTTTTTTTTTGCATGAAGAAAAAGCTCACACTTGTCTATGCGTAAATAAGAGCGCGTGACTTGCCAAGAGCGCACGCACGCATCCACGGAGCGCGTTCCACTGCGCAGGCGATAGACACCACAGTACTGTAGTTTGAGGGATTCCCTCGTTGCCAGTGTTGCCAGATTGGGTAAAATGTTTCCTCTGATAAAAAATTATGAACGCAGGATGGTTTTCAAAGCCTTGCTGCTGAAACTGGAACCTTCAAAGGAAGACCAGGTGTATCTCTTACTTGCGGACACCTCAGAAGTCCATATTTAAATTTGTGGATTTGCATTAAGGAAAACATTTGGCTACCTTTTCTGATCAAGGCCAATAATTTTGTAAAAAAAAATGAATAAATAAAAAAGCCAGCCTTTATTCGTCACCTATACTGTACATTATTACACAGTGCAATTCTTTATTTCAGTTTTATTTTATTTTATTTGTATAAGTTAAGTTAAGCCTTTATTTCTATATTATATCTGCACAGTGAAATGTTCTATTGTTCAGCCTATGTTAATAGGTGCAGGTTGAGCCATTATACGGCACCCCTGGAGCAGCAGACTGGCTTAATGTTCTTGTTCAAGCACTCAACAGCAGCAATTTGTATAGCGCTTGTAACAATGGTCATTGTTGCAAAGCAGCCTAACAGAATCAAAAGGAAATCTGTGAGAAAATCTGTGAGCAATATGTTAGAAAATATGTGTGAATCAAAATAATCACATTGCCCCTGGTGAGCAAGCCGAGGGCGATGGTGGTAATAAAAATCTCCCTGAGATGGCAATAGGAAGGAATCCTCGAGATGATCCCATCCTCATTTGGGTGATAACGGATAGCAGGAATTGTTCTGCAGTCATACTGTGTGTTAGGCAGCTAGACGTTCAGTATAAGAGAAGACATGTTTAAGTTAATATGGAGTGCAGTTCGTTATTGTGAGCTCAGGTACAAAACTGTAGGAAATGTATTCTTCACATATCCCAGCTTCTTTTCAGTAGGTTGGGATCAGGATCGGTTATTACATGGCGCCCCTGGAGCAGACAGGGTTAATGGCCTTGCTCAAGGACCCAACAACAGCAACCTGGATTAGCTGGGGGTCAAACGGCCAAACTTCTGAACACACTAAGCCACCACAGTCCCTTTATAAAATGGATGTTTAAGTACAGGTCGCAGCTTGGATTAAAGGGCAGTTAGAGTGACATAGTGGTTAGCACTGTGGATTTGCATCTCCAGTTTTGAGGGTCTGTGTGTGTGTAGTTTGCATAACATTCATGGAAGGTGTCGCCAGTGTCACTTCAGTGTAAGGGTCAGTAAATGTATTTGCTTAAGTCAGGACATTGTGCCTTGTAAGTGCAAGCTGTGCTGTATGGGTGTGTGACTGAACATTAAATATAATTATGGTGGTTAAAACGTACAAAGTGTTCTTAATATGAAAGGCGTTCGAGTCAAAACCAGGACTTGTGATAAAATTTTTATTGAATGGAAGTATTAAACCAATTGACTTGTATAGAAGACTTCAAGCACATGATAAGACTCTTAGCCGCAGTAAAACATTTGAACAGTACAAACGTTTTAAAGAAGGCTGTATGTCTGCAGATGACAATCCTGGCCGAGGTGGCTCAGAATGCTTTATCCTTTACTTGTTGCCAATTTGCAGAAAATATGCATCTGACTATGGGAACTGTATACAGAATCATTCATCTACACCACTCACACATTACAGGAACTTGGCTGGGAATTATTGCCACATCCCCTTTACAGTCTTGATCTCGCTCCAAGCGATTTTCACATGTTTGGACTGCTACAGGAGTTCCTGAGAGGCCAACATTTCAGACATGAAACAGGCAGTTCGATCATGGCTTTCGGTGTACTGAGAAAACTTTCTACCTTAATGATATCCAAGCACAAGTAAAACGCTGTGATATGTGTCTTAGTGCAGCAGGGGATTATTGAGAAAGAAAGCTAGTTTTACTATCATGACTCTGTTCTGTTATTCTGCGCAATCAAAAGTCCCAGTTTGACTTGAACGCTTGTTGTAATTATACACCTTTGGGGCTGTTTTATTATTTTTTTTCTTTCCCTGATCCAACTGTAATTTACATTGTTATTT
This sequence comes from Clarias laeviceps, assembly GCA_030014305.1. Classification (NCBI taxonomy): domain Eukaryota; kingdom Metazoa; phylum Chordata; class Actinopteri; order Siluriformes; family Clariidae; genus Clarias; species Clarias laeviceps. The sequence goes on from JAQMYJ010000007.1 coordinate 22,476,095, forward strand.
ACACTTGTCTGGAATTTGATTAACTGCTGAATCAATTCCACACACAGGTTTGTATTTACTTCCTGTTGGTGTGGCCTTTATACAGTATGTTAAACTAGAAATGTAAGCGTTGATAACCGTACCAGTATTTTGCATGTGTATATTATGTTTTTTTTATATTTATGTTTATTATAGGTACAAATAAATAATATAAATAAAATAACAAATAATACATTTTCAGATTAATAATGAAACAAACTTTTAGCTACTCTATATATAGAAAATCTAAAACAATGCATTCCATAACACTGACTTTAATCATTGCTTTGTTACGGCTGCCAAACCCAAGTGTTATTAACATCAAAGATTTCTCAGTTGAAAGCTGTCTACAGTATACTTCACTTTCTCCATTAAACATTTGACAGAGTTTTAAAAGAACTGACCTTTCTGGTTGTTGGTTGCACTTTTTTTGCTGCAGGAAGTAAGCCTCCACTGTGGCACTAAAGCATGACTCTTTCTTGAACAAAACACACTTTGAAACACAGTTTGAAGTACGAAAATCAATTGTAAATAGATTTTTCTAATTCCAGCTGTAGGTTTGAAAGAGTTGAATGAATTGTTGGTTTACATCGATCCAGCCGAAGCCAGAGCTTTTACCTCCAGTACATGACTTAAGTTTAGAAATCCACTTGAATTAAATTAGGAAAATCTATAAAATCACACATCATAATAATTAACAAATAAAAGCAGTCAGTATTTAAAGGCACTTAACTTAAAGGCATAAAATGAGGCAAGTTTTTTTTTTTGTAATGACAAAGAATCTGTAGAAAATTAATATAATATTATTAATGAAAGAAAAAAGGGGTTAATCAGTAACAGGGGGCATTCACAGCATTTTTACCCCACAGCTCTAGTGCCTTGAATTCGTTCCTGAGCATGGATTATAGTCTGTGCAGAGTTTCACATGCTCTTCCAGTGTCCATGTGGAGTTTGTATACAGTTTCCTCGACCTACTAAAACAAGCCAGTAGGTGGCCTGTCTATGGTAAACAAAGAAATGTGTTCATGGTGTCTTAAAATGGATTAGCAACCCATCCAGTGTGTATTTCTGCCTTATGAATGAATGAATGAATAATCAGAGGAATAATCAGTAATTGTTTATTGTAAATCATTTTGACAATATCTGTTTTAATAAATACTGTATGTACTTCGTTTTGCTTCTTTCCTGATCTCACAAATGGTATTTCTCAATGTAGCATAATAATAGAACACACTACCATGTAGTTTATAGCTGTTATAACATAAGGAATAACAGGAGCAATGCTCCAATGCTTTGTGACATCTTTATAGTACAAGTTAAGCCTTTAATTGTCACATATACACAGTGAAATTCGTTCTTGACATAAACATTGTTTGACATAAATGTTTACAATAATATTATACAAAATGGTCAAAGTCAGTATGGTCTTTTTTTTTTTTTTACTTATTATGCATTCATATGCATGTGATAAATCATCTTACACTTGTCTTTCTTTCATAATTAATAGTTAAAATTCATGTTCAGTTCCTGTGTCGTCTCATGTTTGCCATAAATATAGAGTAGACTTATTATTTGTGGTTCAATGTGAAGTCTGTGAACGTTCTATTTCTCTGTTGAAGCGACACACAGTAGGCTGGTATGACTTCAGCAGTGTCTCTGATTAGCACTCTGTATGTCCGTTTAGGGAAACATATCATTCGAGTTAATTAGTGTTTGTTCGCTGCTTCTCTGGCAGGTGAAACGTGCTTGGTTCAGAGCAGCACAGAGGAACAGCTCTCTGAGCTGGGAGAGGAGGCCGAGATGTGGCGGAACAATGCATACGATTCTGTCCCAGTGAAGGACCAAGGAGTCAGGGAACGGGAGTCCAAAAGTGCCAGGGACACCGGATGGGCTGAAGATGATTCTATAGTAAGTGAAATATCATAATATCACAAATTTACTGATGAGGATGAACATGTTTGCTCACCTTTGTAGTTTTGGGTAGTGGCCAACAGTATTCAAACAACATACAGTATGCTGTGTATCATAGTTCTCTCTGTGCACAAAAACAGTGATGTGACTAATTAGTTTTCACCTATCTGGCTGAAGAGAAGTGCTAATTAGAATCAGCAGGTTTAGTTAATGGATGGACCAAATATGTGGCAGGACTTTTACTTTCTGTAGCCGGGTTGTCCACCTCTACACTAAAACTAGGGCAAATTCTCAAGTGAACTGCGAACTACTGTGGAAAATGATCTGTAAATGATCTATAGGAAGTAATCAAGCCGGCATGTGACTGCATGACACCAGAGTTCTGCACACGCTTTTTTGACTCCATGCCCAGTCAGATGCACCAGATTGTTGTATAGCAATTTCATTGCATAATAATAACAAATTATAACATTGTTATAACACTGAATTTCATTTTTGTCTCAATATTTTTGGCCACTACTGTATTAGAGCAACCACTGCTTTGATTGTTAAACGTCCAACTCATTTGCAAAGCAAACTAGTGGAGAAAAATATTGATTGGTTTGTGATTTCCACCCACCTCCCTTAAACATGCTAGTAGATGGACCGGCTTTGAAAATTGCCTCTGGATGTGAGTACAGTATGTACAGTTTATAGTCCTGCCTCAATCTCAGTAGTAATCAATAAGTGATGATATGATACTAAGAGCTTCATCTGGTCAGGAGATTTCATGTCTGCATCTCTATCATGTTTGTTAGATAATGAGATTTATGCAAACATGGTATTTTTCGAGTTACTCTATACACTTCCGCGGTTGCACCATTTTGTATTTTCTTTTCTTTCCGCCGACTTTTGCATATTTGTTGCCGCACCTTTGGATTTGCATTTGAATTTTGTTTTTTTGTTTGCATACTTGCTGACTTTGGCTCACTGTTGACCTGGCCACTTTCCTTTGCTTAAGCGGATAGGCCAGAATCAAATTTGTCCTGGAGTACAATATTGTGCAAACATTTCATTATATTTTGCAGACTTTGTATGTTTTAATGTAGTCTTGAGGAATAGTTCTCCTGGTTTCCTGAAGGACTTTTTTGGCTGTCATTTTCAGTCCATTGCCTGTATCTGAGCAGTTTCAGTGGAAACTGCTCAGATACAGGCAATGTTTGGTTGTTTGTTTGGTTGTTTGTTTGGTTGTTAAGACACACAGTGACCTATAAATCATTCAAGCATTAAAAAAACATCCAATGTAGGGCAGGAGCCAGTCCGAAACAGGTGCAGATGATGACAGATGATCGGGCCGGTGATTGGTATACTGATGATGCTGAATGCTGAGTTGTTGGAACAGACGAGAGGGGAAATGAGGTCGCTGTTGAGGTGGTTACATAAACAAACAAAAAAAAATATTGTGTCTTTAGGCAATTTACAGCCTGTCACAGTAAAACATTTAATCATCATTTAATTGAATTTAATTTCATGTGAAGAAATGAGACGTGGTTCAAGACTTTTGCACAGTATTGTACAACATGACATGCACACAAGTTGTTTTTAGATTATTATGGTATTCAGAAAGCAATCATAATTGTTAATCTTTTTTTCTTCAGTGCAGTTTGTTTTCTTTTTTTTTCTAGTGCTTTGCAATACAGTGAGTACAATTTTCTAGGTTTGTAGCTTTTGTGTGCCAAAAACGATTATGAAAAAGAGGGAAATGATATGCATGCAAATGTAAAAAAAAAAAAAAAAGCATACTTATTTGCACAAAATTAACTATTCATATGCGTGTCCTTGTTCCCTAAATGTATCGTCCATTATGGTCCATATGAAGCAAAGCGTTTTGAAACACTAACAAGATATGTATTCACTTTTTATAAGCATGTCTTTTTCATTTTTTTTTTCCTCCCCCAAGTGAATTGCCATAATTGATTTGTGCTTTTTGATTTTAGCTCCCGATATCTGTGCAACCCCGGTCATTCTTAACACCTATTTTCTATAAACACAGCAGCACAATAAATCATGAAATTCAATTTCCTGTGATGTGTTTGGAGTCGATCATCTGACAGCATCATAAATAAGTAAAGCGTGTGTGCGAAAAGAGCTTCGTAAACACTGCAACTGATTATGTCCCTTTCCCAAACGTCTATGCCTGTGTTTTGGTGCATGATTGGTGAGATTTCTTTCTATTAGCTGTGCTCTGGAGATATGAAAGGACACTAAGAGACTCTATTCTGACTAATATGGTGACATTTTTACAGACCTCGGCTGTCGTGAGAATCAACATTCCAGTCCATTATCCAGAGGCAAATATTGACTTGAAAGTTTACCATTCAGAGTACACCTATTATTTTTTTTATGTGTTTGTGTGTTAGCCCACAGGTTCCCTTTTGTAAATTAAACACATTGCTTAGCCCTTTTTGTACAGGTTCATGGGTTAGGAGTAAAATGAATAGAAAGTCTGGATGAACAAGCAATTTAGAGAGTAAACATCTTGACTTTTTCTATGAGGTGTTGTCTCTTAAACCAACAAGCCTCTAGCAATGTTTGTTCATGTATAAGAGAATAATAGTCATAAAAAAATATATAGGAAGCTAGATGCCATTGGTTGTGTGGTTTGGGTGTGACTTCAAATTTGTAGATCGGCTTATTATCTTGTATTTTTTCTGGTTCAGAATCGCATGAGGGAATTTGTCAATTTGCTGTGTTTTAATGTATACAGTGCTGTGCAGAGGTATTGAGCCCATGAATTTCTTCCTATTAGATTTTATTAAATTTTGTAAATTAAATTATGTAGAAATGGGAACCAATGTTTTACTGTGACAAAACATTTTATTCTTCTTTTAAATGCTGATCCCCCCCACCAAACGCAGAGCAGACTGAAAAAGTTGGGGAAGAGTATCTTCTTACAGTGGGGCAAAAAAGTATTTAGTCAGCCACCAATTGTGCAAGTTCTCCCACTTAAAAAGATGAGAGAGGCCT
>JAQMYJ010000007.1:22481129-22516569 GCA_030014305.1 Clarias laeviceps
GCAAATAAATTCTTTAAAAATCCTACAATGTGATTTTCTGGATTTTTTTTTCTTATTTTGTCTCTCATAGTTGAGGTTTACCTATGATGAAAATTACAGACCTCTCATCTTTTTAAGTGGGAGAACTTGCACAATTGGTGGCTTTGCCCCACTGTATAAAATGTAAAAAATATGGGGAAATCTAATTGGCTTGTTTAAGCCCTGACCAATATAAAAATGTGAAAGTGCCTAAAGATGCGATTTAAAAATTTGTTGTTTATGTAACAACCTCAGCAGCGACCTCATTTCCCCTCTCGTCTGTTCCAACCACTCAACATTCAGCATCACCAGTATACTAATCACCAGCCTGATAATCTGTCATCATCTGCACCTGTTTCTCACTGGTTCATTTCTGGATGTTTTTTTTTTATGCTTAAATGATTCATAGGTGACTGTGTGGCTTAACAAAGAATCCAATGAACTTGCTCAGATACAGGGACTGGACTGAAAATGAGAGCTAGAAATGTCCTTCAGGAAGCTTGGACTGCATTGAAAATACAAAAAGTCTGGCTCTTTGGAAGCACAATATGAAGAAATGAGGGGTGGGCTCAAGACTTGTGCACAGTACTTATACTTTATACTAATACCCTATATCTTGACAGTTTAACATTATGTTTAATTGGATAAGAACTTTTTCCAATAGCAATAGCAGGGCAAAATCTTATAGCCACAGTCCCAGGTTTAAATCATGTTTCTAGATGTACAGTAGAATTCCTGTATAATTAAACTGATACATTAGAAAGAAATGTCCCTATCCACTGGAGATTGCCAGTTGGAAACATGACAAAGAGTCCAACAGAGTAAACTTCACCATCATCTCTGTGTGGTGTTTGGTGATCTCTCTCACATATTAAACAGCACTAGCCAGTCATATTTCTCTGTGAGGCCACTCACGCCAAAGTCTCCTGATGTGTCCTTTTTTAGTGTGTTACCATGTGTCCTTTTTTAGTGTGTTGCCCTGTTACATAGCATCAGCAGCAGTTTGAAAATACTGGCTGTAATGGTTGGCTTCGCATGTCCTGCATTTGGCCAACTCAAGATGTTGGCCGTCATATAGTGGTGAGCGCCAACCAGAGTGTGATTTGCATTTCAGCCTCCGTTCATACTTTTCCAGCTTAGAAATGAGCTCCACACCTGGTTGAAAGAGAGCTGCTTAGTTCTGCCACTTTATTTCGGCTCAGGCAGCTAAGGGTCTAGGTTGTTGATTTGGGGATCTGGGGATTCAGGTTTGAGCCCCATATTACCCAAATAGTGTATGCAGTGCCAGTCCCATGCCTGGTTAGAAAATCAGGAGGTTTGTGTGAGGAAGGAGGGCAGCTGGTGTAAAACCTGTCAGTTTGTGCATGGATTGAATGATCTGCTGTTGTGACCCCTCAATGGGAGCAACTAAAAGAAAGTTTATTTTAAAAAATTTTTGTGAAGTAGACCTATTATGTAAAAGACATTAAAGAAATTCCAATGGCTCTCCAGTGTGCATTTATATATATAAAAAAAATGAGGGGGGAAAATTGCCTGTTTTTTTGTCCATTTTCCCTTTTCATATTGTTCAGGGCTTAAACAAGCCAATTAGATTTCCCCATGTTGTGACTTCATAAAAGAAGATACTCGCCGACAGCTTTTTCAGTCTGCTCTGCGCTTGGGGGGGTGGGGGGGGTGGGGGGTCAGCATTTTGGAGAAGCTCCAAGATCTATCTTATCTTGGTAAAGAAATAGTAAAATATAGGACCTTTAAAAGGCCTCAATACATACATTGGTTGGGGGACAGGACATGTACCAGGACAGCAATTTCAACAACGACTCTTTTAATTTGACTTAAGCATGTCAATGTTGTGAATTACCTGACACATAAACACACTCTCTCACCCAGCCTTGTTTTCTTTCTGCCCACAGATGATGAAAAGTCAAAGCACAATCAAGGTACCTGAGCCGTCCAACCAAGACGGTTATTTCGAGGATGGCAAGAGGCGCATTGATTACATCCTAACCTACCCTATAGACAAAGTTGAGCACACACACCACCACTCCTCTAGCACCTTCAGAAGCGTGAAAGACTGCTGCTGCTGCTGCACGGGGAAACGCGATAAGTCCGACACCACTCATCACGACCCGGAGAGTGCCAGTAACGCACACCACCTCAGAGAGGAGTTTGAACATAAGCTTATGGACATGGGACTTGACCTGGAGAAGGAGGAAGATGTGAGTGTACATGTTATATTCTGTTATACTGAAATACTGAAAACTACTATATAAATAATAAATAATATATTTATTATCGTATGTACTTTTTGAATGAATATATTGGTAATGCATTATGATAAACACCACTTGCACAACACTGGAACTCGACTAGAAGTTCTTTGGGCTAAGCAGTCTGATCATGGCTCAGGCATACTGAGAAAACCTTCTACTGATAGTATCCAAGCACTAGTGAAACAGTGGATAATTGATAAGTGAATAAATGTAGCAGGGTATTATTTATTATATAAGTCCAGGTTTGACTTGAACACCCCTTGTATATTGAGATGTTTATTTAGCAGTTTTGGAAGTAGTCTCTGGTGGCAGAGCTTTGTAACAGATAGAGATAAAGCTGGAACATGACATTTAAGCATAAAGCACGTCTTGTCCACAAGACTTTTATGGTCAAACATAAAAAGTGTCATTCTTTAATTAATAAAACTTTTATGCTGTGATATACAGTATAAGGGATAACACACTTACTGTAAGGGTGTCATGTCACACCACTATGCCTGGGGTTATTTTCCTATAACTGCAAGCCCTATTGACTTGCTCTTCTAAAGGGTCTTTTATAGGTTCATCTTCATGTTGGACACCACAAGAGTGTTTTCATGGCAGCTAAACCCCTTGCAGAATCTTCTTCTTACCGCAAATGTGTAATATACTGTAGGTTTCTACCAGTTTTGCCTGTCATACTGGATACTCTGTAGCAATGGCTATATCCATAAATCCTATTTCCACAAGTTATAGCTTTACAGTCCATTCAATTAGTATATTATGCCTCTTTCCATTCAACCCTCGCTCATCTTATTTTCTTAATCAGATTTGCAATCCACTTCGTCTTTTTTTTTTTTTTACTTTAGCCGACATTTGACTTTGTGTCATATTAACTCATACAGCAGAAGGAATTCGCAAATGAAACCAAATTAGACACTGGAATCTGCTTTCTTTGTAATTAACTATAGCAATTATGCAGGAATGAAAGTGCTGCATAATTAGTAAACAGTTAGCTCACAATATAATTGACTATTTAATATGATTAGTAGAGATGATACTCCGGTTTCCTCCCACAGCCCGAAGACATGCAGATTAGGCTAATTTCCAAATTGCCCATAGTGTGTGGGTGTGTGTTTGAGTGAGCGTATGTGTGTGTGCCCTGTGATGGACTGGCACCCTGTGCAGGGTGTACCCGTCTCGTGCCCTAAGCCTCCTGGGATAGGCTCCAGGCCCCCCCTGACCCTGAATACAGGATAAAGTGGTATAAACGATGAGTGAGGGAGTGAGTAGAGATGTGCATTGGTAGGTTTCTCGCCTGCCGTGCCGAAGGCCCGGGTTCAGTTCGCAGCCAATGCCTAAACCCTTGCCACTGGATGCAGTGCCGGTCCCAAGCCCAGATAAAATTGGAGGGTTGGATCAGGAAAGGCATCTGGCATAAAAACACACTGTCCACTTATGTGCAGATCGGATGGTCTGTAGCCGAAAGACTAACAGCAACATGTTTAGTAAAAAAAAAAAAGAATCACAATTATTTTCCTGTATCGCCACACTGACTCCAAAATCTATTTAAATAGATTTTTTTCCATTTAAACATTTATAATAGAGCTGCACCAGTCATTAGCCAGTGAGCAGACTTATCTGGTTTTCAGCTTGATTGGCCATGTCTGATCAGCCTCAGACCTAACCGAGGCACGACCTTCCGAGTATTGCAACCGAAACGCATTTTTATTGCGTTACATAAACTAATCTCGTGCGTGTTAAAAAGCCTCCGAACAGCCTTTTTCCTACAAAGCCTGCAAGGGAATTAGTCTCAAGCCCCTTCATTACACACTCTTACACCAGTCTTAAAACACAACGAGCGCAAATTAGTCTCGAAAATTATGTGCAATAGAAGCTGGCATAAGTAGAAGCTGCTCAGTAAAATGTAGTTTTTTTTTTAAGATAAATGTTAAACTCTTGAATTTCAAGTTAGTTTGTATTGTTTAAATGATAAAACTAAAGCTGACAGGATTGAGCAGTTGAATAAAGCTAAGGTATAAAACTTTTGAATTATTACAGCTTTTTTGAAAGGTTCAGGGTGTTCAAATTGTAACAAAACCATAAAAAAGTTATATCGAATTGGGATGTTTATAAAATGGTGATACTTACAGAATCACAATATAAGTCAAATTGGCACCTGGGTATCGTTATAATGTCATATTACTGTATATTATTGTAATAATATCATATCGATTAGCAACTGGTGATTCTCATCCCTAATGATTAGTTTGCAGAAGAACTAACACCCAAACTTGTGCAGAATATGCAGATTAATTATGATGATGCTTATTTTCTCTCTCTCTCTCTCTCTCTCTCTCTCTCTCTCTCTCTCATGTCTGTCTCATGTCTGTCTCATGTCATGTCTCATGTCATGTCTCATGACTTTTAAATAATTAGTTTCTCTCATATTTAGGATATTTAGGATTTTAATCATTATTTAGAGTCAGTGATTCATAATGTAGGTAAAAGACAACGGTGAGAATAAAGACACAGAATCTCTGTTTATAGGTCCTAACTTGCAAAATTGTTTTGGCAGACATTCCACCACATTAAATGTAACTATTAATGGATATAAATTACAACATGTTATAAATAATCTTAGCCTGCATTCTACAGTGTTGTAGAACCTGACATTTCATGTATAAAAGTGTTTATATATACAGTATATAGATATATATATATATATATATATATATATATATATATATATACTGTGTGTGTAATAGTCCTACACACACACACACACACACACACACATTATATGTGGGGTGGGGGGGAGTGAAATTTATTCACAATTAAGGATCCCTGGCTGCTAAAAGTTTAAAACTTGTGCTTTTGATGACACAATGCAGTGTTGCGTTTCTACAGACAGGGTCAGACTTGATGTGTGGGCTGGCAGTTATAACAAGAGTGGGACATGAAGATAATCTTACATAACACACCCTTCAGCCGGAGATAACTAAACGAATCCCCATTCTCCCTCATACACACTGCAGAATCTGTTCTCGTTTGCTTTTTTCCTTGTCCTGATAGGTCATCAAACACAAATTAACCATTTCTAAGTCATGTTTTAAGTTATTTTTCGAATTATTCATGCCACAAGAGTGCAATAGCAATAACGCCGTGGTCGTCTCTGTTTTTGCTGCGTCGTCTTTTCAGGCTAAAATTCCAGATGTGGGTTTCCTGAAGATCCACGCACCCTGGCAAGTTCTCTGTCGAGAAGCAGAGTTCATGAAGCTTAAGATGCCCACCAAAAAAGTATGCCCATTATATTGCATTCTACTTATATTGCATAGCTTTGCGGATTGAGTATTGATTACACAGCGTATTCCAGCCAACAGTGTCCTTTCTGTACCATTTCAGAAATATGAAGTCGGACAAGCAAGTACTCATATACGCGCAATCAACAAGTTTATCCAAAGACTGTCTGCACCGCTGACTCCCAAAGTCGAAGAGAAGACCCCTCATAACGAGAAGCACATCTGTTATCCATTCTCCAGGGAAAAACAGCACTTGTGAGTAAAACAATTGCTGATGAGGCTGCTGATGAGTTGGTAGCCAAAAAAGATTTCTAACTTGCTGAGCAGCCAAAATGGAAATGATTTCCTTAGAACGATTGCAGCTTACTCATCGTGTGAAATGGAGCAGAGACACAAAACTCACAACTCTATGCATTTGACATGCTGTTGAAATACCAGTTATCTCATTTGGGTGACTTTAAAATGTTGCTTTTTTATTACAAGACACTGTTCCACTGATGGTCCAAAATTCCTGGTGATGCATATACACCATCCCATTGAGCTCCATATTGATATTATTTCATAGTGGTCACAATGGGGACTGCAACTTGTACATATATGAAACTCTCTCAATAGATATTTTCTGTGGATTAGGATGAGTTAATGACAACTTTTCCAGATCCCCATTTTAAAATATTTAGTGACCCCAAAGACCTTTATTTCTAGCAAACCAGAACTAAATCTAATACATTTCTGCAGACAGTGTATCTATTCATGATTTACAATTTACATTTCCATTCTAAGATATAATGCAAAGATTAGGAAAGAGGTACTACTTTTTTGAGAAAACACACGTATTGTATTTAACGTATTGTATTGGGTGAACAGCAGTACTCGACATCTAAATGAGCAGCTAGACTGTGGTACAGTATGTTGTCTGCTCTCTACGAGGTAACTCTAAAAATGGACCAGGTAATAGCTTATAGCAAAAGAGACATGACTTCATTTAGTTTGAGGCGATGTCATTATTAATGTTGTCCTGCCCCGCCAAAATCTATGGTCACAAGCTGCTGCTGTCTTAGAGTGTCTTTGCTGGAGATGTAGGATGATGTATTTATAATAATCTGCCTATAAATGGCTCCACATGAAATGTAGGACTGCAAGCTGAATAAAACTTTCCCCATTAATATTGCATCTCTCTTCCCAGGTTTGATCTGTCAGACAGAGATTCCTTCTTCGACAGTAAAATCCGTGCCTCAATCGTGAGTACCGGTGCAACCGCTACTGTGCTGTCTTCTGCCTATTTATTGGCATGACATTAAATAGATAACATGATGACTGTACCACACACTGTACAAAAATAAAATGCAAACTTTCATTCTGCAGCTCTGCTTCAGTCATAGACAGAATGATTTGAGGAGTATATCGAAAGTCTTTTCTCTCGTTTCAGGTGTGCGAGATCATAAAACGAATAAAGTGCATAGGAGTGAAGGATATCATGGGTAAGTGCTATAATGTCATTTCGAAGACTGCATATCCGTCTCCTGTTCATTTTAGAAGCAAAGTTTCAGGAGTCTGCTTAAAGTACTATCCTATCATCTCATTGATTGATTAATAGCACAAGAATTCAAATAAAATGAAGTGAAGTCATGGACTTGTGCCTAACTAAATTATTTGTGTACTTACAAATGCTTCGATGTAAAACGTCAAAGGAAATATCCACCCTTAATGACTTTAAAATGAATGTGATCTTTAACAGCATCAATAATTTATTTTTTTATGAAACTCTGGGGTGTTTTTTTCTTTCCTTCTTTCATGGATGTACTTTGGTTAAAGGTCTCCTATAATACCCACAATTCTGTTTGATTAGGGAAGCAGTGATTATCTACCTAAAGACAGTGACTCCCTGATTAGCTTTTCATCTAATATCATCATTTATCACCACTTCTCATTTCTTCATATTAAATTTAATTATGTAGATTACCTTAAAGACATTAGAACAAATGTTTTACTGTGATATGCTTCAAAAATACAAAATACAATTTAAAAACTTGGTTGTTTATGCAAAAATGTCAGCAGCAACCTCATTCCCCCTCTCGTCTGTTCCAGCCACTCAGCATTCAGCATCACCAGTACACTAATCACTGGCCTAATCATCTCTCAGCATTTGCACCTGTTTTTCACTGGTTAATGCCTAAAGTGAGATGTTTTTATGCTTGAATTTTTTATGATTCATAGGAACCCTGGAGAACCATTCCTTAAGTCTGGCTCTTTGGAAGCAAAATAATATGAAATGAGGGTTGGCCCACGGTTTTTTCACATTACTATACATCATCACGATCATCCTTTTGTAGATCTCTGAGCCTACTGTATATACATCATACTTATACATACAGTATATACATATGTCATAAACATGATTGTAAAATGGTTAGTAGGAAAAGAAGCTCTTGTTTTTTAAGAGCAGTGAAACTGCTGGCTCTTAATAATTATATTTAATTATCTTCTTCTTTACTATTCCATTGTAAGTCTGCTAGTATTTGACACCCTGTGATGTCAGAATGGCACACGGCCATTAACCTCTGATGGAAATAATGAAAGTACAGTATGTTTCAGTATAAAAATATTCATGGTGTTTTAGGGTGGAGTTTTTCTTTAATTAGAGTCTAAATGGTTCAAAAAATGTTTTGCTTTAAAACATAATGTCATTATTATTATTATTATTATTATTATTATTATTATTATTATTATTATGTCTGTAGGCATTAACACGCTCATTGCTCAGGGAATTTACACATCAGCCTACCCTCTACACGATGTAAGTAATGCCAAAACATGTGCTGGTACTAAATATTTACTTATAGTTTTACTTATAAAATATTTGCTTTTTTCACTGTGTACTGTCTTGTGTGTCATATATATAATGTTCTTCGTCTTGTGTGTCACAATGTTTGCACGTCAAATATTTACAGTAGAAAATAAATAAAGCTAAATAAAGTTTTGTTAGACTTGACACTTGTGCATACAGTAAGTATGATGTCAATACATTAGATCCGAATATATGCGTTAACATACAGTACAATCCCTGTTACAGGGAGACATTGACGGTGTTGAGGCTGAACCGAATGATAGAAAGGTAAGAAAAATCCAATTACTGTACAATATGCAACGATGAGCCATAACATTAAAACCATTAACATTGAAAGCGCATTGGTTTGGGGTTCCCCTTGTGCCATGGGTGTGGCTCTGCGATACGTCTGGGGGTGTACTGTGGTGCCTGGAAGCTGATTCTTTGGGTGCTGTGGGTTGAGGGGTGGGATCTCTGCAGATCGAATTAGTTTTTTCCTAATGGTGCTCCATCGGGTTGGACTGTGGGGATTTTGTAGGCCAGGTCAATGGGCTTGAGTGTTCTGGTGACTTTCTATCATGGCTACCAGTGCTGCATTGGCTTTCCTGTGGAATCAGACTGGTTAGTCTAGATTTTGTTCCCCGCAATCACGGGTGAGCCTTGGGTGCCTACGATGCTGTCACCTGTTTACTGGTATGTAATTGATAATCACTGTTATTCAATTCACCTGGCAGTGGTGTTTACATTATGGCTGATCAGTGTACAATACATTGGGGCACAAAAGTCTATTATCTTTTAAATCAAACCTGGACCAGAATTTTTTTGTTTTTTTTTATGTAGTCATAGATCAGATACATGACATATCCAATAAATCATCATGACACATGAATGATTGTGTTCAGTTTGGAATTTATGTGGCATTTGTCCAACAAATATTAATGCTCATACTGTAGCACTGTCGTCACCAGCGTCTGGTGTCAGAAACATGACAAACAAACAATGGAGGACAGCTACAGCAGTGACTATACTGGTATTTAGAAATATGTGAAAATTGGTAGTTTAATATTTTAAGTGATTGCAACTGAAACTGAGCAGTATAATAACATATAGGTATAAATGCTAAAGCATTTATTTAATTAATTGTTTAAAAAAAAATCAAATGTTCTCCCTTCTAGTTTCATTCATGTCCAAAATTATTCCAGTTGCTGTAGATATACCACTTAAGAATTTCCAAGATGATAAGTGTTAGATACTTACGATGAAGTGTTTTCAATTAGTATATTTGCTTTTAGCAAGAACTGTTAAACTACTCACTCTGCGCCAAAAGCCTTTTGTGAATCTGACCCTCTGATGATTTTAATTTTGGTTTACATTGACCGAAATATAAATGTGCTCATGCGAAGACCGAGGCCTTGTCAGGGCGGCCCAGTGTGGTGGTAGACGAGATCTCTGCTTTCAACAAGGCATAATTATGAGTGTGTGAGTGTCACCAAGGCAACAGTATAATTTCCCACTTCACCATCTGTGAGCTGTGCGTCAACAGGCGTGTTGGCGGTGAAAAAATGTATTGCCAAGTGTAACTCCTGTAAACATGCTCAGAGGGACTTGCAGTACAGACAATACAAATACGAAGGGATTTATAGTGCCCTCCACTATGTCATTTCCTTGGAGTTTGACTTGTCCTCTGGGTGTTTGAAATGCTTTGTTATGCCCGAGACTTGCTCGTGCATCTAAATGCCTTGTTGATATGTTTATTGTGCACAGCCAAGTAGCTCCACAATGAAGCTGCCTTGTTTATTTCATTCTATACATCATGTTCTTGAGGCACAGAGCGGGAAGCCCATTAGAGACTAAATTCGACATCAGATGTTTTTCTGTTGTAGTTGGTGTTGTTGTTATGAATCCATCACTGTTCATTTAGTTTGCATTTCCCAATTCCCATTACGCGTGGGAAGTTAATCATTGCAGGCCTGCCGTCCTGACAAGTGCCGTAATTGCACTTGATTGATGATGCGCTTGCTGAAATCCAGTCATTTTCTCTGCAGGTGTTATACGAGCAGTGGGCAAGATACAGCCTTTTCTACATGTACCAACCCATCGGATTGATCAGGTAAGAACTGTTAAAGACAGATGTTTCAGTTCACAGGAAAGACACAGGAAAGAATAAAGGCTATGAACACATGCTGCTTCTTCTGTGTTTTTTCATGCTACGTCACAGGACACCTGAGCACTAACTGTGCTCCTCCACAAAAATGACCTCATAGACACCCACAATTGACAGGGGAGTGAGTAATGCAGTCTCTCCCACTTTGACATTATGGATAATTATAGTGCTTTAGGACTTTTGACCATAGATGGATACGATGCTATAGGATAGTCAGGATCCAAATGTTAACCGATAGAAATTGTGATTACATCCCAATTTATAACCATTTACGCAAGTTTAAACAAAGGAAATCTGACTTTTTTTTTTTTACTATTATTAAAAAACAAGCTTAAATTGCCACAAAATAAAAGTACTCTATTCCATTTTATATGTAAATTGGGCTTTTACATGTGGTGGGTTTCTTGCCTGCCATGCAGAAGGCCTGGGTTTGATTCCCAGCCAATACCCAACTGGATGCAGTGCCGTCCCAAGCACAGATAAGGCGGGAGGGTTGCTTCAGAAAGATCATCCGGCGTGAAACCTGTGCCAAGTTGTGTACAGATTGGATAGTCCGCTGTGGCGACCCCTCAATGGGAGCAGCCGAAAGACAAACAACAATATTATAATAATGTGATAATTAGAACATTATAATGTTGCACAAACTGTTATATGAATTACTGAGACTATCATGGAAACCAAATATACTCACAAACCAAAATTATAATATACACACAGTTACTAGTATTTATAACCTTATAAATCATTATATGCTGTATTTTTGGAATTAAATTGCATGATTGCTATATTATATAGTTTCATATATACAATGGATATAAAAAAAAAAGTTTATGTTTTTGTGAGACAAAGAGTAAATCATATAATAATATAATATAATCATATATAAACATTTTCTCCTTATTCTTACCAATAATCTAAAAAGTAAAAACAATAAAATTGATTTAAAAAATTTAAATAAAAATAATGTATAGTAAGATTTTTTTATGGCTTTTAGATCTGAACATTCCAAAACCTTGATCTCGTTTCACTGTGGTTGTTACACTGAAAAGTGAAATTTCTTTTTTTTTTTTTACAAAGTATTTTATCAAGAGCCTTAAGGTTTTTTGAAGAAATTAATTCCCTCCACCCTGATTAAAGCCCCAGTTCCAGCTGAAGAAACACAGCCCCAAAGCTTCCTCTCCATGTTTTCCCATGGGGTGGGGATGTTCTGCTGTCGCATACAGTACAGTATGTTCTCTACTTGCCCCTTATTGCCTTTACAGTGTTCCATGATACAGTACTGTATATCCAGTGATTTGGAACCCTGTTCTGACTGAGATTCCTCTACAATTAGAACCCTCTACCTGCTTTAAAAGCTTTTAGGATGAATGTTGCTGAGAAGATATCATGAAAATCTGATAAGAACAACTGGAATTTATTTAGGCTGCTTTAATTGTACTAATGTGTAGTACTAATGTCACTGGATTCTGAACACATCAGCAATTATAAAAGTGTGTGATAATGTAACATTTAAGCAACATCACATGAGACGGATTGCTGTTGTTCTTAATATCAGCACGGCTGTGATGTATGATATTGCATGACCTCGAGTTGATATTGCTTTTATACAACAACAATTTTTCAAATGCTATTAATTTTTTTTTAACAAAGTGTGATTTATTTATTAAACCTGTTATTTTGTACCATTAACACATACCCCTCTGTGACTGGTGGTACTAACGAGGAGCGATGACAGTTAGTGACCGACTGATGATAATGTATGTAATTAACAGGGGTGAAACTAGTTTTAAATTCTTACCAATGCTACAGTATATAGTCAAAAGATGAGAAGAATAAACCATGGAGGTGGTGGACAGTCCTGTGAATCACACAAGTTTCTCTTTATACTGTATTTCCACTTATTCCATGTTAGAACATCAGCTAACTTCTGGGGTTGCAAATAGAGTAAAGTGAATGGCAGTACATTATGAAGGGTGTACAATCCACTGCTCCACCACCAAGTAGTGCCCTTGATCAGAGGTTAGAGAGGAACTTGGTATTCAGGCGTGTGAATGAAGGTGGTTAGCTTTATAGACCACATTAGCCGTTATCAGAAAAACACGTATGGTTCAGGGGCAATTTGGAAGGACTTAAGCAATTCCTGAGGAGACAAATGTCATTTAAGATGACCTAATGTTATCAGGTGTTTTTTCTTCCTGAAAGTGCTTTTGTGAATGGTTTTGTATGTGGGTTTTGTTATCTTCTCTCCCCTCTTTCCAGTACTTTAGACCATACTGACCTACTTTCACCCATGCTGGAGACAGACAGTTAGTGCAATTAACAATTGTTCAAATACCTGTAATGTGGAGTGACGCATACAGTATAGTTAAACGTACCTCACCAATTATAAAAGAGCGTGATAATGTGATCTATGTCAATAATCCTACTGTACATCTTAAACATTGCTAACATTTTCTAATTTCTTTCAATGCTTTGATGCCTGCTGGCTCCAGGATTAATAGAAGTGTTCGGGGATAAGTCAAAATATATTTGAATTTGCGTGCCATTTTTGACTAATAAATCAACCTTAAAATGTCTTGCCTTTTAATATGTGCATGTATGAAAATAGTTCAAAGGTGAAAGACAGATAAGCTAGTTTCGATCGTGCAATCAATACTATAATTAAGAATACTTAGCATTGTGTACTTATAAGTGTGTTCTAAGTGATCAGTTTTATTTGCTCTCTCTTTATCGCTTTCCCTCTGTGTCTCACACACTCACGAACCCAGGAAGTACTTTGGAGAGAAAATCGGTTTGTACTTTGCCTGGTTGGGTGTGTACACTCAGATGCTAATCCCAGCAGCAGTCATCGGTGTCATCGTCTTCTTGTATGGCTGTATCACTGTGGATTCCAATATCCCCAGGTCAGTCCTGTCATTATCTACAAACATGAGTTTCACTATGGGAACATATCATACATACATGTGACCACAATGCAATGTTGTTAATTATGCTGAAACTACACTTGTGTGGAACGCCTACTGAGTAGCACGTTAAGGCGGGCGCTAATATTTGTCAGACACACTTTTAATGTTCCAGCAGGACAGGTTCACCCTCTGTTCTCAACACCTGCAGAGGAAGAGACGCACATGAATGTTAAAGGCATGGTACTGTACATCTCCGAGTTTATAAGAAACCATGCCCAGTAACGTTTACTGCAAAACCGCCAAGTGCCCTCAGGCTCACTCAGGTACACCAAGTGGAGAAGTTAAAAACAAACGTAATTAAAGAAGCAGTTATGCAGGTAAAACTTCTCTAATTTACCGTACTAACAGTCGGTTACTCAACTAGCCTCCTGATGGACTTCCAAACACATTGTAATTAGATGGAGAAAAGTTGTTATATACTTGTCTGCAGTCATAATGGACACTAATGTAGTCTGTAATGACAGATCTCAAGCTTACGCACTGAATTCCCCGCACTCTTGAGCTGCACTTAAGACACAGATTAAATACATGCGAACGGATGCCTACCGCTGGTACCCTTTTATCGTCTGAAGCTTTCAAAGCAGCACTGAATACTTCTTTTACTGTAACAGTAATGCATTATTGTGCAGGGAGATTGAGCATACAGAGACCTACTGCACTAACAGCTTATGTGATTAATTGTTTTCTATCAGGCCTTTCTTTCTTTTTCGAAGCTTGTCCAGATAAAGGAACACATTAACGGGCACTAAAGCATTTTAACAGACCCTCAGACAGCAAAATATATGTGTAATCTAACACATTGATAATATTGTATATTGCAATATAAAATTATTGCAGATATTTGTACGTTGTCAAGTGAGGAAAAGATTTATACATTTCACATTTATTGTCTGATAAATAATTTGTAACATGACAAGCATTCAGGTCAAAGTGGGACTTTTGATTGTGCAGAATAACAGAACACAGTAATGAGAGTAAACACTACCTTTATTTCGCTAAACAATCCCCTGCTACACTTATCCAAGTGTTTCACTAGTGCTTGTATACCATCAAGGTGGAACTTTTTCTCACTATGCTCCAGCAGTGTTTCATGTCTGAAACACTGGCCTCCCAGGAACTCCTTAACAGTCCAAACATGTAAAAATGGACTGTACAGGGAATGTGGCAATAACTCCTAGCCCAAGATAGCTGTCAAACTTTAATGATAATTTCATCAAGTTCTAGTTTGACTTGAACACACCCTTATATAAAATAAATATATTACACTGTACTACATTATTGTATGGCAATAGTTGTATGCCAAAATAGTATATTGCATATAGGCACATTGACATCAAAAACAAAGGTGGGAACAAAATTGTATCATATCTATATAATAATAATAATAATAATAATAATAATGCAATAATGCATTCAAATATTATGAACAATATAGTTATGTAAAATTATGTATAATAATAAATATAATGCATAGTATTTTGTAGTATATCAGTATATCCTTATAAGGGGAGCTTCCTAACATTGGATTCAGGTCAGTGTTTTTGTCCTGCATTCGCTTCTTATTTGCATTTGCATTTGCATCCATAAGCCTGTGTGGACAGTGATTGTCAGGGACACGAGTTAGAGAGTTCACAATAAGATTTGGATTAGAAACCCAAGAGTCATAAAACTTTATTTAAATGCCTTGAGTTGAGAAAAAGTTGCATAATTAGGATAACCAATCAAAAAATTCAGGAGAAGAATTTTAGTTTTGTGACTGTCATGTGTAGTAATTTATTACAGTGTTATTCCCACATAAATAAAAGACATAGTTAAATGGAGGGGGAAAAAAACAAAAGTCAGTCATGTTGCATTGTAGGTAAAATAATTAGCCCAAGTCACCTTAAGTAAATATACTTTTATGCAAGTTCCCTCCGAATAATTAACAAGAAGCCGCATATAAGCTGTGGCAATTCCATTTGGTATCTCGTGACCATGACATCATTTATGGCTAGTAAAAACGTAATGTGATTTCGAAATATAAATTCCTGGACTCATTTGTGTGCAAACGTTATTAAGTTAATAACAGAGGTTTAGAAAAAGTAATTAAGGTCATAATTATTTCATCCAAAATGCACAACAGACTCGTGCAATCTTTTGTCTTGATAAATACGATGAGTGCATTATTAGTAGCACAGACACTTAAATGTTGGTTATCATCACTTATTCAATGTGTCCTTCTGGCTACATGCTGGAAATTAAATTTGTAATATTTCTTCTTTGAGTATAGGAAATTCAAAGATGTGACATGATAGGAGCCATTACCAATTAACATTCTTATCTTGAACCAAAAGCAAATTGGTTAATAAAGATAAATTAGCAGAATGGAAAATATAATGTGAACTACTTCCATAGAAATGATGTAATGGCATTATATAAACATTTTGCCCGGGATTGTGTATGGTCCCCTTGTGACACTTGGGCACCTCTGGCCCCTTGGGGACATAACTCCACAAAACATCTGGGGTTTGCTGTAGTGTCCGGCACCAGGATATTGGCAGCGGATTCTCTGTGTGCTGTGGGGTGCAAGGTGGGGCATCCATGGATTGGACTTATTGTCTGGCACATCCCATGGAAGCTGGGTCAGAGGCCTTGGGCTATTTGCCGGCTGGGTAATGTGCACGGCGAGCTGTGGTGGATGTTTTTTATACCTTACCACGTTCACCATTTTGAATGATAATGTTAATGTGTTAATGTGATGCATATACTGTAGAAACATACAGTATGCATTTATTGTATGAAAGCTTGATTCACACTTGTGACTTGGGAACATCTCTGGTAACATTTGATTGAACTGTCCAAGAAGAGTTTATAGTCCTAATTTGGTATTCTTAATAGATTTTGATTTTTAAAAAAATTATAATAATAATAATAATAATTGCCATCTATTCAAATGATTGAAAAAGTATATAAAGTTGTCCTTTAAACAAACTTTCTTTGACTACGGAGAGAAAAGAGAGCTAGACAGTCCAATCCCTCCTACAACCCTAGAGCAAACAATTAAACACTTGACATTTTGTATTTACTGCGGTGTGTCATACTTTAATCCTTTGTTTTTGCAGATTTAACGTCATGTTATGAACTCTGACTGTGTTTCATGTTGAATGCTGCAGAGAATGCATATACTTAAGAACTCCACTAATATGACTTGGTCAGAGTCAGAGTCAAGAAGTAACAACTTTGAATAAAACAACAACTTGGGCTGGCTGTGGTCCTCTTAATTTTGGATTAGCAAAATCCAGTTCAAATAAGATAAGATAAGATAAGATAAGATAAGTCTTTATTAATCCCGAAGGAAATAGTTTTTCCAGTAGCTGCATATTTAAAAGATACAAATACCATAGGATAAGAAGAAAAAAACAAAAAACAATGTACTATAATGTAAAAAAAAAACAAAGAATACAAAGAATATTTAAAAAAACTAAAAATGTTGCATTACCTCTATTGACTATACAGCACTATGATAAAATCTTTACACTGATTATACTGCATGTGTTAAAATCTGCCTTAATGCACCTGCTACTTCTTTTACATTCCTTTTTTTTTTTTTTACAGTTTACATTTAAAACAATAGCTAATGTTACAGACATTTTCAGGAAAGCAATACCATGTTGCTGATCTCCTGTCCCATTTCCCACATGCTTCAGTATGGAGATCTGTGATTCAAGGAACAACATCACCATGTGCCCACTGTGCGATCGTGTATGCAACTACTGGAAGCTGTCTGAAGCCTGCGGCACTGCCAGGGCCAGCCACCTGTTCGACAATATGGCCACCGTCTTCTTCTCCATCTTTATGGCGCTCTGGTGTAGGTCCCTTTCTAACATGGCTTTTTTTCGACATTATTTGAAATGATTTACAGTTTACAGTTTTGGTTGTGGAGTATTTGAAAACAACTCTATTTGCAGATTAAGCAGGATATCATCCGTCACTTCTCTTACTTTCTTTTACTTTTTCAAGCTTTTAAAGTTCCTTTTAACTGTAACCAAAACCCCCACATTTCTTTTGCTGATGATATACGTTGTGCAATTTTCCATCCATTTATAGCATAATAATCATGATAATGCTCCATTACCATCCGTTTTTGAATAAGATCAATACTAAAATGGGCTAAAGGGACCAGCTTGTGCAGTACCACAAATTGAATTTGGCGTCTTTGTGTTTCGCAGCCACCATGTTCATGGAGCACTGGAAGAGGAGACAGATGAGACTCGATTACATCTGGGACATGACAGGCATGGAGGAAGAGCAGGTTTGTTGTGCACTCTGACACGATAATTAAGTGTCCAGATTCGAGAATGAATTTGATGCTTTTCACCAACCAGTCATTTTCAGCTGTTGATTTAATCCTGAAGCGATGTCTTGTCTGAGGAATGAAAGCATCTGATAATGCTTAATTTTGTTTGTGTGTCTTGTGCAGGATGAAAATAAGGTTTGGATTTATGATATTGAATTCTAACACCACTCGTAGTCATTACATAGTAGCTCGGACACTTACTCTCTTGTGTCTTCATGTCCACTCACCATATTGTGTCGTGTTTTTTTTTTTCTTTTCTTTTTTTCTGTGGCCTTTAATGTTTGTTTGGGGGATAGGTTGCACCCAACCTCCACACTCCCAATCTAAATCGCTGTGTGGGTGTTTGGAGGCTCCTATTCTCCTGCGGCCATGGTCCAATCCCACTCACTTTCCATCATCTGTCACCCAGAGCACTGCACCGTTACCTTTACCGTTAAAGCACACAGAGAATGCCACCCAGAATAGCTGCACTGAATGTATAGTGGATGCATTTATGTTAGTGTCATGCTAACACAACGCTTTTGCCAGAATTCCTCCTTCAACTTTGTCATCATGCACTTGACTCTTATAACAATCACTCCTTTGGATGAGCTGGGCATCAAAGCCTTATGCATGTTCTGAATTGTGCTGTCATCTGCAGAGCCAGCCGCGGCCAGAGTATGAGTTCAAGCTCAACCAGAAGAGGCAGAAGAAAGAACCGCAATGTGAAAGTCTGAAGGTGAGATCCCAGAAATGCTGATATTTAATATTTACTACAATGAATACCAAAATTATTCATTGTAGTATATATTTTTCTTCAATCTTAGAGGAGTTAAGATCAGAGGGGGAGTACTAGCATCTTTGTCAATAGTGGTAATACTACTAATACTGCTACTACTACTAATAATAATAATAATATTATATTCAATATCTGAAGGGCATTCAGGTCAAATCGGGACTTGTGATGAAGGCGTAAAAACAATTGATATTTACAGACATCAAGGACAGTACGGTGATGAGACTCTTAGCCGCAGGAAAACTTTTGAATGGTGCAAAGATTTTAAACAGGGACCGTAAATGCATGAATAACAAACCCGTCCGAGGTGCCTCTGAGCCCACTGCAGTCGTTCCTGTGAATGCTCTTAATAAAAAATTAGCCTGGTTTGAGCCGTTCTTATATTGCTCACCGCACCACTTGCACGTTACAGGAACTCGGCTGGGAGTTATTGCCACATCAGCCCTGATCTCGCTCCAAGCCATTTCTACATATTTGAGCCATTAAAGTAGTTCCTGGGAGGCCAGTGTTTCAGACTTAAAGCAGGCAGTCCGATCATGGATCCGGCGTACTGAGAAAACTTTCTATCTTTATGTATCCAAGCACTAGTGAAACACTGGGATAAGTGCATTAATGTAGCAGAGGATTATATAGAGAAATAAAGGGAGATTTTACCCTCATAACTGTGTTGTCATTCTGCACAGTCAAAATTCCTGGTTTGACTTGAACACCCTTTTATATTCGAAACAGTGCTAAAGTGTATTCTTTTATTCATTTGTTCTAATAATAATTTATATTTATATATAAACCAAAGCTACTGGACCTCGCATGTGCTGGCCATGTTGTTTCTGTAGTTATGGATATATAAGTGTCAGAATGTGTTAATAATGAGAATATAATAATAATAATTATAATTATAATTATTATTATTATTAATAATGAGAATATAATAATAATAATTATAATAATAATAATTATTATTAGTAGTAGTATTAATAATAATAATAATTATTATTATTATTATTATATTATTAATAGTAGTAGTAGTCTGAGTCTTCACATTTTTTTTACTGAGAAGGTCTTTTATGTCAAAAGAGTGTGCTTCTCTTTTCAATAAGGAAATAGTGTAAATGCATTGAACTACTAAAGAAATATGGGTTTCTTTTGCCACTTTTAATGATTTACTGTAACAGGTATGTAGAGATTTTTTAATCCAAAACCTCAAATGAAAAACTCTAAATTAAACCTGAACTGGACCGAAAAAGGAATATAATATCATACACATTAAACCATACTGTGTTTGAATGAAAAAGGGCTTAACATAATATCCTGGCAGTGCATCTCTGACAGTGTTTAAATTGTAAATGATAACCTTCCAGATGTTGAGCTCTGTGGAATCATTCTTGCCTCTAAAGCTTTTTAAGCATATTGCCTTCCCTTCTTCCCCTCTGCAACCATAATCTTCGTTTCCAACCCTTTGATAAACTAATTGTGGCATATCAACTAGTCCCTCTTTCTTTATTGACTGTCCACTCTCTTGTGGTCAGAAAGTCTTCCCGTCATGTGCACTCAGATAATGTTTGATATAATTAGTTTTTATGCAGAAATTACTGTAGGGTGACTGCATGGTGAGCCCGGAATCTAGAAAGCTTCTGTTGAATCTGCCTAACTTCACTTAGTCTAACGAAGTGTTCGTGTCTGTGTGTCTGTAAGTGTGAGAGAAAGAGAGTGAGTGAGAAGGCTCAGTACATCTGATGAGAGCTCATGCCTGATTTTTGTTCTGTTCTAGCATGGACATCACAAACTGACATGCAAAGACAGGATGCCAGCTTACATGACCATCCTTATCATGATGCTCTTTCTGGTATGTTAACCCTTTCCTTTGGTCTAAACACACTTAACACATAGCGAGCGTGGTGGCCAAAAGTAATGAGACAGAATGAAATTCAATGTTTTAATGGCATTCTCTAATGTTTAAAATAATAAGAATAATTTGTTACTTTGTGCAACGAAATTGCTATACAACAATCAATATTTAGTATGAAGTCCTTTATTCTTCAAAACCCGCTGGATCCGGCTGGGCATACAGTCAAAAAGACGCCTGCAGTACTCTGGTATCAAGTGTACAATCCCTGCCCGCTTGATTGCTTCCTGAAGATCATGTACAGAAGATGGTTTCTTTACTGCTGCTGCCTTTTTCACCATTGTCCAATAGCTTTCTATTGGGGTTAAGTCTAGAGATGACCCAGGTCATGATTCCAGAAGCTGTATACCATTGTTTTTTTTATTATCATTAGTGTTTCGTTCATTGGTACAACTCTTCAGCCAGATTTTTTTTTTTTTAGAAATTAGTGACACCTTTTACATGCACATGGAGAACTATAATATAATACATGGCATATGTTGTCTTAATACTTTTAACTAGAACTGTTAACTATATTATTTGTACAGTATAAGTACATATTCCTAAATTTAAACTTCTGCATATGATTCAATATCAAACTGGTGATTTTTCCCTATAAATCTGTGTATACAATACGAATATAGAGCTGTTTTGCACTCTTGAAGCTTCTGTTTATACCCATCAATATGTGCCCTGTACAGATTAGTTTGACCTTCGTCATCGTATTCGGAGTAATCGTGTACAGGATTTCTATCACGACAGCGCTACACATGAGCGCCTCCTCTTCCTTTCGTTCAAACGTTCGGGCTACGGTGAAAACCACAGCAGCTGTCATCAACCTCATCATCATCATCATCATGGACGAGATCTATGGAATGGTAGCACGCTGGCTCACAGCTCTGGGTGGGTTTGAGATCTTCTTCCTCATGACCTGCCTGCAGTGATATAGTAATACCCGAGTCCTGGATTTTAAAAATTCCATTATCCTCAGTTAGGAATAAAAAAAAAAAACTTTACTCAAGTAAAACATAAGTATTTAAGTATAAGCGTGTATCTGTATTAAGAGTGGGCATTCAACTGCACGAAAGATTCACAAAAGTAAAAGACAGCTGCCGCAATTTCAAATCACACTGTGACTTTAATTACTGATAGTAAATTATTGACATTTTAATCAAGTGAAGAAATATTCACTGAGGATAATTACATCTTTATTACTGATCGCTTAAAGTAGCTTGCAAGATAATAACTCGCATTATGAATTTGGAAATATGTGATTATAGAGAAATATAGAGATGTTTGGAAAAGCTGTACAAAATCTATAGAATTCTTTCGAGTGGTAGTGAGTAAAAGTTAAATATATGAGGTGAAAGAAAAACATCCCACCTCATGTCATTTTCCGTGCAATACATAAGTTAATTACTGCAATGGAAATAAATGAAAAGTACAATCTTTTTCAAATCTCCTTAAAATTATTTTTAAAAGACTCTCTAGAAACACGAGAGACTGTAACAAACCTGGTGTTGATGCCGTCAGGTCACAGTTTTAATGACCCAGACTTGGGATTTTGAGCTTTAGACTTTAGACTTAGTTGTGAGGGCTCCTGTTTAATCTCATTAAACAGTACAGTCTCATTTAATCTCACCGTAATCTCATCTGAAATTCATCAGAGGTGCCAAAAACAGACGCAAGCTTTGAAGAGAGGCTGATTTTCAAGGCTTTCGTCCTGAAGTTTGCCAACGCCTTCACTCCAATCGTCTACCTGGCTTTCTTCAGAGGCAGGTCAGAGAATTTGCTTATGTTTTTTCATGTCAGCTCAACATTTAATCAGAAATACAAGTGCTAAGATTATTTTAATTATAGTAATACGTTTTTTTCTCTGCATACAGTACACATGCATTGTGGTGTTAAGATGTACGACCTTATACAATACACACTGTTTATTCATGCAGACCTGCCAACATTCATGCATTTTGCGTTTGAATGTCACATTTTAAAATCAGCATACACTTATATGAATTATCTCTAAAAATATGCCGTTTTGTCATCTTTTATACCCCCACAAAAAGCGATGATGAGTCAATCACAGTCTTTGGAATGACTGACAATTGCGTAGGTGTTTTGAACACCCTCAAAACCACATGCATGTTTTAGCTGGTTCAATTCGACTTTCTCACTTGAAAGATGAAGCCATACTTTCTCTCCTGTTAAATAAAGAATGATTTCACCTCACTGAGGTGAAAGTGATTCGGTCTGTGTATGCTTGGCTTGGCTAACATTAGACAAATAGCTTATTTGCACAGCTATCATTAGGAAACTAAGCTATAGTATTCGGGATGCCATTAAGATTTTTTTGAGAACAGGCCATTTCAAAAGAGTCTAAACTTCTGACTGAGATAAAACATTAGTTAATAGGATATCAGGGTAGTAACTAGTATGCAGGTTTATGTTAACAGCGATAGTAAATAAAAAGCTGTTTTATTAATATGTTGACACTATAAAAATTACATGCACACTTTCTTATTCATTGCTTTACATGAGAATACTTTTCTATTGTAAACCTTTCTACTTTCCTGTGTGCCAAATTTTCATGTTTCTACATTTTAGCTAAAACTAATGTAATGAGCAACAGCTTTTTTCCCCTCATGAGCCTTGTCTTTGGTTGGCCAGTTCAATTAATTGGATTGATAGGTCAGTTTTTGATTCGGGATCAATTCACACTTATAAAACTAAACGTTAAATGGTCTACAGTTGACAAATTCCTTAAAGATATTTCACAGCTTTTCTTTCATCTTTGAGAAATACTCATATTTTACAAGAGTATTCCTTCTTCTTTATTTGAGTTTATGGGCAGTTAGTGAAATACTGCCATTTACTGGACTAGGAAAAAAACGTATCATGTTATATGGGACATGACAATTATGACATGACATCCTCGGCAATACTAATTAAGTTGCACAGCATTTCCTTCCATCTGTCCATCTAGGAACCTCTGTGGTCCAACTAGGGACCATGGAGGCCAATAGTAACCATTGAAAGCCAATTAAGACCATTGTATTTATTTGTGCGACCGTGGTCGGACCTCCGGTCAACATTCACACACTCATTCACACACTATGGGCAATTTGAGAACGCCAATTAGTCTAATCTGTATGTTTTTGGCCTGTGGAAGGAAACCAGAGAACGTGGAAGAAAACCACCAAGCACAGGGAGAACATGCAAATTCCATCCATCCTGGAGATGCAAGGCGACAGTGCTAAGCACTAAGCCACCGTGCCGCCACACAGCATTTAAGTGTTCATTAAATAGTTTCAGTGCTACTTAATATTTCAAACCCTTTTAAATATATCTGCTTTTAAAAAATCAAACATCAGTGCTATTGAATTGAAAAATGTAATCGAATCGTCTATCTATGATTTAAAGCTCCAGGTACAGACCATCAAAATCATAAGATAAGAGTTCACACACACACCAGATTCTACAAGCAGTTTGTTTAAGGACAATTTCCAAAATGGTGGCACAGTGGCTTAGCGTTTAGCACTCTTGCCT
The DNA here is from genome assembly GCA_030014305.1 of Clarias laeviceps. NCBI lineage: Eukaryota > Metazoa > Chordata > Actinopteri > Siluriformes > Clariidae > Clarias > Clarias laeviceps. Next base: position 22,505,195 of record JAQMYJ010000007.1, read on the forward strand.
TGCACCTCCAGGGTCTAGGTTCGATTCCGGTCTGTGTGCATGAAGTTTTGAATGTTAAGATTAGGTTTAGGTTAATCGGCGTTCCCAAATTGCCTGTGAATGCGCGTGTGAATGTTGAGTGGAGGTCATGCCACAGTCGTAAAATTGGAAAAAAAAAAAAAAAAGGTAATCATAATTGGCCTCCATGGTCCCTTATAATATCCATAAGGTACAGCGGGACTATATATTATTTCTTTTTGGGGGTTTTTCCTGAAGTTGGTAAGTCTGCATTAGTGTGATGACTGCTAAACATTTCTTACTTTAACCATATGTGCAATACCTACAGGCTCATTGGCCGGCCAGGCAACTATTACTATGTTATTGGGAATTACCGAATGGAGGAGGTATGTGTTTATTCATGAAGCAATTATGAGCTTTTTGCATTTTTTGTAGATTGTATCTTAACCCAGACATTATTTCGGTTAAATCTTTTAAAATTTGGGGTAATTTTACTAGAACGACTGTGATTTGTCTGTTTTTTGCACCTGCTGTAGTGTGCTCATGCTGGCTGCCTGATGGAGCTGTGCATTCAGCTGTGCATCACCATGCTTGGCAAGCAGCTTATCCAGAACAATCTGTTTGAGATCGGCATTCCGTAAGTGTACACCACTGTGTGCATGTACGCTCTCAGTCCAACATCAATGAATATATCATGCAAATACATACATTAATTCAAATGTAGCATCATTAATATGGTGAAGTTTACTGTAAGGAGACCTGCATTTATTTAATCTTATTAATTTCAAGTGTCTGGTGAAGAAACAACTGTTTATAGCTGCTGTTACATGAGTGAAACAGGAACTAAGTTGTATTCTGGGCATTGCATAGCTTTAAATGTAACTATAAGTTAAAGGTATGGTGTGTTACTAATTGTAACAATTTGTAATAACTGAAAATGACTTATGTCACAAGAGGAATGCAACATTTTTGTGGTTAAAGGAAAATAATCAACTTTATGTTGAAAACAGAAACTCACTCTACCACATTCATGTTGTATTTTTTTTTCATAACAGCATTCCCGTTTTTTTAAATTATTTTTTTATTATTATTCTTTACATAATGAAATGGAAATGTATATAGCCATGCATATCAAACAATCAATTATATGTATATTTCCATTTTAGAAAACTGAAGAAACTATTTCGCCGGTGTAAGACGAAAAGAGACTCAAAACAAGAAGAGGAGTTTCTCAAATCCCTGGCCCGACATGAGAAAGACCACTTCCTCACCCCTTATGTTGGCCTTAATCCAGAGTATATGGAGATGAGTGAGTCACTTTACACCCACCCACACACACACATGCACACAGAGACAAGAAACAACTGCAATATGGACAATAGCATTTCTAGTGATTTTTTTTCCCAAACCTTATTTGTATTATTCGTTGCTTTATTATGTCCATCTGTGTCTAAATTTATTTTGTCTTGGTGAACAGGGGGTGTAGATTTTTATATTTATTTTTATTATTATTATTTTTATTATTATTAGAAAACACAGGCTGTAATGACTCAAGGCTATTGAGTCAGTGTCTGTACAGCACATAATCTCTTCAGTCTGTCCTCAGTTGTCCTTTACATCTGAGTGGATTCGGATGATTATCTAACCCAGACAGAAAATACCAGCTTACTAATAGCTCTGGAAAAGCAAGGTTGTAGAATCCAAGCCTCGTTCTCGCTTATTTCTCTATCTGTGCTGCAGCGTGGGCTGGCCTTCTGCTAAGAGACCGGCATTGTGGGTCCTGCAGAGAGGTGCGAGATTACAAGCTTTAGTTGTAAAAAAAAAATCACTCAGGCGAGCAAATGCTGCTGCCAGCAGATTTCAAGTTGCATTTGAATTGTTGTGGGGATCTGAAGACTTGGCCTTGTAACATATTGATCTCTTGTCCTGGTCATCTAATTACCTGCACTTGATTTACTGTAAAATTCTGGATATTTTTGTGAGCTTTTGTTCACCGGAATTTCTTTGTAAAATCATGATTAATGTTGAGGTTGATGTGTTCATCTAGTGATCCAGTTTGGAATGGTGACCTTGTTCGTGGCCTCCTTCCCTCTGGCTCCTCTGTTTGCGCTCCTGAACAACATTTTCGAGATCCGCCTGGACGCCAAGAAATTTGTCAGCGAGTACAGACGTCCCATCGCGGCAAGGGCTAAAGATATTGGTATATCTTTCTATCTTTATATATCTTCATATTCATATTATGATATCTGTATATTGCCATCCCTCGCTTCACTTTTTTCAGCAGAGTAACACAGAGGTACGGTCTCTTTACTGTAAATATGGTCTGAAGAAAATAGTTGAGTGTCAACACAAGATTGTGTGCATAACTGTTGCTATAGGTCTTTTTTCCGGGTCTGAGACAAAGCTTCATCTTGTCTGTTCTTAGCCTTTTATCATAATTTACATAAGGCAAGAAAAAGGGTCTGAGAGATCAGCAGCACAAAGGAAACCACACAATACTGGCCAGCTTAATGTTTTGCATTTTAATCTTATGACTGATGAGTGCATGTTTGAAGCTAAGCTAAAGCCGTGGCTACACTTGAACCCCACCTTGTGGTGATTCTCTTATAGTCATGTGTCATTTTTAACGTGTATTAAGCAGTCAACTTATATTTTATTTCTCTGTCTACTCTAGGCATCTGGTACAACCTTCTGAGAGGACTGAGCAAAGTGGCGGTCATAGTGAATGTAAGACAATTAAATCTAGCCGTTATTAAATTTGCCTATTTGTCACTTCTAATCAGAAATTGTCTGGTTTTAGAAATATGTAGGGCTTCTTTCCATATTTCCACTGCTCTCAGTGTTGGCTTGTTTCTTCTCAGGCGTTTGTGATCTCCTTCACATCGGATTTTATCCCTCGACTGGTTTATCAGTACGTCTACAGTCCTGACGGAACGCTGCACGGCTTCATGAACCACTCCCTCTCCTATTTCAACGTCACCGACTTTCAGGAAAATACAGGGCCAGTGAATCAGATATTTCTGGACCAAAAAGTGGAAATTTGCAGGTGCTGGCAGAAATGGTTCAGTTCAACAATGACAACCTTTACTGCTGTATTTCAGTAATGCAAAGTATTGCTCTGTTTATTTTTATTTTTTTTCTACCACAAATAGCAGTTGATGATATTCTGACTGCTGTTGAGTTCAGGATTCTGATTGGTCAGAAAGTGTTGATTAGTGATATAGTAATAGCTGTACTTTAAATCACAGCCACGTATTAATGTATTTGTTCTAATTCATCACATACAAGTAGATGAATACTTAATTGCGAGCGTAATTTGTTCCCGGAAGTGTGCTTGTATATCGAAGCACTCGTATATTAAAGCAAATAAGAAATTATGGAAACTCCGATGATTCGTTCCATAACCCAAAAATATACATATAAAAATTATTAACACAAAATTTTAAGTAAAAATAAAACAAATTAACTTGCACTTTAGCTTTGAAAATAATCATGGCTGGTGTTAGACAAGAGAAGAAGCAGGAGCAGGGAGGGCTACAGTGTAGGACGTCTTTCACACACATATACTAATGGAATCACTTATCTCTGACAGAATCTCTATCTGGTTACTGGAATCCTCTTCTTTTTTGCATGACTTTAACAAAGAATCTCTCTAATGACACTCGCTTTGGCATCCTTTTGAGGATTCTGCAGAAATCTGACGTTGCATTGTGGTTACACAGAATCATCTCCCTCACTGCTACAGCCTTTTTACCCTTTTAAGAAAATGTTTATTTAACATAAAATATGGAAGGAGTCTCCACTGTCCATTCTTTGGAACAGACATAGTTTTCTTTAAACTAAAAAATTAAATATAAAAAAACATAATATAATTTGATAATATTGTTCCACCGAGTAGAAAAGGAAGGAATAAGTGAATAATAACCTAAAATTAATAAATACATTTTAACAAGTAAGCCTAAATAGACCTTTGCACATACTATGACTTAATCCTAGAGCCAGGGTAGTTGGCCAGCTCAATGCCAGGAACTCAGATAAGATCTTCAAGCAACCTTTAATGAACATAATGTTATGCATGACCTCTACAGCTGCACTATACCAAAAATGAGTGAAGCTCTTGGTATCTATGCTGGCTTACCACACTGATTGTATTCCTGGGGCAAGTGTGCAGATTTTGGATAACAGGACAGGGCAAGGCAGGCTCTTGATGGCACTCTGTGAACCTTATGTTACATAGCAGCTGTGAGGCTCATAGTATAAGTACAGGTGTTATTACTATATACTGTAATTCATTTCTAACACACGGCAAATTTATTCTGATCTTAATATTATAATTAATAATAAATTCTGTTTTTAGGTATAAAGATTACAGAGATTCCCCATGGTCAGATACCCCCTATCAATTGTCAAGAGAATTCTGGAATATCCTGGCAGCACGGCTGGCATTTGTCATCGTTTTTCAGGTGATTGAAAAGGGTTCAGCTCGACTTGTTAAAAAAAAAATAATAAATGTCAAGAGTATGTTTTTCCAGCTGAGTTCTGAACTTGTTTTTTTTTTTTTCCACAGAATGTGGTGATGCTAATGAGTGACTTTGTGGACTGGCTAATCCCAGACATCCCGAAAGACATAAGCTTGCAAATGCACAAGGAGAAGAACCTTATAGTGGAGCTCTTTATGAAGGAGGAACAGGGCAAGAAGCTTAAGGGCAAGCGAAGGAGCAACACCAATCCCCCGGTACGCTCTTCAGCACCTGCGGATATACAAATCAACAACCACTAGTAGATTCGCCCAAGTGGGGAACGAGAATACATCTATCCCTACAGCACATCAGAAGTTTGTGCGAATCATTATGAGTCAGCGTGTGCGAAAGTCTAAAAGTTACAAAGGTTTAGGGCAAAATGACACATTAGCAGTGCAGCTCGCCGACTGGAGCCATAGGAAAGTACAAGACTGCCTGATTATGATCACAAGAGATGCCCCAAGACTGCCATATACTGTACCTTGCAGCTTAGCTTTTTCTGTTTTGTAGGTTACTTTGTAAACTGAGTAAATGAAATGCAGAGACATTTCTTGGTTGGTTTGTTAGATTTTATTAATATGCAAATTGTTAACCTTTTTACTAATTTACTGTTTGTCATAAGAAGAATTCTATGTAGTCATTGTTGATGTTTGTCTCCTTTACTGGAATACTCTTTTTTTCATTGCTTTCATATTGATTTTAATTAAACCATACTTCAACAAATATTCAAGTTTTTTTTTAAGACATTCTAAGAAAAATTAGCATGTCCTAATAATGGCATTCAAATTTGTTCACAGCTGTTTAATGTCTTCATAATATGTATAATCTATTATAAATAATAGATGCCTATCAAAGTCATGCCTGGGAAAGTCACAGTTCTGGAAAAAGGATTGGGAACTAAACCTGCACCTTTAGTTTTTGCTAGCAAATGAAAAACTGTGCATTGTTATACTGTATAGTGCTGGGAAATGAAAAAGGAAACAACATCCTGGCCTCTTAACATTTAGTGTAAAACATTAGTGACTGATTCCCACTAACAGGAATAACTAAAATAACTAATTTACACTTTTGACAGCAAACTTGAAATATATTATACAGTAAATGGCTGCAGTGCATTAAAAATAGTTTTTTTTTTTTTTGTCATTTTAATACATTTCAGTAGTAAAATACCTAATCTCTTTCAAAGGGTCTATACTAGACTAGATGGCATTAAAATAAATAATTACATGCATGAATGTTTTTGTACTGCTGAAAATGTGTCTGCTGTCTTTTTAATAAATATTTTCTGTATAACTATTATGTTTTTTGTGGTAGAACATAATTGACACTAAATTTGCAGCTCGAGGCCTTAACAATGCAAAGTGTTTGTTGCTTTTTTGAAAGACCCTGCTTTGTACTTTGTCTGACTGGGTGGGATCAAATCTCAACTGGTTTGATTCAGAGATATTTACTGATGCTTGACTCTTCGTAACTATACACATGTCTAAAGTCTCATCTCCTGTCTTGACTGTTAAAATTGCATGTGTATTGCTATGTCTTGTAAAACTTGCACTTTTAGACTTGTATTTAAGTTTTATACATTTTTCATTTGAAGTAATCTCAATAAAATTAGCACGTTCTGCATTTGCTCAAAGGTAAAGGAACAGTACTGACTTGCTCAAAGCATCTTTTTTTGATTTCTCAATTTTGTCACTGACGTAGAAAATATATAAACTACATCAAGGACCATTTAAGGACTGTTACTTTACAAATATAATGTACTGAATGTCCACAATAGCTTCTCCTCTGAGAGAAAGGAATGAATGATGTCTGTAAAACTAGGCTTAGAACTCGGCTTCTTTAATATGGCAACAATGCAGATCTGTTACCATTAAATAAATTGCTATAAACCTCTGAATTGTATTTTGTGCTTTTTGGGTTACTGTGTGAAAGATTCTCTTACAAAATAAAACTATAAAAGGAGCTAAATAGGGGCAGGTGTAGTTCAGTAGGTTAAGTTGGGTTACAGAACAGAAGGTCGGTGGTTCAAAGCCCCAGTTCCACAAAGCCGCCACCAATGAACCCATGGGCTAGGCCCTTAACCCTATCGATGCCAGGGGTGTCGTATCGTGGCTGACTTTGCGGTCTGACCTCCAAGGTGAGATATGCAAAGAAGAAATTTCACTGTGCAGTAATGTACTGTATATGTGACAAATAGAGGCATATCTTAAATCTTAAATCTTGCAAATATTATCTAATATTACAGGATCTTGGGTAGCTCAGTTTAGAATGTCCAAAGTTCAAACCCCACGACCACCAAGGTTTCACAGTTGGGCCCTTGAGCAAGGCTCTTAAACTTTAACTGCTCAGATGTATAATAAGATAAAAAAAGGTAAATCGTGTGCTGTTTTTTGTAAAGTATTTTAGTAAAACGACAGTCCGTGATGTGTTCTTTCTTTCTTTTCTTTAATTGGATTTAAGACACCCTGTCAATCACATTCATGCTCCCATTCACATCAACAGATTTGTTGTTGAGCATGCAACTTTAAGTTCCTAAGATTCTACATCTCTGAGGACCTCACCTGGTCACTAAACTCTTCTCTCCTGATTAGAATGGTACAACAATGCCTGCCTTTACTGTGAATATTTAAAAAGTCCCATCTGTGTTCCAAGATACTGGAAAACTCTTCCCAATGTAGCACCCAAAGAATCATGTGCACTCAGCTATCTACCTTGGAGAACATTAAAAGAAACACTGTCTGCAAAGGGTGAGAGAGATTATCATAGAGACCCCTCACCCTAATCATGGATCATTCACTTTTCTCCCATCAAACGGACTGAAAAATAGCTATCTTCTATGTACCAAACAGCTAATCATGGCATGTTAACAAATACACTTCTGCCTGGACACTTTCTGTCTATATTGCACTGCTTCATCCATTATTCACCTTCTGAAAAAAATCTTACTTCTTCATGTACCATATTTTATTTGCAACCACATTTTACCACACACCACACGCTCATACACCACACGCTCATACACACACACTACGAGCAATTTGGGAATGCTATTCAGCCTAATCTGCATGTCTTTGGACTGTGGGAGAAAACTGTAGTATCCAGAGGAAACCCACCAAACATGGGGAGAACATGCAAACTCCATGCACACGGACCCTAAGGCGGGAATCGAACCAGGAACCTGGAGGTGCAGGTTACTGGTCACTTGTAGTGATGGGTCGTTAATGAACGATTCGTTCTTTTTGAACAAATCTTTAACGTGACTCAGAAGAACGAGTAGTCTCGGAGAGTGATTCATTCATTTTCTACTGGGCGCGCATGCGCAGTACACAGGAAACAGAATTGAACGGTTCCAACAAATCTGAGTCGTTTGTTCTTTTGTCACGTGACTCCCATAGACGCTGTGCAGTGCAATAGATTCAAAACAACGAAAGACTGGAAGAAATGAGAGTTGAGCTACTCATTCTGTTTATTATAATATGTCCCTAGCTGCATTGTAATATTTTTATTACTGGAACTATAGCCAAAATTTGTGTATGTAGACGTACGTAGGTCTTTTTATTGAAAATGCAACATTTTATTTTATTTCTTGTCAAAAGAACGAAATGAATTATATGACTCAAAAAAAGATTCGTTCATTTTGATGAACGTGATTCAAAGAACCGAGTCACTAAAATGATTCAAACTTTCCATTACTAGTCACTTGACAGAACGTTGACGTTTCCTAGTCATGTGACTTGGTCCGCCTTTCGGAAATTTTCGGAAATGTTCGTGTAAAAAAAGCGCTTGCCTGAAATGGGGTGGAGCACTTTACCGGAAACTTACTCTACACATGTTCCCAGGTTTAATTTTATGACTCTGTTAGAAAATATACTCTATCGATAGTGATTTCTAAGCTAAAAAGGATTTTTTTTTGCTGTCCTAGCGTATGATTAGAGAACTTCTGAATCCACCACTTAAAGCGAAAGCGGAAATGCCCGGTGTGTGTGTGTGAGTTAAGTAAAGACGACTTTAGAAGTTGCATAATCGTCTTATCTTAACTGCAGACACACACATACACACACAATGGATAGGTTTAAAGTTATGCTGTTGGATATATCCGAAAGACTTAGCCAGGAGAATTTAGGGAAGCTCAAATTTCTGTGTAAAGAAATTATTGGGAAGAAGAAAAGTGAGGCGATCACTAGCGGCATCCAGCTGTTTGAGTGTCTGATCGAAAGAGCAGAAATCGCGCCTAACAACACTGAACTTTTAAGGGAGCTCCTCACTAACATTGGCCAACAAGCTTTAGTGGAAAGAATCGACATTTACGAAGGACAAGCCATCTCAGCGGATTTACCGGACGAAGCGGAACTAGGTTTGTAATCTGTCCACTTCATAGCAACACGGCGACTTTTAGGGTGAACACTCCATGTACAGCCTAGTAACCGTAAAAGTCGCCTACAGCTCAGGCCACAGCGTTTTAGGTTAGATTAGATTTAATTTTATTGTCAATGTGCAAAGTGCATGTACAAAATGTAATATACAGAAGGTGCTGTAGGTAGTAAGGATATGGTATATATAGAAATATACAGTATAACTGTGCAGCCACTGGATAGCAGTGGATAAGTCAAGAAGATAACCTGCTAATATAAACACAATATCGTCCAAAACAAAGTATTGGTGCTGATTTTTTTTATGGTGTACATGTAATACAGGAAATGTGTGTGCCAAAGAAGCTACTTGTGAAGTTTATGCAACATGGAAGTGGCTAATCTTGCTTCCCAAAAATTTCTTAAACCTAACTTCAGATGTTTCGAGGGAGAATTTTAAATATGCCCCCTCAAAAACAATGTGCTTTTCAGCATTATACTGTCTCACGTCAAACAATAATAGTTTAAAATGCAAATGATTCATATTTCTTTATGAGTAATGATACTAAAATTGGCGTAAGCTTCTAGAAGTATATGACCTGTACAAATTGTTGCTTAAATTGGTTTTGGTAAAAGCTTAAAAAGGAAAATAATCTGTAGTGACCGTGTCAGACCGTGTCACGTTCATGTTGCAAGATCTTAACAGTTTAGCATTTTAGAATAATTAACTTTTTCAGGTTCATGTCTTTTTCATGTGAAATCCAAATCTTTCATCTAAATGACATTTAAGATCATTGAAAGATTTGAATTCAAAAAAGATACAGACACTACATAAAAGGCCATGGGATTGTATTTGTTTCTTTTCATCTGGTAAAAATATAAATGTGCATGCGCATATCTAAAAAAAACGAAGCATGAATCGGGAGATAAGAAGCATTAAGTATTATTAAAAATGGTGTTATATGATCCTATCTAAAAATTCACTTTTTTTTTACCTAGGTGAGACACTTTTAGCACCAATATCATGTTTTGACTGTATACATATGTACAGATATGACTACCTATATGATGCAGTATATACTTGGGATGGGAATCACCAGAGACCAGTCGATACGATGTAATTGTGATACCTAGGTGTCGATTCGATTTGTATTGTGATTTTATAAGTATCACGATTGTATTAATAACCCGATTCGATATACAGTGGAACGTCGGATTGCGAGTAGCGCGGTTTGCGAGTGTTCCGCAAGACGAGCAATGATTTTTAATAAGTTTTGACTTGAAAAACTAACAAGTCTTGGTTTACGAGTTCAGAGTATCGCGTATCATGCATGCGTTTCTTGTTTTGACGTCGAGCGTCACGTGATCACAACTGAGCCAATGGTTTTTCTCTCTCTTGCGCTGCGGAATTGTGGGTAATCGTCTCCCCTGCTGGGTCTTTGTGTGCATCGCTCACTGGTATAATCAACATCCGTGCAAGCGTGTACTGTTTACTGTAACACTGTGACCATGTGTGTGTTTGTATGTGTGTGTGTACAGCGCGCATGTACTATTTATTATAACACGTGTGTACAGTGCGCGTGTAAAGCAAAAGAAGTCTCGTTAGAGAGGTTAAAGATCCATTTTCTTTCTCTCCCTGGGTCAGCATGCCGTTATGTGTGTGCACGAGCGGAATTTTACACCGTGCCCCTTCAAACACACATACCCTCCCCCTCTCGCCTTCACACACACACGCACACACTCTCTGGTCTACACAGAAACACTGCTCTGTCGCGATTCTTTTCAAAGGTAAAGTGCAGGTTCATTTGTTTGTTTTTTTACTTTTCAGCAGTTATTCCGTTATTGTTAGCGATGTTCCTTGCTAATTGTTCTCGATAAAACAGTCTTTCCGTTAAGGTGTGTGTGTGTGAAGGAGGAAGTGTTCCTGTGTAAGATGAGAAGAGGGGAGAGTCTGATTTCCCCTCTCCTCTTACTTTAGCTTTACACACATACACAAACACACACAGCGCCTGCGAGCATAAACGGAAACACTTTTCTGTCTGAATTTATTTATACTTTTTTTAACGGTAAAGTGCAGGTTAATTTGTTTTATTTTTTTGGGCTGTGGAACTATTTTAACTTTGGAAATAATTTGAGTTTCCATTATTTCTTATGGGGGAACGAGTGTTTTGAAATACAAGCCCGCTTCCGGAACAAATTATGCTCATAATCCAAGGTTCCACTGTATATTTTTCTTTTTCAGGTTCCATAGCAATTCTAAACAAAGTCAGTACATAATTTGCTTGTACAGTAATACACAGTAGTACGCTGTGCTGCCTGCCAATATATGAACACTTTTGAGAGCACCACCTGCAGGATTATAGATGAACTGCAACAATTGGTTACCCTACATCAGTGGTTCTCAAACATTTTCTGTCATTCCCCACTTAAGCGGGTGGGCGAATTTTCAAGCCCCACTTGTCAACAAAATAATAACGAAATCGGCCAAGTTTACTGTTTATTGAAATAT
>JAQMYJ010000007.1:22522760-22533431 GCA_030014305.1 Clarias laeviceps
CTCACAGCAAGAACTGACAAATCTGCTCCAGTCCATGAGGAGGAGATGCACTGCAGTACTTCAAGCAGCTGGTGGCCGCCAGATACTGACTGCTACTTTTGATTTGAAACATTTTTAGTTTATGTCTTATGGTGTTGACTCTTAGTGTTCATACAAATATTTACACATCAAGTTTACTGAAAGTAAAAAAAAAACAGTTGAAAGTCAGAGGACGTTTTTTTTTTGCTGAGTGTATATATATATTTATATACAAACATTATGAATTCACTGTCTATTCTATTATCATCACAAAATGAGACATTTTAGGACCTTTACGCATTTTGTATGGACCAATCACAGTCTTGTACTGCTGCGTCATCCCTGGCAACGGGGTCAACCACACATCCTCACTGCGATAAAGGTTTTTGTGAGTTACTCTGAGAAGTTTCCTAAATCACTTTTAGACTAGGACTCCCAGCTAGGACTTTTACGCTAAGATAGGAGCTCTCAGAGAATTCTAAGAAGCTTTGTGAATACTAGCCCTGGTGTGCAGTCGGCTATCAGCCAAGAATAATAAGCTAAATTTGCAACCCTAATGTAGGAGTGGGAACGAACTACATTAAACCATGTAGTCTTTAGTGACAACAGAATAACACACACTAAAATAATCAGCTCATCTCGGTTTATTTGGATTTTTTACACTGATTAGTACAGGTTGATACAGTAGATAAACGTTAGGTGTCAGTCATAGATGCGGAAACCAGGATCACTTTTATATCGTCTGACACTCACACAGTCTGTACAGACAAGCTAACAGAGATATACACACGCACATACACAAGCACACGCACAAACATGCGCTGCTCAGATAACCTCAAATAAGTCATTGGTCTGAGTCTTTAATGGTGCTTTTAATTAAAAACAGAAAATAAAATTAAAAATACAACTAAAAGATCTATTCGATTTACGCATCCTCTGCTTCAAAAAAAAAATAGAAATTCCTTTAGGACCTGTCAAAATTATCTGGTCTTACAGAGCCCGTTTTGATCCTTAACTTTCTCGCATTATACAAATCCAGAGTATTCTACAAAACGTTCACGTTTACAAAGAAAGGTTAGAAAACCAACGCCAATACTTTCAGGAATCCTACAGAGATGTCTAGCTATGTGCAGCCCAGTTGTCCTCCAAGTACTAAAGCTGTTAAAGAAAATATATTATATATATGTACATGGATAAAACTAAACAAAAATCAACTTGATCTGCTTGAAATAAATACTTGCGATGATTTCTGATATATCTGAAATTCTCAAGTACAGGATGTAAACCGACCTCCCATAGTGTAGATGCAGCCCCAGGATACATCAGAAAAGCAAATACATTTATCCCTTTAGAGAAGCGAAAAAAGCTGCAACAAGCATGGTGAGTGTAGTGATGGTACTTTTAACGCTTTATTTCCATCCATTCTTCTAGAAAAAAAAGGCACTGTACCTATAAAGTCTTTCACAAAGCCATAAATTAGGCCATGGCACCATGATCCTAAATTTCTCAACAATTTATATAAGTTTTTCTCTTTTTGTGGTTCCTGTAAATGTAGTGAAGGCTAGCAGGGCCCCCAGAGCGTCAGGCGGGCCCAGCTGGCACAGTTCAGTGTGATCAGTTCAGTGATGATGATGCCTTCTCGATGAAGGTGGGGGGGGGTCTTGTTGGGACATCAGGAGCCGATGATTTGGACGTAGTTAGCAGGGTAGAGGCCCACCTTGCCGCTTTCCAGCTGCCCTTTGCACCAGCCCTGCTCGTCCTCCTCTCCCAGCTTCATCAACTCTTCACCTGTCAATCACAGACTGCGTTAAGCTCCTGCATTGCTTTGAACTTTGAAATGAATTGAGCTACCGTTTGTGATCAGTGAGAGCTATTCTAGACTGATCTACTTGGACACCATGGAAAAGCTGATCTAAGGAGAGTTATTTTCAGAACCGTCTGCACAACCTGTGCTGAACCATTAGTGATTGGTTTTTCCTGTAAATAAAACCATTCAAAGTGGTTGCTTTGGTTTTTGTGGTGCGTCATATTACCACATTTGTCTAGTGCTACAGATTCTCAACAGACTAGATGAATTTAATGCGTTTAGAATGAATCTATGATCAAAACCTGTTTGTCAATTCGATAATCAAACCAGACAGGGTTAATAAAATGTAAATGTATAAGGATGTGAGAACTCTCCCCTTTCAGACCCAGTGACCCTGAAGGAACATGAAAGGGGGGGGAAAAAAAAAAAAAGGAAAAAAAAAATCACTTTGGAAAAAGATTTGTAGAAAAAAAGAAAAAAGAAAACAAATGGTGAGATTTCTTAAACTCGCAAACTCTTTTTTTTGTTGTTGTTTGAAATAATTTATAATAAACCAAAAAATAAAAATAATTTTCAATACTTATCTGACAATGACCTTCTTACATTGACCCAGACATTCTCTCTTTCATACCCATCTCAGCCACCCAAAAGGATTTTTTTTTCTTTTTCCTTTCCTGTGTATTTTTCTCTTATGTGCATTTTTTCCTCCTATGTCCCTTAAGGGGCTCAGTAATCGTCAGATGAGCTACAGTACCTTCAGCTAAAAAAAATTGAGAATCTTCCACAGAGGCAGTGCTGCTTCATATGTTTGAATAACTAGTTTTATTGGTTTTGCTACAGGATTTTTTAAAGCATTAAGTCAGACTGTGTAGTAGTTCATAGAGCAATAGTTATTTTAGTATCAGCTATTTGCTGAAATCGTCAAATTTTAAGTACTTCGAAGTAAAAGCGGCAGAAAAAAAAAGATTCTCTTGTGTGGCAATTCATGTATCGCCACACTGAATCCAAAATGTTGTAATTTATACGTTTGCATTTGAGGTGGATTTGTTTCGAATTCCAACAAAATCTCATCCAGAGGTCGCGAGCACGATTCCCGGGTGATGCTGTAACCTCTCGCAGCCGGAGGTCTAGAGAGAGCTGATTGGCCGAGATCTCTCAGAGGGGAGGGATGAGAGGTATTCAGTGCTCATACATTAATCACGGCTCTACAGCCAATCAGGGGTGTCTGTGAGCTCACGCAAGCGGAAGGAGCGGATAGCGCTGTGTGTGTTACGCTGCCCCTAACGTGGGCTGGTGTCACATGGTTCGGAGGAAACCTGATGGTCCTCGGCACTCCACACTGAGTGGTAGCCTTAATGTGGGAGCCCCCTAGTGACGGGGAGGAATTGGACACGACTAAATTAGGGAGAAAATTGTGAAAAAGAAAAAGAATTTAAACAAAATGTAAAAGTGTAAAAAAAAAACAAAAAAAAAAAAAACAGATGGATATGACATTTTCACACACACACACTGATTTTATATACAGTATATATAAAATCAGGATGTTTATAAATCACAATACTTACAAAATCACAATCCAAATTTAATTGCAATAATATTCTGTTAATAATCATATCTGTTGGTGAAGGAAAAAAATGGTAATTTTTTTTTCCATTAGATAAAATAATTGATATTTTATCTAAATATCATCCAGTCAAGAGTAAAAAAACATTGCATTTATCAATAATAAAATGTAACTCAAACTAAATAAAGCACCTTAAAGTAATGATGTGGAAAAAAATGGTGCTCAAAATATAGTATTTTGCCGGTTGTGCATCATCATCATTTTCTTTCTTTGTTTTTTGTTTGTTTAATTTTTCCATCTTTTCTCCCCATTTTATAGTTGAGCAATTCTCATATATCATCCAGCTCTCTCCAATCATACAACAGCTTCCAATGTGGGATGTGAAAAAATAAGAGCTCACGATTCCTCTGAAACACAACAAGCCACCAACTGCACTTTTTGTGCTGCCTATTATTCACACAGGGTAGCGTAAAACAGCATAAAAAATAAAATAAATAAATAAATCAGGTCCCTGTTGTGTGTTAAATGTGCTTAGAGACCATGGCCATGATTGGTAAGCATCAGAGCGATCGATGGGCACAGCCAGGTTTGCTCTCTCAGACTAATGCGCTGTCCGTATGTTCACTCATGATCTCTAAACCATAGCTATTTTGCTGCACCACTTGGGAGCATGCCTCAAGAAGAGGTTTTGCTCATAGCATTTTTTTTGCCTCAAGTTTACAAAATGAGATTAAGTAAATAGCAAATGCTAAGTTAAATTGGTGTCAGAGTTGGGGATTCTTTACTGCTAAGTCCATCTGTTCTTTATAAAACAGATATTCGTTTTGTTTACAGAAGTGTCCAGCTCCGTCTGAGGCTTGGAAAAGTAACGCTGATGATTCCTTTCACACGGTTACAAAACCCTCTAAGGGATTCATAGTTCACTTTTAACCAATGAGGCCGACGTCTAACTTTAAGAACGTGTTCAGGGGTTTCCACTAGCAGGGTTTATAAAGAGTCCCTTAGAACAGATCACACCCATTTTCTTTTTTTTTTTTTTTTTAAGAATTACACCGAATCCAAGGACTGGAATTGAGAATTTGAGGTTTCTTCAGGTCTGGAATATGAGAATCCCAGACTTAGACTCAACAAAAGGTTTGCAGGAGCAGGCAGCTGTAATTCACAAGCAGATGGGAGCAGATGGCCAGTTAGGGAGCTTAATGGACAAAGGCAGTGTTGAGAAATATGGGAGTGTGTTGGACGAGTTTAATATATTTATTCATTCCTCTAGGACAGGATTCTTCTACTCTAGTTTTGGAGGGTTAGTGTCCAACACAATTTGGTGATTCTTCTGCGTAAACACAGCTGATTCAACTATTCTAATAATTACCATGGTTCAGTGGGTGTGTTTAGGTGTTGTTGAATTGAGTTGAGTTGAATCCTGGTCAGGGTCATTAGGTGCATTTACATGAACCCTAATATATCCACTTCCACAATCAAAACGAGCGAGGAGATGTAAACCTCTGATAATGCGTTCAGTGGTGAATCACATTATTGTAAAAAAAAATCACACTCTACTCTCATTTCAGCTCGTTTTTCTCGCTCATTGGTATAAATATATACTTTCCGCGCATGGTTGCCCCACGTAGGGGTAACATTAGATGAAGTTTCCAGAAGGGGAAATTTTCCTTCCATTCCCGATTAGTAAACTCCATGAGAACCAGCTGTGTTTACTTCAGACTTTCATCCACTACGTATCTAGCTGAGGAAATGGCACTGCAGGGCTCACAACTTACAGTATATGTGTAGTAAGCCATCTAATCAATCATAAATGAGACTGAATTCTGGTAACCAATCATAACGCAGAGGGAAGGATTTGCCTAGCATGAGCTCAAAGTTGGAGAAAAATACTTCTTGGATTTCCCGCAGATTAAACACTTCACAGTGGGCATAATCACTTTGCAAATATAAAAAAAAAAAGTTTTTTCTTGTTAAATGATTTGTGCATAGGTAGCACAGTGGCTTAATGGTGAGCACTTGCACCTCCAAGGACGATGGTTCGATTCTCACCTCGGGACTGTGTGCCTGGAGTTTGCATGTTGTACCCGTGGTTGATAGGTTTCCTCCATGTGCTCGGGTTTCCTCCCACAGTCAGATTAACTAACTGCCGGTCACAAATTGTGCGTGGTTTGTGAAGGAGCGTGCGAGTGTGTGTTTAAAGTCTCCATGCTCCAGGGACCCTCTATTCAGGATAAAGCGGTGTATCGATGATTGATTTGTGTGTGTAAATGCACAGCTTATCGGTTCGGGATTGGACAAACTCTCCACGGAAGCATAATACGGGTCACAAGCATCTCTTTTGCAAATCCCTTATCTATAGGATAAGTGATCCAGTCGCAGAATGCACGAACACTGAGCTTTTAAGTTTCAGAGCTTTGTAATGGTTCTTTGAGAGTACTATAACCTTGTCATAACTAGTACTTATATTCTGAGCTGCTCCTGTGTATGGTGGTTCAACAGACTCTAGAATTTCCGTCTTTCCAATTATTATTGTTTAAATACAGTGCGACTGTGAAGCCACCAGCAGGTGGCAGAGGTGTCTTCAGAATCAAGGCTTGATAATTACAGTACAGTACATTGCCAATCATGACACTGCAATGACGTGGCTAAAAAGGATCATGATTTCACTGCTAACAGTTTCATTTTCTTATGGCTGCTGAAGAAGGAAAGATCTCACACCACCCGAAGCTGTAATATCCCACGTAGCAGCAAACCCCAGGCTGAAAATCTTACATCGCCAAATTTGTAAATATATCAGATATGAAGTGCCACGACTGGGGTTGTACTGTATGAGCGGGTGTGAGGAATCCGACATGCTACATTCGTTGGTAGTACTGAGCAAGGTGATCCATTCTGAAAACCCATCCATTCAAAATTAAACCATGCTTATGTGAGATTATCAGCTAACTGTTGGACAATTAAAGGACACACAAGGATTTCCTCACTTATCAATCTTGGCAATCTGTCCAGTCACGGATGCTTTCCTAGATTGATTAGCTTTAGGAAAACCTGAATTATACTCATGCTCAGATTTGTCCAGCTCTGTCTCACATATCAGTCAAAGATCAACTGATTATAAACAGTAGCTTTATACTGTTCGTTGTTGATCTTCTACTCCGACTAACATGAAGAAAGAGCGTTTAGACGAATCCCACCTCTCTACACGCCGTATTATCATGCTGGTGGTGCATGTGTGTATGTACATGTGTGTGCGCCATTAATAAGCATTAGTAGGGATTAATACCTGCTTTAAAAGTCAGCTCATCAGATTCTTGGCCAGTGTAATCATACAGTGCTCTAACGCGCACACCCGCTACCTTCTCCTCCTCCTCCTCCTCTTCGAGCTCGACTCCGTTCGCTGCTATGTACTTCTTAGGGCTCTCTTCATCAGACCAGTCCGAGGAGTAATCTTTGGCAGCGCTGTGTATAAAAATAAATAAATAAATAAATAAAATAAAAACAGATGTTACAGATGTGACAAAGACTAAATAGCTAAAATCATTGGATGGTTTATTGTAACAACATCAAAGACAAAGCAACGTGAAAAAAATTTACAGGATCAAAGAACAATAAGAGTCCGTGGTCACTATCCCAGTTATTTTAATAGATTAGCTTTTTGAGGACAGAAGGCTAATTTTAAAATAGATGAAATATCGGCCAGAATGTGGCGATTTATTTCCGCTAACAGTGCTTCTCACAATACTGTCTACTAAAAGACAATACAAAGACTGCTGAGGGGAAAGACTGTTTATAGCTGCTATAGTGCAAGTGATAACCAAGTACAAGGGTCAAATTTTCCCCACCCTGTAGTATATTCAAAGAAATTCAAGATTCAAAAGAACTTTATTAATCCCAGAGGGAAATTGCTTTGTCTTGGTTATACAGTTGCTCTGATTAATTTACCGGGAAGAAAGGAAAAAATTTGATTAGGAAAAAATTTGGTTATACAGGAAAAAATAAATTAAAGAAATAAAAATAACAGTAAATAGAATAGAACTAAATATAGCACGCAATTATGATAATGATAATGTAATGATACTCTCAACAAAACAAATTATTATTATTATTATTTTTTTAAACGATTGGATATGCTAATAATCAATCATAATCGAACATTAGCTTAGCTATGCTTACTAGCCAGGCAGTTTACATGATACGCTAATAACTTGAAGAGTCTGAAGTCTGCGAAACTCATCGCTGTTATTTTAAAACGTGTCCTCTCAATTAAACCGTCCTCTCCTCATTAGCCGTCAAACATTCGCAAGCGTTTCATAAGCGCAAATCTGTATATACTGTAACATAGAGAGAAAAGCTGGAAAAAAATAATAATAAAATCACTGCGCTGCATACAATTAATTACATAGGAATTTTAACAATTTCAATAATAACAAAGTAGACGATTTATATGTGGAGGTCAGTGTTGATACTGAGGCGGGCCGCCATAAATAAATCAGCATAGGAGAAAGACTGGATTGTGCTACTGTTTTAATAAAACTTAAACTGAGGAGGAAATGTGCACCTGATTATCGTTAATTATTAACCGGTTATTGATTGATAACCTGTTCGACTATCGAGTGATAGTAAAGATAGAAAAGTGAGCAATTTGCAGCCCTGATACCAATCATGCCTACACAAGGGGACCCAGTATGTCCTTTCAGAAGTCAGTAGCTCCATTTAGAATCCGACACATGAGACGGATCAGAGAGGATCCTGTCGGTCTGATGAATAAGACTGTTCAAAAATATCTTCGAGAGTGAGGGCTGTGAACTCGCCCATCATTTTCCTTGCAGTCTTAACAGAACTAAAGCTTTGAGCTTTAAGCTTAACTTTTAGGTTACTGAAACAGCTTTGTAATTCCATAATGCAGAACAGACTCTACTACTGTGCTAGCCTTGTAAAATCTAAACATGATTCTAGCATTGACACTTGCGATGTGAGCATGCTCTTGAACACAAGTTCTTAGTCGCTGTGAACCACTAGACATTATGAACTAAGAACTACGATCTCCAGCTCATCTAGGATCGAAATGTTTGTGAGTAGACTGAGACTACAAGTATTGTCTGAGAATTTCACAACAAATCGTCTGAATCGTTTGTATACGATGGTTCTAAGGGTATACCAGGAATTAATTAGATTCATGGATGTTCAACCAAATTAAAAGTACTCCTACAGTCAGAAGTTTACATACACTCATCATGAACATGAATGGCAAGGAAAAGTCATTGGCCTTTTGATTTATTTCTTTTGATGTCTTATACACGTAAAAATGCAAGAATTTGGAGCACTGCGTTTAATTTCCTAGACTACATGCCAAATAGCGCATTATAGAAAATCTTTTTGAGAACAGCAAATATATGTTTCCTACTGTTAAACAAGTCAGTTCTAGAATGTAACTGATGTTTTAAACTCATTACATCACGTAAATGCAGAATGTGTAACGTTAAATGCTGTTGCAAAGGCATGTGTATCTGTTGTCCTCTGATAAACAGATGGCCAGAAAAGACACACTGATATACAGTATCTTGAACTCTGGTGCTTGCAGTGCCACAGATATTGACCAGCCCAGCTTGACTTTAGATATAAGGAATGAACTATTCTCTAGATCAGCTTAAATTATTAGTAGTTAATATACCACCATTGCTGCCCATATTGCTAAAGTAGTAATTCTGAGCACTAAAGGAGCTTTATGAATAAACCTAGAACTACAGGTCAATTCTGAGTCTCTCAATACCTGTAATAAGTTAAGAAAGGAAAATTTTTGTCGCAAGCATATTTTCCCTACGAGAACATGCAGCTCAAATAACAAGCTTTATGTTCTTTCTAGCTGTAATCCCAGAGCTCTCCTGATAAGCATTTCTATTACCAAATATATATAAAAAAAGAAATTCTAAGAGAAATCAATCATCGAGAAAAAGATTTGCATCAAGACAAACTGTATATTCCTGGGTGTGTTACCGGATAGTATCTTGTGGAGTCTGATGTGCATCATCAGCAGCTGAGACGATGTTGGTCAAGGTGACGTCATCCATTCGGCTGTTCCTATCTTTGCGGCTGATCGAGCGGTTGGACTCTGGAGACCATTCCTGAAAAAGTGTGCGCAAAACATATATTAAGAATACTGTGAATATCTTAGCACCCTCCACAAATATAAATAACAACCAGGGGGTCAAGTCTATTTAACCACCATAAAAGCAAGCAAAATAAGGCACATGGTACAGTAGGCCCCTCTGTTGCACAAATAGCTTTAGTGTTCAGGGAAAGAAATAAGGATGAAGTCCTAAGCGTCTTATTGACATGTTCTTGCTGACTCGTCCAAGAAGCCCCAACGATTTGATTAAGCATTAGTCAAAAGATAACATTCAGGACCAACTTGGCTTTAACTCTGGTGTTGGTGGAGAGGAAAAATAAATCCTCAAGGGGGGGCTGAGAATAAATAGAAGTTGGACCAGCGTAAGGAAAAAGGGAGTTCTGGCACAGAGAGAAGGATCCCACATTCCACAAGCCATCCGTGGGCCATGGAAACAACAGAGCATTCACCATCAGCCCATTAGGATTCACTATGTCCAGAGCTCATAGTCAGGAAGGCTCAACCGATGACAGCTTGCACACAGATCCACTGTGGGGGGCTTCTACTGGAAATGTCATATCTCTTGGCTAAGCAAATGTAAGAAAGTTAGAGTTCTGACATTTATAGTTACACAAAAGACTATAAAACAAATGGGCTTTACAGGGGGAAACAAAGTTGGTTGGTTCATTATTGTAACTACAACTGGATCCATCTCAAACTGTGGGGGTTGGTTAGTCCACTATACATGTAGATATAATATAGAAGAAGAATTCAGGCTTGTACATCAGACCAGGCACATTTCTGAACTGTCATTAAACTTTCCACACTGTACTGTGACCAATGAGTTATTGTTCACTATTTATATCAAACTGGGGCTATTTCTGTATTATGCATGCAAACTTAACTACTGTACCTTAACCTGGGACCATTTGACTGCAGTTTTTGTATCTTAAACTGGGGCCACTTCATTGTTGCATCTCCAACAGCACTTCAAAACTATATCCCAAAGCGAGAAGAAATACTGTACCTCGGATTGGGCCGAGCTCATTATACCTCATACTGGGACCAGTATACATTTGCATATTTAAAACTCGCTAACCGCCGCGCCTCACTACCGGGGCCGGCTAACCGCCGCGCCTCAATACCGGGGCCGGCTAACCGCCGCGCCTCAATACC
>JAQMYJ010000007.1:22538788-22550771 GCA_030014305.1 Clarias laeviceps
CCGTCAAGTGATCGGCGCTTTTGGGGTTCGCCGATCAAGCTATTTTTAGCCAATATCGGCCGATCATGATCGGTGGCTGATCAATTGGAGCATCACTACTTAACACTGCTAAAGAAAGACTTGGCGATCTCGGCGATCAAGCGAGGGTGATGCATCTGCATGCCCGGTAACTAAATCTGGTAAATCAACAAGTGAAAAATACAGTGGTCACGCCAACCAACAAAAATCTGTTTGGGTAACAGGTTATTTTCAGAGGACAGGGAGAGCCCCTGTGGCCTCAGACTAAAGTTAGGATCACCTTTCTCTACAACACCCCTCCATCTTTTAGCCCAGTCATTCAGCTGCTGGGAATAGGCCTTCTCGATCTTGGCACGCTCCTGGAAGCAGCTGACCAGCTCGTTGCAGAGTTTGTAGCCGTCGTCAACCCGCTTCACTGTCCTCTTGTAGTTCCCCGGCTGAGCAACGAACACAGTATAGAATAAGGACCGTAGTTTGTGATATTAATGATTCACATTCATAGCTAATTATATTAATAAGGCATTATAAAATGTTTCAGTGTTATACAGTACCTGACCAAAAAGTGGCCATTTCATAAGGGTCAAATTATTGAGCTGTACAAAGCAAAGAAAACAACTAAGAAGATTTGAAATTACCATAAAACACTACGAACACCTGGAAGGATAAAAAAAAGAAAAAAAAAAGAAAAAAAAGGAGAGCTATGTAAGAGCAGTAAAAACCAGAGCTATGTTTGATAGTGAAAGTAAGACCATTTCTATATACACACACAATGTGACGAGAACTCACAATATTGGGATTAAACAGCTGGACGGCCATAAGAAAACTAGTCTTATGGGGGAAAAAAAGCTTCAGTTTGCTAGGAGGCATAAAGACTGGACTTTAGAGCAGTGGAAAAGGTCATATGGTCTGATGAGTCCAGATTGAGCCTATTCCAGAGGTAAGAAGGGAAGCACATGAAGCGATGCACCCAACATGCATAGTGGCCACTGCACAAGCCCCTGGAGATGCTTGTTTTGATCTGCGGTTGCGTCAGTTGGTCAGGTTTAGGCTCAGCAATGCTACAAAATGGAGTCAGCTGACGACCTGAATGTACTGAATGACCAGGGTATCACACCTAGGGGTTTTTTCCTTCCCTGACGCACAGGCATATTCCAGGACTCAGATTGTGAAAGAGTGCTGCATGGGGAATCATTTTCACACGTGAACCGGCTTCCACATTGTGTGCTGTAATCAAAGCTAAAGGTGATTGAATATCTTATCGTGTGCAAGTTTTTTTTTTTTTTTTTCGTTTTTTTTTTGGGCCAGGCAATGTATTAACAATGCGTGTGATTATTAACCAACTGTTCGGGGGATTGTTGACACCCATCCAAGCCAAACAGCTAGTGCGTACATTCGTACTGACAATAACTAAGCTCCTTATTCATCATACAAAATGTGCTAGTGCTTTTATTCGGATGAGTTTCCAAACGAGGTACAGAATAGTTTTTCATTCCCATCCCCACAAGCACTTGGCAGCAGCCATCTCTGCTATGCAGTGGCTTTACCGAGCTGAGCCTCAGAGGCAGCTCCGAACTCTCTTCCAGACGAGTGCAGACTTGACGGAGTGTTTTTGCACCGGAGGTGGAGGAGGGGCAGTGAAGCAGATCACCTCTTAGGGAGGTCATAAATGACATTTTTGCATCTTTGTCTCACAATTCTACACATCAAGCTGTCAAAACAGACTAGGAACCATTAGTGCAGTGTGTTACCCCAAATGGACTATTTTCACTGGTTTATGCGTTTGTGTGGATGGGGGTGAAGTTTCTGGAAAATGGCTTCTTACCTCCCAAAAGCTTCCATAGCTCCCAACGTCTTGCAGGTCCCCGTCGGAAGACATTTTAGGGTCACCCTTGCAGCACGGAATGATTGCGGCTTTCTGTCAAACTGAAGACATGAGACAACAATGTGATACTACGCATGCGCTAAAGACGAAGAAGGCTAAAAGAAATCGCAAGGACTGAAATAATGTTTATTTTGCAACAAAAACTTGTTCAACCAGCCACTACCTTGGCACACTGCCCTACACCACATGCAACAGCCCAGACCTACAGGAAGGTTCAATGGTCTCTACAACTACTGTAACGTATTACACCAGAGGTTTCCAGTTTTACGCGCAAACAGCTGGCGTGGATACAGTTTTTTTTTTTTTCTTCCTCTCCAACCCTGCGAGGATTAGACATGTCAGCTTTATGCCCATTCCTAATATCGTTCATGACGCAATACGCCACAGATCGAACATTGAAAAAGTAGCAATGTTTGGAAATGGAGAAAAATCATTTTAATTGAACAGATAATAGCGAAGACTCACCAATAAGCAGAAATTTGTCTTGTCCTAATGTGAACAGGCTCTGCCTCAGCTTGGGCGCGGCAGTGTGGCTAAAGATAACGGTACCCTGTCTACCAGCTTGTCGCCCCTCCACCCCAGAAGCTCGACTACTCGACAGTAATACCCGTTCATATCCCCATCTGACACACTTCCATCAACCACTGAGCCAAAGGAAACTCCCGTATGTAGCAGCGCTCATGTCCTGAAATAACCTGTGTTTATTAAAACACCAACTGTTGGCAAGAACACTTTAGGAACCATTCGTCAGTAAAACAGGTCTGGATTCTGATCAAACTGAGACTTGACAACACAAACCAAATAAAAAAGTTGAACCTGATGACCCTTTCCTTTAAGTCCTCAGGGGCAGGTCTGGGATCTCTAGCTGTTCTTATTGTTGAAACCAAGGTCACTCAGGCTTACTTCTCTAGACAGACATGGCAAGGAAGAAGAAAGGCAAAGATTCATTAAGAGCATCTGCTTCCAATCCATGCCAAACACAAACAGTGTTAATGGAAAATTTACAGCCTTAAGGGGTTCTGAGAGTCTTTACGAGAGTTTCCGGTAGAATAGCAAGAAACGTCGCTCTGCCAAACCTGCTTAGTATACATACAATACCAAACGTTTTGCCATTTCTTCATTAGTCGTACTAATTTGCCAAATTTCAGTAAGACATTAACTAATGCTTCTGAAGCATTTCTTGAAAAAAAAAAGCCATGACTTCCTGCAATGGAAGCTCCAGCACAATACCACCACACCTGGTTTTTTTATTTATTTTTTTGTTGCACCTCTGAATATGATATCAGTCCAAGTCCTTGGAGGAGGATAATATTACTGCTAATGTGTGATGGAACACGGGGGGGGAAAAAAACGCAGCTTGTTTTCTTAAGGAGAAAAGGAGTTCAGATTACTTCAACTAAACTTCCTGCGCACACGGCGGCATGACGGGGAGGGGGAGGGGGCAATGGAAAGGCCACTCCTAATGGAGGCATTTCCCATAGCCGTGCTGAAGAAAGGAACATACATGAGAGTCCTGCTTGAGCCATGCATGATAATTGAAAGCTTAAAACAACCTTAGCTTATAAGACCAGCTATGAGGCTCAGGTTATGAAAGAATGCCTCTGTGTACAGAGCCTTGGAAGAGTTTGTTCCACCCACCCACACACACATGGAGCATCTCTGACAGACTGAATACTGGGGGCAGCAGCTGTGTCATGCTGGACTCCGGAAATAACCAAAGCCCCTGAGATCTAACAGAACTAGCGAGAGAATACAGCACACACCATTACGGGATTAATCTCCTTCGGATATTAGCGACTGATTTAAACAGCTGCGCTCAGATGCATATGAAGAACCCCAATGAACTCAATGGGGAGAAAAAATAAAAAAAAAGTATGTAACACACTTTTGATCACCAAACCCCAAAATTGGAGGACGCATCAGGAAGATAGGTCATGTAAGCAGAAAGCATTGCGTGAATGCTTTAAGAGACTTGCTGCACAAAAACCCTGAGGAAACCAAAAAACTAACATATATGTTTTCATTGTAATTCAAAAGAAGAACAGATCTGGAAGGATGTTAATGAGTTGCTTCTAAAAGCAGAAGTTCTAGCAACTGAGAAGGTGCCAGGCACCAAGGTATATTACAAAGAAGAACGTCAATTTTTTAAAAATAAATTCTACACAACCTCATACCATAGTGAGGGTACGAATTGGACCCAAACAAATGTTTCATATGTCCTGAATGACGCTGACTACACGTATGAAATGAATGAATAATGCGAGTGAGTCATGGCTGCACGAGCCACCTGAATCAAAACTCAATGACACGTTACGCACAGAGCGTGTTCATCGATAATGATTTTCACTCACAAGTGGCTTATGACGTCGTCTTGGCAGAAAAACAGAAACAAATCAATTATTTAACAAGCATTTAATATTTCTGCTTTTCTTATGACCTTGATAGAACATGCAGTACTTTTGAACGATTTGAGCGTTTTGCCAAGTAGTGGTTGCATTTGCTCAGAATGCGCCAATATGCAATAAGTAAAATGCAGACGATCCACAAACAATCTTTTCTGAAAATATAGACGCCACATTCTATAGAAATAAGAAATTACATTTTATTCCTTCCATTCTGAGCCAGAAAAAGTGTTTCATCAAGAATCAGCCAGCCTAAAGACCACACCATGAGCATGAATGGGAAATTCAGGAGGTGAAATGAAATCTAAGGAAGGAGCATTAAAGCTTATTGGATTTCACACATCACTTCCTTTTAGACTCGACTCGAACAACACCTAGAGGAAAGTCACTAATTATGTGGATCTGCCAAAGCTTTCAAGCAGCCAAATGAAAGCATACACACTTGACAAAAACGTTAAAGGCATTTTAGACCCGTCTCTAAATGAAACTCAATGTTAATGCTTGAATTCGTACTTACAAGCAACGTCGTCGCTATTGTCCACAATTTTTTTTTTTAAAAAGGCGTAGCTTATGAGCTCACCCTGAGGCACGCTAATTACCGGTTAAAAACTTTGTCCACAATCAGTGAACAGAAAACAGATAGTGACATGAGAAAGGCGTTGTCTGAATGCTGGCTAAACGTTCTCCATGTGTTATTTGAATCTGGTTGAATAATGCTAATGCAGTTGAAGTTTGGACTTTGCATAACCCTTAGCCAAACACTTTCACAATTCCTGACATTTAATCCTAGTAAACATTGCCTGGCTTAGGTCAGTTAGCATCACTACACATCATTTTAATAATGCAACTTTTTTTTGCAAATTTGGAAATAGTAGTTGAGAAAGATCTATTTTTGCACTTCTAACTTGCATCACATTCGCAGTGGGTCAGAAGCTTTTACATACACTTCTTTAGTATTTGGTAATATTCCCTTTAAATAGTTTAACTTGGATCGAACGTCTCAGGTCGCCTTCCACAAGCTTCTTACAAAAGGTTGCTGGAGTTATCGCAATCCTCCTGATAGAACTGGTGTAACTGAGTAAGGTTTGTAGGCTTTCCTGCTCAGACACACTGTTTTTTTTAGTTCTGCCCACAGATTTTCTACTGGATTGAGGTCACAGCCACTCCAATACCTCAACTTTATTGTCAAGCCATGTTGCTTTGGAAGTATGCTTGGGGTCATTGTTCATTTGGAAGAACCCTTTGCAACCAAGATTTGACTTCCACGCCAATGTCATGAGATGTTGCTTCCTCATGATGCCACCTATTTAGTGAAATGCACCAGTCCCTCCTATAGCAAAGCATCCCCATAACATGATGCCGCCACCCCCGTGCTTCACTGTTGGGATGCTGTTCTTTGGCTTGCAAGCCTCCACCTTTTCCCTCCAGACAACGATGGACCTCACGGCCAACATTTTGACATCAGAGGACCACCAGAGGACATATCTCCAAAAAGATCTCCAGAGCAGCCTTTCAAGTTATGGTACATCAATATCGTACAGTAAGTTTTTCTGTGGTTATAGATACCTTTTTACCCATCGCCACCAGCGTCTTCACAAGGTCCTTTGCTGTTGGTCTGGGATTGATTTGTACTTCTTGTACCAAAGTGTATATATAGTCTGATAACTGCATGGTCCTTTGGTATTTACTCTTACATAGTATTGTTTGTAGGCATTTAGAAATTGTTCCCATGAACCAGATTTGGGGAGCGCTTGGCTGATTTCTTTAGATGTTCACATGATGTCAAAGTTTGAAGGATATATAATTGTCATCAGCATAGAACTGCCTTATATTAAAACTTTGTGACACAATAGAAGGACTTCCTGAACTGAATTGACAAAATACAATAAGAATAAACCTAAAAAGTATATACAGTGTTGCCAACTTAGTGCTAAATTTTGCAAAAAAAATTAAGGTTTCTTACAACATTCTAAGCAAATGCTAGACAGGAACTAATCTTATTCCAGAGGCTAACCGAGAAGCCAACTATGCTAGCTCACAGACGTGTCCTAAAATCAGGTCAAATATGGATCCACATGAATGCCCACTTAAACAACTGTTCTTTTAATGTCCTTAATACATCAGCTGGATTATATAGCAGTTTGGCGGTTGTATGAAAGTAACACTACTGTTGATCAATAGACGCGGTCAATTCTATTGCAACTGTGTACATTTCCATTGTACAGCCAGGGTGGCTCTGGCACCACAAGACCTCTGGCGATGCTGTGGTGTCTGACACCAGTAGTCCCTTTGGGTGCTGCAATATGGGGTCTCCATGGATTGGACACAGACGGGTGCTCAATTGGATTACAATCTGGGAGTTTGAAGGCCGAGTTGGCAGCCCTGGTCTCTTTGCCTTCCAGGCCCCGTGTGCAGCATAGGTGATTTGTGCTGCATTGGCTTTTCTGTGGGACCAGACCGCACAGTCTGGCCTTTGGGTGCATATATAATCATAAAATTGTATCTCATATAACGATAAAATTGATAATTTTACTGTTAATTTTTTGTGATCTTAATGTTATGGCTGATCCGTGTGATATATGTAATGCATACAAGAATGTCTTACTTGTGTTGGCCTGCACTGCATTTAAAGGTTACATGACCAGCAGTACACACACTTTCACTGGCACTAACCCCGAATTTACACCGGACATGCCATATTAGCGAAAGTGCGCTTCATTTTGTCAACAAAATTAGTGGTTTATATCCAACAGCGTCATTTCAACATGGGGGAAGTGGGCGGACGAGGTTATCACATAAATCACATAACACAGTTTAATGAAAATGTGTCAGACAGCATGACGGTAAACAAGCAGTGTGTGTATTTTTTACTGGTTATCCATTAAGTGTCACTGCTTTGCAAACACTCCGTTATGTGACTACAGGTTACGCAATCACGACATTATGAACACAGATTATGAACTGTCCAGTATGTAGAACGTTTTGAGATTGTACGTAAATTCATGCTTCAGTTTAAGCATACGAGTTTAAATAAAGTCAGGATGTGTTGAATCATGCATAGACGCAAGTGATGGAGTCAGACAGCTGGTGGGAATTCGCTTTAAGCTCGTGCATGCATGAAATCAATTCACTGGAACTGAAGAGAACTAAATCACCAGCACATACTTTAAAGCAAGACTCCACCCAGAAACACATTAAATATGTTTATATTGAATATTTGTGGGGTGCTTGGGGATTCTGGTGCTAATTTGTTGGTAAGGGCTGTATTTATGTTATTCCCCTGAGGTCTTCCAGTGGTTGTGTGATGCGCTGAGATCACAGGGGAGATTGTTATTGCCAGCAGTTACAATGGTGTTTAAGAGAAGAAAACAGTGTCACACATATGGGAAAAGAGTCAGGTTTTGCTGAGCTATTAAAAATGAAGTTATAAATGTTCAACATAATATAATATTTTGAAAATCTTGCAGTAATGTTGGTTTCCAAACCTGAATTTAATCAGAAGAGCAAGAGCAATAAACCAGCCATGCTCCTGGGAGGGGGAGGGAAAACTTGCTCTTCTTTATCATGCGCGTTCGTGAGCCTGCAGAAGTACGCGGATAGCTTTCTTTTACGTGCGTTATGCCACACCGTAACCCTGCATGAGCAGATCATAAATATGATTTTCTCAGAGGGAGTTCATGATGGCTATACTACGGATCAGAACGTCATGGGTTTAATCCACAGCAACACCAAGTAACCACTGTTGGGCCCTTGATCAGGGCCCGCAATACTAACTCCTTAGATGTATAAGGAAATAATGGAGGTCACTGTGGATGAGAACGTCTACCAAAAGATGTAAATGTAAATGATAGCGTTTGCTCTCCCTGGTTGGTAACTGTTGCATGATCGAGGACAGGCCTAAGGTTGGTTAACTGGTTAATAAACACAAGAAGATGAGAACAAGGAAGGCAACCTTCACCTAATATTATTCATATTTGTGGGGAAAAAACAAACAAAAAAAAAAAAGTCAAGCACAACCCTCTTTCATGTTTTACTACTTTATCATCCTTGCTTGTGTAGTTCAGAGGACGCAGAAGTAGATCGGAGCGTGTTGCATGCACTTGAAGATTTCTTAGGCGACACAGGGTATGTATGACGTTGCCTTTTCTAAACGGAGTTCAGGGACGGTTGGCTTTCATATTTGATTCGAGCCGTGCCCGAGTATGCCATGTCATGCTCGAGGTCACCTTTTTTTTGTGGAGGGGGGGATTTTCCCCAGATTTTTCCCCCAAATTTAGTCGTGTCCAATTCCTCCCCGTCACTAGGGGGCTCCCACATTAAGGCTACTACTACCACTCAGTCGGGAGGGCCGAAGACGATCATGTGTTTCCTCCGAATCACGTGACGCCAGCCGACCGCATCTTTTCGAACTGCTCACTCACGCACCGTTGGGGGCGGAGTAACGCACTCGAAGGACAACGCTATCCGCTCCTTCCGCTTGCGTGAGGTCACAGACGCCCCTGATTGGCTGTAGAGCCGTGATTAATGTGGGAGCAAGAAGTACCCCTCATCCCTCCCCTCTGAGAGATTTCGGCCAATCAGCTCTCTTTCGACCTCCAGCTGTGAGAGGTTACAGCATGACCCGGGAATCGAACTCGCGATCTTCTGATGATAGGGTGAGCACTTTACCACTGCTCCACTCGGAGGCGAGGTCACCTTTTTCAAGTGGACTTGAGCATGGCATGCCAGTCTGTGCCTGGGGACAAATATTGCATATCATTGATTTTGGGGTCAGGCGTGCTCTGGTGCTGGCCTGAGACCGTAGTGTGAAAGCACCCTAAGAGTGAGGGCTTAATCGCATAGAGACCACTATGAACTGTAGCAATGGAAAAAACTAAAAATTCAGTTAAGTATTACGATTCTTTTGTCGACAAAATCGATTGTTTAAAATGATTCTTTTAAAATTTCTATATGTTTGTATTTGAGATGGCAAAATGCTGCAGTTCCCCTATAATCGTCTGCTTTAGAGGTGGTCTGCTCTAAACTATTCACAAATTAGCAGAAAGCGCAGCATCCTATGTGGTAAAGGCAAATTATCTGCTAAGTTTGTTTAGAATCATAAATTCCATTCATAAAAATCTGATATTAACAGAATCATAATACAAACTGAATCAGCACCTCGACATCATGACAGTATCGTATCGACTGGTCCCTGGTGATTACCATCCCTAATGAGCTGGTAGTTAAACAGCACAAAAAAAGTCCGTCAATAAATATATATATATTTTTTATTAGAATTGAACTACAAAGTAAATTTAAGATGAAAGTACTAACATTTTTAAATATAGTTAAAATAGACTAAATCTATTGATTAGGGATGAGACTAAAATAGTTTGGCAAAAGATTCTAACATAAATTAATAGAGACTTTGAAAAAGCCTCGCTTTAAAGATTGTAACAAACACTAGTCTAATGTTAGCCAAGTTCAACATGAAATGATGGATTATATTTCACATCATTAAAGTCCAAACATTTTCAATTTACCAGAACTGAAAGTGAGGTTGCAGCGCCAGCATATATATTATATATATATATATAAAAAATACACACACACATATATACACACATATACACACACTTTTTTTGCAAGAAACTCAAGAGGAGATGAGCGTTTACTAATGCGAGGCAGAGAAAGGGGCGGGGCTTCCAGGGTGTTAATTCATATCAGGTTATACAGAACCATCAATAATTATGATTCATTATTTATGATTTTTTTTTTCTGGGATGGGTGTGGGGGATGGGGTGTTAAAGTGTGCCGTTCATTCTGCACATGCCTTAAAGCTTGCATGCTTGCTGTGTTTTTATCACGTTACATAGTAGATATGGGAGATATTCAGGGTAGGTCTTTTCTAAGAACCGTCACGGCCTTCATTTGAAATCATCTGGTTTCACTGGCTCGTGTTCATTTCACAATTCATTTAAACTTGCAGTCACGGTTTCGACACTGTGACCTTAAGAAATGCCAAACTCTCCCAGAACTCGCAGTTAAAAGGGACTCTTGGAAGCGGACCAGTGGTACATCCCTGCTGCTGGAGGATGTTTACACTGCATCGGTCATTGACTCTGTTTGGGCCTTCATGCCAAATTGGAACCCGAACCTGTCGAGTTGAATCAAGAGAGCATTTGTAACTGTGCATATCCGCAAAAGGGAAAAAACAACAACAACAACACCACACTTTAAGAATCATGCGTGTATAGGAAGTGGACGTCACAAAACATATACACGTCGTGTCGTTTTGAAAAGCGATACTTTTTACACGGAGCACATTTTAGGAGAATGCAGGAGAGAGGTGCGTAGTTAAAGGCTGGATGAAACCGGATAGCTCATGGCAGCACATTCGGAACCCATTAGCCTACTTGTCAGATGTGGCTTTGAGTACATGACTTGTGGCATGTGGTACTTGTTTGCATCTCGCTCTCTCTGTCTCTCGCTCGAATCTCGTTCCCACATGCACTCAGACTCGGAGAAATGCACTGATTAAATCCAGAATGCACTTCGGTAGACTTGAAGCAAAGTTTAATCCCAGTGCGAGGACCGACGCGACATATCCGTAACACTCGTTCGGTGAAGTACCCTCATGTCCGTGCGGCCGCCAAACAATGAGAACAATGGCTTCCATTTCGGGATAACGAGGACACGGAGAGGGAGGGGTCAAATATTCACATAAGCCCTACTGGAAACTTGTAGTCATTAATCTCTTTAATGTATACAAGGTGACTTGAGGGCCACAGCGGTTGTTGTTTCAAAAGCTTCCCTCCAATAATGGAACAGGGGGACTTTTCAGTGAGAGGGGCTTTTCGTTTTGTGGAAATAAAAAGATTGTATAAATATATGATAAAACTTATCCAGACATAGTAATGCTTCTTTTGACAGATATACATTACCAGTCAAAAGATTTATTTTCTACATTTTAGAACAATGGAGATTTCATAACATACAGTATTAGGTAATTAACTAACAACAAAAAACAAGTCAGTGGTTATTTTAAGACGTAAAGATCAGCTGTTCTGGAACAGTATTGTCAAAACCCATCAAGCACCATGATGAAACTGGTTCTCATGAAGATCATCCCAGGAAAGCAAGACCAAAACCTACCTCTGCTGCAAGTTCATTTAAACTTACCAGCCTCAGAAATCACCAATTAACAAACAGCACCTCAGATTAGAGCCGGTATGAAGGCTTTACAGAGCATAAGAAGCAGACACATCTCAATATCAAAGGATGATTATAACTTATTATAGACGCCCTCAACATTGTTTTACAACGTAGAAAGGAAAAAAAAATAATCAGAAAAGACCAATTAATTAGAAGGCGTGTCGAAACGTTTTATAAAATCTTATTTTTTAGGACTAGGGATGCATCGATTGCACCATTGTACTGTACCAGTCATCAGTATAAATAAAATGAGTGACCTATATTGTACTCAATCAATCAATGATGTGGTTGTCCACACAGTTACATCAACAGGCCTGTTCTTTATAACATTAGCGATATATCGCTTAATCCTGAGTACAGGGTCAAGGGGAGGGGGGAAAGCCTCCAGTACCCCTTTTCCACTGCTCTGGTTCTCGTGCCGGTTCCCAATTTTGGAACCAGTGCCGCGCTTTTCCACAGAAAAAAATTGGTGCCGGTGCCCTAAAAT
>JAQMYJ010000007.1:22550871-22570137 GCA_030014305.1 Clarias laeviceps
GGTTCTCGGTGGTTCCCAGTCCAGCACCGGCCGAGCACCAGAACCGGCACCTGGCACCAGCACCAGTGTAGTGGAAATGAGGTACAGGAGACTCATGGCATGAGGTGGGGTGCCAATACATCACAGGGCAAACTGCTATACAACTAATGATATTTAGTATGAAGTTTTTAAAACCTGCTGGATCCGGCTGGGCATCGAGTCAAAAAGACGTCTGCAGTCCTCTCGTGTCACTCGCTCACATGCTGGTTTGATTGCTTCCTGGAGATCATGTACAGAAGACAGTTTCTTGACTGCTGCTGAATTCTTCACCACCAGCCAAAAGTTTGCCATCTGGTTCAGGTCTGGGGATGACCCAGGCCATGAAGCTCTAGAAGCTGAACGCCATTGTCACGACCGGTTTTTAATCAGTTTTTCAGCCAGACAGGCTCGAGCTGAACTAATGAAATGAATGAAATCAGCTGTTTTGTGCACAGGCAGAACAATAATAAATGGCATATGCAGTCTTATTACTTTTGACCACCACTGTATTATGTTATTTGCAGTTTGTAACCTGGATACCTGATATCAGTATTGGCACTGACGCATCCCTATTCACCACCAAAGTCATGACTCTCAGACAGCTGCTGAATATTAACACAAAAGCCCTGTTTTCAACAGCCTGCATCAGCTGCGATACAGAAACCAGCTCAGTACAACAAAAAAAAACGTCAGCAAATTACCAAAATCAATACCCAAAGTGTCCAGCTCGTGTGAATCGTCAGCTCCTGACCGAGAGCTGTGCAGCCATGCGAGCTGCAAACACATACAATATCACAGCACCAAAAATACATTGTACATCAGCGCCCAGCAAGCATTCGAAACTTACCCAATTAGGTGCTGAAATGTTAGGGGTTAGTAATGCCTCTGTCCAGGTGCGCTGCCTGTACAGTGGCCCTGCGAGAGACGGGAAACGAGCGAGCTGTGAGAGAGAGAGAGAGAGAGAGAGAGAGAGAGAGAGAGAGAGAGAGAGAGAGAGAGAGAGAGAGAGAGAGAGAGAGAGCGAACATCAGAGGCAGGAGCTCGTCAGGCTGCGGTAAATGAGGCAGCAAGTTAATATAAGTCTTAACACCCAAAGGTGGCACATTCCAAGCCGGAGAGTCAAATGCCGCACATAGAAAGGTTAGAAAAGCCATCATAGCGCAGTGGAAAACTAAGCACCGTGACACAGTTACTAGCGGTAGGTCAGCTCCCCAATTTAAACCCATTCAAAGTTTGGCTTTAGGTTATTGCCTTGTGACAGGGCTTGAAGTGGAAAATAATTGCACTTACTTTAAAATGTTTTCAGTATTTAGATTCTTATAGCTGAATAAATTATTATTACACTATGACTAAACTGATGATCTTTAGAGCATGCTGTTTATTAATGAAACATAACATTTACAATAAATACGTATTAAATATCCATCTGTGCAGCTTATTGCTTCACGTCTGAATATTTGTTTGATCATCATCTGGCTCCATACAGAGTGTTTCATATCCCACAATATGCAGGCAACATGATGTATAAATAAATATATTCCTTATAACTTCAATAGTTGAATATTTGACATTTCTACAATGCAAATTGTGTAACAATATGTAGATTCACTAAAACACACAAAAACATTAATGGAATTAATGATTGATGTTGAAAGGGTTAATCAGGACTTCGTCGTTATAACCCTGATACTGCCGGGTCACGCTGAGGGGTCTGATTGGATTTTTACACACAATCCTTCTTGTATTCTTTCATTTGTTTGCTCTTGTTTTTTGCCTTTTTCTTGTTTCCTTGTTTTCTTGCTCTTCATTCCCCCATCCCTCCCTCAATCTTCTATTTTTCTTTCTTGGATTTTTTGTTCATTTCTATCTTGGTTATTCGTTCTTTCTTGGTCTTACTTTTTCTACCTTGATGTATCTTTCCAATCTTGATAAATCTTTCTCTCTCTGTCTTTTTCTTTGCTTCTTTCTATCTTGGGCTTCATTCCAACTTGGACTTTTTATTTTATTTAAATTATGGTCTGTATTTGTTCTTTCCTTTCTTCTTGGTCATTTTTTCTTTTTTTATTCCGAGTATCTCTCTTTTTTGTTTTAATTCTGAATATATTCTCCATCTATCCATCCAACACATCCAAGTCTTTCTTTTATATCTGGTTTTTTTCCTTTTTTTTTTAAAGTTTGGTTTTACATTTAAACAACAATAAAGGATCATTAAAAATAAATAAAGTGTATTAGAAACAATAACAAAAAAAAAAAAAAAAAAAAGCTTCATATCGTTAATACAACAACTTTGAAGCTCTTATTTTAAAAGTCATATATACATAAAATGGAAAGTGGGTTAACTTTCAGAGCAACCTAAAGCACTTGCTTTCAGTGTGATGTTTAAACAGAATGCCCGTTTCCCCTTGGTCATGTGACATCATTCATGGCCTTTCCCACATTCCTGGTCTCTCAGGTTCAAACATGCTTCTCTCATTAGTCTCAGAACGCTCAGGCATTCAGTTTGTCAGAGCAGACACTCGTTTCTCCGGAGCAGATTCCATATTAGAATTCGCCTTGTATGATTATTCATACAGCTGTGCAGTGTTTAAATAGTCAAGTGTTAAGTTGGAAGTTGGACTGAATGAAGTAATAAATCACTCGGCACATCAAACACAATTTATGACCTAAAAGCAAGCAAGACATTAGTGCGATGATCGTGCAGATGCTTTGTTTACAGAAATTCAGATTTATTTATTTTTTACGCAAGGAATATAACACTCACTGTTTCTTCTCTATTCAGAATAAAGTCCTCCCACTGGAAAGGTTTATTTATTTATTTATTTATTTTTTATACTAGAGACTCCTTCCATAAATAGAATTTAAAAAAAATAATAATAACGTTAGTGGAATAGGAACAATAGCGTTTTTTATTTTTATTTTTTACTATTATTAGGCTCAGATTTTATGAATAATCTAAGCCAAAGGCCTCTTTGTGAATGAACGGTTACTACAGTACACCAACGCTAATGTATTAGAGACAGTTAACATAAAGCTGCGATTTGTCTTGCACCTGGCAATTCTTAGAAATGTGTATTGTGATGTCAGATTTTATCAGGATATCAGGGTTATGTGCTCATTTTTCCATTTCCTCTAAATTTTTAGCAAAAGCCCGAGAGCTCATGTTTGTGTCTCTGGTGTACACTGCGCTGATGGCAGGAGACGGGCGTGGAACAAAAGCCCCTTTGTTTCTGACATGCCTAACAGGGGACTCAAAGGCCATTGAGCTTTCGAGAGAAGGGTATACCGAGCGGTTCCAGAGGCCAAACACTGAGCTCTTTGACATCTGTGGCTGCACCATGGATAACAAGTAGATATGAAAAAAAAAATAGTGGGTATGAAGAATACAGTAGCGAACTCTGTAATTCGTCTAGGAGTTGCATAACAAATAAGTAACATAGTAACTCAAATGGAATATTTTAGGGGAAGAGCAGCTAGGGTTGGGCAATATGGTGATAAAATATTTTTCATTTCAATTAAATATTTTGATCGTTAAAAGGATAAAATTATCAAAATTTTGTTAAGATAATAAAACTAAAATCCCTGATTTTTTTTTTAATGTTGAAATAAAACCAAGAGGGCATGGTACTAGGATTTTGTTTAAGGATAAATCAGTGTGAACTAACAATTTGATAATATTTACTATTCAAGAAATAATTTCATATTATTATTACTGAATTCAAAATTCAGTTTTATTTATATAGCGTTTTTAACAATGGTCATTCTCGCAGAGCAGCTTTACAGAATAAAAAAAAAAAATTTTAAAAAAAGGAAAAAAAAGTATAAATAACTAATAAGCTGTAGATGCTCTGACAGGACTGCGAATTTGACAAAAGCTTCAAAATCAGCCAATCAGCTTTCAGACCTGAAACTCTCACTCACTCACTGTTTATCCTGTAACTGTATGCAGGGGCACATCCCTGGAAACCATGCACACGAACCCGAGGCAGGAATCGGACCCGGACCCTGAAGGTGCAAGACGATAGAGCCAAAGACTAAACCACCGACAGAGATCGAAACTGTTCTATAAAATTTATGTCTACAAAAAAAAAAAATTCATAATACAACTGTGCTTGCTGGAAGCTTGTTAGCAAACCTAAATATTTCGACACACACATTGTTTTTTTTTTTTAAACAGCTTTCCCACGTTTTCATGATCCACTTTATTGCTTATCTCGGCTCAGCTCTGTTCCTCGTCCTTCATCTTGTTCCAGAATGCTTTAGATCTCCACTGAATAATCCGAATCAGTTCCACATCATTTGCATTAATGAAAAAAGGTTGATGTGAGCTAGAATAGAAAACCTCCTGGGAAATGTAGAGAATGAATGAAAGAAGCGTACACTATTACACAATAATTGGCAAAAAAAGAAAGAAAAAAATGGTCACACACACTAATATTTATTTTGACTGCTTCATTCGCTTCCCTTTTTACCTTGACAGGCTGAATGCTCTGGAATTGGCCAAATCTGGACTCGGTCCATTGCTCCAGATTCCAATCTTATGCTCCCTAGCGATCTAAAGCCTTTTTGATTAGTCTCACGAACAAGTGGCGACACAGCTGTTTAGTTCCAATCCTGCGAACTCTAATCACACTGTGTGTGTGAAAATGCTCTTAAATCCCTTTGTGCAAAAGTCTTAAGTTACGTTATATTTCTTCATATTTCGAACGCTCTGCTTCCAAAGAGTTAGACTTTCTTGTATTTTAAGGTAGTCTTGAGGATTAGGACTTTACCACTTATTTTTTTTGCCTCTCATTTTTTGGCTGAGCAGTTTCAGAGAAATGTTTTTTGTTTGTTAAGTCACAAAGTTTCCTATGAATCGTTCAAAAATAAAGAAAAAAAATTCTAACTAAAGTCATGAACCAGTGAGAAATGGGTGCAGACGAGAGATAATCTGGCCGGTTAGTATATTGTCGAACCTGAATGGTTGGAATAGACAGGAGGGGAAATAAGGTTGCTGCTGAGATTGTTACATAACCAACCAATTTTTAAATTGTATCTTTATGAAACTTTGCAGCCTGTCACAGTAGAACATTTGTTCACATTAATTATAATCAACATTTAATTTTATATGAATAAATGAGGAGGCTCAAGATTTTTGCACAGTACTGTACAAAAGTAGCAAGGAGCAGCTATAAAGAATTTAAGCAGGTACAGCCCAAGGTCAGGATTTATTTTGCATTAAACCGATGTTGTGGTCTTTCGGATGCTCCCGGCAAGGTGTCGCCACAGCGGACGCTTAGTCCGCACATACAAGCTTGGCACAGGTTTTACTCTGGATGCCCTTCCTGACGCAACCTTCCCATCTTACCTGGGCTTGGGACCGGCACTGGATCCAGTGGCTGGGGTTTGGGCACCGGCTGGGAATTGTGTGCACTGTCTATTTAGACGCTCTGCAGTACTGGGTTTCAGTAGCCATGAGTTCAAGCCTTGACAGCCCGTTTTGCGCTACAAACTATGCTGTCTATTCTTACAACGTGCAAGAACTTTGCATTACCACATTAATTTTACATAGAATTTTGGATAGAATTTGCTATAAAGTGCATTTAAATTTAGTGCCTTTTTTCTCCCAGAAAGGAAAATGAGATACATTTTTTTAAAGTAACAGAGTACAACATGATTTTAATGACATACATACTTGTTTCTCAGTAAATACTGAATTTGTTGTGCTTGCTACATTGAAGGAGACCAATACTGTAGATGAGTGGAAATTTCTGTTACTCAATCCAACCTACTGTTTTTAAATGTATCCATCATTAAGTCAGAACTGTGCTTGAACTTTACAGGTGAACTCACCAAGAAATCACCAGGTGCCACCCACATTACAACATCACAGGCTCATGGGATTAAAGTTTCCCCTCAGTCATTCCCTGTAACAATGGCCATACAGTCTCCTGATTCCAGACATTTAGTTACTCAACTTGTTTCATTATTTACCCAGATCTCCATGGTTTCTTCTGAACATATAAGAACTTCATGGGAGAGGGATATTGGCGAGAATGGGAGGAGGGCTTGCACAGGATTCGCGCATGTTTGGTCAATGCATCATTCTAAAACTAAGCTTAATAAAATGGCTTTATATATTTACAGTATATATTATTGTTATATAGATATATTTAATTGGTGGCGGCATGGTAGCATAGTGGTTAGCACAGTCGCCTTGCAGCTCCAGGATCCGGGTTCGATTCTCACCACGGGGTCTGTGCATGGAGGTTGCATGTTCTCCCACGTGCTTGGTGGGTTCCCTCCAGGTACTCCGGTTTCCTCCCACAGTCCACAAACATGCAGATTAGGCTAATTGGCGTTCCCAAATAGTGTGAATAGCACTTCTTTCTCAAAATTGGGAGTGTTTTTGCTGGTGTTTTTTGTTGGGGCGGAGTGATCTAGGGTGTGGCGTTTGTTTTATAGAATATCTATAAGTTTGGACACCCTGGTCAAAATTTCTGTTTTGTTTTTCTGATCGTATTGTGAGTAAAAAGCTGAACTTGTATCCAAAAGGCATAGAGTTTAAAACACAGTATTCAACATGTTAAGCAATAGAGCACTAAGCAAAAGTTTTGGCTCCCCAAAAGCCCCTTCATAACATTTACCATGGTCTCAGACGAAAATTACAATCATTAGCTTGATCACAATCATTAAAGTTTTATAAATGCTCAGACTCCTCAAACCTTATCCAAGTATCAGCCAACAGCCATTGGCGGCCAATCAATGCCCACAAAGCAGGAGAAATCTATTAGAAGAAAGCAAAATGATTTCAGGTAGCCGTTTCCTCAATTTGTAACGTAATCAAGAACCAACAGTTGACAGGGACAGTGGAGGTCCCTGTCTGAGCTTCAGGAAGAATTAGTATTAGACTAGAATTAGACTTTGCAGTAGTGGTGCAATGTTCAACTGTGTAGCAACACCTGCACTAATTTGACCTGCATGGAGAGAAGAAAAAAAAAAATTATGGATTCTGACTACAAAACTCAGAAGTCATCAGAAGTTTGCAAATGAACATCTATGCAAACCTGATGCATTTTTCATCCTAATGAGCAAAATGTATGTTTGTAGATTAAAGGACAGAATTAAAAGGAATCTGAAAACACCACCAC
The DNA here is from genome assembly GCA_030014305.1 of Clarias laeviceps. NCBI lineage: Eukaryota > Metazoa > Chordata > Actinopteri > Siluriformes > Clariidae > Clarias > Clarias laeviceps. The sequence continues at coordinate 22,558,020 of JAQMYJ010000007.1, forward strand.
TCCAACAGTTAAGCGTGGGGGTGGATCAGTCTTGCTTTGAGCCTGTTTTGTTGCCTGTGGCACAGAGAATGTTTCACTGGAAGAAGGAAAAAAAAAAAAATCAAATCAATAATATACGAGTAAATTTTTGAAGCAAACATCACACCGAATGCATTTTTTTTTGCATGGCTTCTAAAACGGGATAATAATCCTAAACGTACATCAAAATCCACAATGAAAGACAAGATGTGCAAGGGAAAGGTTTTGACAGGGCCCTTACAGCCCCCGGACCTAAACAGCATTAAAATAAAACAAACCCAAAAACAGCCCATGAGTTCTCATCACCTTATTGAGGATGGGTTCCTTAAGTCAAGTCTTTTTTTCTATTGCCATCTCAGGGAGTTTTTCTTTGCCATCATCGCCCTCGGCTTGCTCTTCAGGGACAATCTGATCATTTTGCTTCATACTGTATGTATTTTCTCATATTTCATACACATTTGTTGCTTTGCAACAGTGACCACTGTTAAAAGTGCCATACAAATCAAATTAAATCTAATTAAATTCTAACAGAATTTGGAGGGTTTTGTAAGGAAGAATGGGGAAAAATTCCCCAACAAATAAGTGAAATCTAAGTGTTTACATGACAAAATACTTGCCCAAAGGAGCGTTACTAGTACTGACCAGGTCAAAACTTTTGCTTCTTCTCAGATTAAAAAAAATTTTTTTTTGAAGAAGGTGGAACTAAAACTAAACTAAGTTTTTAGTACATTAACTTAGTACAGTAACTTAAGTAAATTTTCTACTCTACTTTACATCTCTACCAGTTAACCATTTACATTTTGACCGAGGGGTGTTCAAACTTTTGCATGCCAATGACATGTTTTTCATTTTGGCCCTATTCAACCGGATTATCCAGTTTCAATACCGTTTTAAAGTTTCCATAAACTTCAGGAGGTTTGGATCACTTACAGGTTGCCTTGTAAGTTTTGCAAAGAACCTGTTTCCGTGCAAGATCGTTTTATACAAATGATCCTGAGACATGCAAACGACAAGGCTTGGAGCGTAAATAACAAATAAAAACCTGACGGAGTTCCGTTATTGGAAAATAATCCACCCTGAAGGTGATGAATGTTGTAAAACATTTATTAAATCTTGCAGTAGATGCAGAATTAATGATTGAAAAACAATTTTCATACTTTATTTCATCTATTCCTAATAACACACACACACACATTATATATATATATATATATATATATATATATAAATAAATAAATAAATAAATAAATAAATAAATAAGTACAGTCACTCATTGTGAAGAAGACTTTTCCATGGAGGAAAACCTAATTGAAACATCTTTATCTTGGTACAAAGTGCTGGCACTGGAGACTCCTTCCGTAAATAGAGGACACCTTATAGATAACTAGATACCATAGTCTTTTAGATTAGGTGGAGCGTCTGTTATACCCGTCACTATGAATAAGCCAATATTATAAAAACAAGAACATGTGCGTACAAGTTCATTAACGTTCTAATAAGCCTGTGTTTTGTCTTATAGCTGAAACTACTTATAAGCACCTACCCAGCCACAGTTGTGTTTAGCAGCAGGTTTAGGTGTGTTCTCGCCTCAATTACATGCCGGGTCAACAATCCCAGGTCCTTAGACTAACACAAACACACATTTCACACTGAGCTGGAGTTAAGTACTTGAGTAACTGGGTACAACAGGATTTATTCATACATCGTTCATACAAGTGTTTTTAAAAAAAAAAAAAAAAAAAAAAAATGTATTTGTGAAAAGTCTGGACGTTTATCAAAATCATTCATATTGCTCACACTATTATATAACGTTTGCTTGTTTTTTTTTATTATATTTACAGCGTTTACTGATCCTCCCCATCCAGGGAGACTTACAGAAATGTTCGGAAGTCTCTATCAAAAAGGCTTCCTCACCAGACGTCCCCGTAGGATTATATTTCATAGTACGCACAAGAACCGCCTTAATTGCATACCTTTAACGTCTAGGTGCAACACATGCACATACGGTACAAGTTCTCAGCGAGCGACTCAGGGTCACTTACTATCTTCAGAACCCTGAAAAATGTGCAGTTGTTTTCTTTTGCTCGTTCCTAGGCTACATATTTTGTCCTGCTATCTTGTAACACACAAGATAAACTAAATGTGGAAAAAAAGCTACAAACATGCATTGACTGAGATGCCAGGGACATTATAAAAAAAATAAAATAAAAAAATAAAAAAAACTGACAGACATCATAAAAAGTATGTACAGGATTACAGCACCCTGCGTCCTCATTCTCCTGCTCTTATATTCTCGGAATTAAATAAAAGAACGTAAAAATAAAGAAAGCAAGAAAAGACAAACCAGTAAATTAGGCACATTATAAAAATTATATGCTTTCATATAAAAAATAAATAAATAAAAAATGTTCGCTGCATCTTCCCATAGCCAGAAAGTGTAAACAAATTCCTCAGATTTAGTATACAGTTTGTTTCTGAGTATTGTTTCAAATCTCATGTATACCCGTACACTTACAGTATGCACATAGCTGGTTTACGACTCGCCAATATACACAAAAGAGGAGCTGAGTGGTCGGAAGCTGACCTTCGTACTATGCCTAACATCACTGATTTGAGTCAATTGATTTCAGTGGCTGCCTGACACAGAGTCAAAATAACTTCTGTTTTTCAGGCTTTACGCTGACTTCCACGCACACAGACCCGAGGGAATCGAACCCTGACCCTGGAGGTGCTAGTCACCAGGCCACCGTGTTGCCCAGAGTTTCAATAAAAGAAAAATATTTCTCTAGAATTTGCATGTTTCATTTAGGCTTAGCCACTGCTACTACCATATCTTTCGCAATTTCGGGTCATCCTATTTGTTGGAGTTTAGATGATCGTCATAGATACTGCCACAAATTTGTCTCAGTCGTGGAATTCTTACTTAGCTTTGATTGCAATGATTGCGCATTCCAAGGCCCTCAGTTTTAACTTATGGCTAATTGGTTGTTTTTACAATGTGCACCTTTTCTTGGTGTGAGCAAAACTGGGCTTAAATTTGTACAACTTAGAAACTTCCAAACTTACATTCAGGTTGTCAGCAGACTTCATTTTATTGCCACACAATGTTGCTGAGCCTAGACCTGATCAACGGAAGCAAACAGATCAGAACACTACCTCCAGAGGCTTGTGCATGATGGGTGCATCATTTCATTCGCTTCCCTTCTTCCCCTGATGCACCCATAGCTCTGGAATAGGGTCAATCTAAACTCATCAGACCACAAGAAAATCTTTATGCTTCCTAACTGAATTTAAAGCTTTTCCTCCAATTAGACTCACTAACAAGTGGCTTTCTTATGGCCACACAGCTGATTATTTCCAATTCTTGAGTTCTCATCACATTGTGTCCAGTCTCAGTCAGTCTGAATAAACAACAATAGCGCTGCACATTTGGTCTATAGTTTTGCAGATGCATTGCTTGATATTACTAGAGGTCATCTTTGCACCGTGATAAATAAATGCTCTAACAGTTTTGATAAAAATTAATAGAAATACTGTATAGCGATTTAGGAAAAGATGCCATGGTGGCTTAGTGGATAGCACTGTCGCCGCGCACCTCCACGGTCCGGGTTCGATTCACGCCGCGGGTTTGTGTGTACGAAGTTTGCAGTCCAAAGACATGCAGATTGCCCATAGTGTGTGAATGAGCATGTGCGTGTGTATGTGTGCCCTGTGATGGATTGGCACCCCGTCCAGGGTGTACCCTGCCCCGTGCCCTAAATCTCCTGGGATAGGATACAACACCCCCCCCCCCCTCCCTCGACACAATATAAAGGGTTATAGACAATGAGTGAGTGAGATACAAGACTGCAAGAATCAGTATCGCGATACGATATGTTGTGCAACCCGTTAACGCGTTTTTTTTTTGTCTACAGCAGTGTATGAGGGCTAACACGTGTGCAGCCTGACTCATGAGAAGAAAAACCTATAATGGAAAATGAGTCAGGAGATAAAACAAGATACTGTAGTATGCGCGCGTGCGTCTGCGCGCGCGAATGTGTCGTGCAAACATAAGCTGCGCCATTACCATGAAATGCGCGTGAAAACTGCAGATGAGATGATTGATTGGATTAATGCCTGCGCTTCCAGTTTGACGCTAAAACATTGAACTGTAAAAGAAAGAAAAAAACAAACAAAAACAAGACTTACTTACTTGGAAGTTCCCAGGCAGGGAAACGCAGATCTCCACGAGTTGTGAAATCGAGCGGGATGAGGAGGAAATTCGGATTTCTTTTTTATATGTATTATTATAGTCTGCATCAAATGCATATAAAATATGAATTTAGAAGTTAAAACAAAAACAAACAAACAAAAAAACTAATACTGCAATTTGCAAATAAAAATAAAAGATACCCCAATGAGAGTTGTGCGCTCAGGGGCCTTGCCTTTCTGCCATGGTAACCAAACTAAACGGGAAATGAGATCCAGGACTGCAAAAACAACCAGGAGACCGGATCATCCGCGGTGCGCGCGCGCAACCCTCACGCGCGCAGCACGAGAAAGAAAGAGTCAACGGAAAAACAAACAAACAACAACAAAAAAAAGCCTCAGATTAAGACCTGTAGTCTTCACCGCGTTCTCCTGTGGGGTAATTACACGACGTGGCTCAGCATTATAGCCATTGATCCAATTACAGGAATTAACCACTCGGAGTTTTTATAGGGGGGGGAACAGAAAAGATATTTAAAAAAAAAAAAAGCGCTACATCCTCCGCGCGAGCTCTGCTTTCCTCTCCGCAATCTGTTTATCTGTCTGTCTCAGCGATCCCGGAGTGAATCAGCAGCCAGGCTTACAGATCTTAGATAAACAGCCAAAATGCAGAATACTCCCGACTGCTCATTAGCAACAGGCAAACCCCCCGCCATCCTCCTCCCAAAGCGTTATAGTGTGTAACAGCGCCCTCTGGAGGTCCATGTGGGAAATTGGTACTTAATGTTTCTTTTTATTTTAGAACATCATTTATTCCCTGTATAACGTTTTTAAAAATGATTTTTATATAACATTTAATGGTATAATTGTGTAATTTTAATCTTCTTAATGGTTTTTGTGCTTACACCGATCAGCCATAACATTATGACCGCCTGCCTAATAATGAGGAGGTCCCCCTTTTGCCACCAAAACAGTGATGCACTGTATTTCTATTGGAACCAACGTTTCATCAATTTGATCTACACTAGCGGATCAGACTACACCGGCCAGCTTTCGCTCCCCATGAGCATCAGTGAGCCTCGGCCACTCATGACCCTGTCGCCGGTTCATTGGTTTTTCTTCCTTGGATCACGTTTGGTATGTCCTGGCCACTACAGATCAGGAACATCCCACATTTTGAACCCAGTTGTCTAGTGATCACAATTTGGCCATTCTTACAGTAGCTACATTTTCAATATCTTGTTACAGTGGTGGCTGGAAATAGGTGAGATACAGTATATTAGGCTGCAAGTGAACCTTTTTTTTCCTGAAGTTGATGTAAATGGGCAAGTCTAAGGATTTGAGTGATTGTTCAAAGGGCCAAATTGTGATGACTAGAGGACTGGGTCAGAACAACTCCAAAACTACAGCTCTTGTGGGATGTTTCTGGTGTGCAGTGGTCAAGACATACCAAATGTTTAGTTTGTTAACAAAAAAAACTATCAGTTACATTTGTTCGTGTCTGTCTGATGCAGCTACACCTTTAAAACACTTTTTAAAAAAAAAAGATTTTTCTGCAACTGGCTTTCAATTCAATTGGTCTGTGAGTAACTCAGTACTAAGTACCTAAAACAGTACTGTAAAGACTGTGCCGGTTAAAAATGAAGCGCCTCATCAAATTATTGATTAGATCTGGGTCTGTACAGTTCGCCTGTTAGTGACCCCTATTCAAATTCAAATTCAAATTTTATTTGTCACATGATCTGTGTGCATGATCCTATGCCACATGATCTGTGTGCGTGGAGTTTGCCTGTTGTCCCCGTTCTTGGTGGGATTCCTTCAGGCACTCTGGTTTCTTTCCACAGTGCAAAAGCATGCAACTAGGAAAGAGACTAGACTGACACCACCAACAAACACACACCAAAAACATTAACATTTAATGAAGTATAACTAATCACAACATGTTGAAGAATGTTTTTTAATTAGGTCTCTACCACTATACTCACATACCTCTCCCATAGAACACACTATCAATAAACTGACATTAAAAAAATAATAATATATATATATAGCCAATTATTTATTTTAGCCATATCGAAAATTTGACTCTGGTTTTCGTGTGTACATGAAAATAAGTCACAGTAAATTCTTTTTATGATGGTAAAGGTACAAAATAAATACCATGCAGACATATAAAGGTTTACATTTTGCTTCAAAATGTGCATGACTTGCAAAATTTAAACAAAACCAGAAATATTGCAGAAGATTAATTTGCATAAACATCCCGTGATCGCATCTTTCAGAAAAGTATTTGGTGCAACATGATGTCTTTTCGTGGTAGAATCTGTTATTGTTTGCTTGCATCTCTTTCATTTCAGCATTTTTCACACGTTTATGCTCTGATTTTACGATTTTCCCTAGTCACGTGACTAAGTATGAGTTTAAAAAAAATTTTACCACATTTTTGTCAGGTTTTTCATTACTAATAAAAATATTTAAAATGAACTAGCAGGTAGCACTGTTGCCTCACACCTTTGGTTTCCTCCCACAGTCCAAAGACGTACATTAGGCTAACTGCTGTTTCCCAAATTTTCCAGAGAGTGTGTGTGTGTGTGTGCGATGGATTGGCACCCCGCTCAGGGCAAGTCTCCTGGAATGGCCTCAAGGCCCCCGCGAGCTTGTGCCCAGGATAAAGCGGTATAGACGAAGAGTGAGTGACATTAGATTGTGTTCTCGATAGTGTCAGATTGACATGTCCTGCAGATGGCGCTGCTGTCAAAATAACGAGAAAATGAACCGCTTCTTAATGTATAGGAAAAAGTAGTTGTTATATAATTAATTACTGATTAGATTTTGTTTTTAGTTATAAAAACTAAATAGAAAGTGAGTAAAATAATAATAATAATAATAATAATAATGATAATAATTTAATGGAAAAGTGGAAGAATGGTAGCAGTGGTGAAAATATAATAATTATCATTATTGTTATTATAACATATTTGAAAATTTTAGTTATATCACACATATCTATATTTCTAAAATAAAATAGAAAGTGAGTATTATAATAATAATAATTATTATTATAATTATAATAATAATAATTATTATCATTATTATTATTATTATTATTAATTTTATAACAATAATAATTTAAGGAGGAAGAAGAAGAAGAACAAGAAAATGGTGGCAGTAATACAATTATTATTATTATTATTATTATTATTATTATTATTATAGGCTAATCATGGTTATGATAAAAGGCCAGCACTGGTTAGCTAGCGAATAAAGCTCGGGAGTGACAAGCCTCTGTTGAGTGATGATCTGGCAGGGTGATTAATATAATTATTAAACAGATGTGAATTATATCGTTATAGACTGATATTTTCATTGCTAAAGTCGAGGCTGGTTATATAAATCATTTGTTATTACACCACGGTACTTTTATTTTGAATTCCAATGAGGCTCGCTGACCGGAAGTCGGTCTGGTTAGAGCTAGTTCACGTTACTTGGAGAGAGCAGTAAAGAAAAGGAGGAAAAGCAGCCGCTACCTGGAAGGACACGGGCTGTAGTTTTATATGTTTTGATTAAAGATTATTTCCACGTAAAGAAAACGAAGAATCCCAAGAAGGCAGTTAAAACAATCAGTTCGCCCGGCCGACAGCTCTGCTCCAGCGGCTGTGTGAGTGAGTAAGTCATTAGAGCGTTGCTAACTGATTAGTTGCTAGGTTGCTAGCTAGTAAGCTAATCATGGTTGTGTTAAACGACTAGCACTAAACGGTTAGCTAGCTGAGTGACAAGCTTGTATTTAGCTGGGTTTATAAGCGGTGAATGCGTGAGAATCTGACGGAGTGAATAATAAAAATGTCAGCTAAGGCTATTAAACATTTCCGCGAACGCGCTTGTTACTTTGCGTTAGCTCGTTAGCAGGAAGCTAAAGTATTTTCGTTGCATTTCTGTTTGAGTATATGATCTAAAAATTGCGTTTTTCTTATCATAATCATTATTATGATGCGGTGTTGCTCCTAATTATAATAATAATATTGGCGGAAAGCTGAATCTCGCCCGGCTTACAGCTTGTACGAAACGAAAAGTGGTTGTGTTCCAAATCGCGCCGCTCTCCCTAGACAAGTGCACTTCAACGTTGATAAGATAATGACTCGTGCTTCCTATGTAGTGCACTCTGCGCTCAGCATGTAGCGCTTTAAGACAGCGCCACTGAGCTGTTCGTATCGCCATTCATAAGGGCTTTTGTCCTCACTGGGGGTAAAAGACTCGGAGGTTGCTAACGTTAGCTCACTCGATCATGGTAGAGAGTGAGAATACTGTCAGTGTTGCATCTTATTTTATCATTGAGTTAATATTTTCTGTAGAAAACTAGTGATGAGTGAATTTTGCAGGCTACAGGCATCCATCATAATCATCATCATCAGGCCTTGATGTTCTTTTAATTTGCTCTGTGTTAAATGTTAAATCAGCCTACGATCAGGGCAGATCTTCCTTGCACACAGGGTCTCTGTAGGAATCCATCCGTGATGCCGGGCTTCCTCCTGAGATAATCTCTCTTCTAAAGGTTAATGACTTTAGGTCAGCATTTTAATAGGTGCAGGAATTTCTCTCTTGTGCATCAGGAAGTATGTTTTTTCAGTCACCTGGTAACATCCCTAGTTATATTGTTATCTAATATATATTATCATTTACTGATTTCTTTTGTGAATGATAAAACCGGTCTTTCCTTCTTGATGTTACTTACTAAACCCCGGAGCGTTTACTTTTGCTCAAATTGGCTCTCAGATTTCACGAGTCAGCACATTCAGTATTAATGACGTACGCGAGCTGGAGCTGCTCCCGATACACTGATAATGTGTGGTGTCTCTTGTAAAGGCAGGGTTTTATATAGGAATCAAACAAATTCGTACACATTGTGGAGATGAAACGCACTGTAGGAAACCACCAGATTGTTCTTGTTTAAACAGCGGCATGGATATTCTTCAAGAATGAGAAAAGCTCAAGATTTATTTTTTTTATTTTTTTTTATCATTGTTATATGAACACACACAAGTAATAGGACAGGTTCTTTTGTGGAGAGAGTGAACAAGGTGACAAAAATGACAGGAACGATATAGACCTTTTGTAGATCAGTGATGGTTAATATTAACATGCACTTTATAATATGTCATCTTTAATACTATATCATAATTTTTTTAAGAGTCTTGTATCATGAACAGTCTGTTGTCATCGATGACGAATATTGAGGGGACTTCTAGTTATTTATCCAGTGTATAATTGCTGATGTAGTGACATTTTCTGTCTTGTTAAGTATTTATGGAAGGAGTCTTTTAAACAGTTTACACATTTTCCATAAATCTGATGGCATCTGAACATGATTGATTCATGTCTTCTTTTCTAGACCTTGTAACAGGTTTGACCTCGTTTCTGGTTGGGCCTCTGGACCTCGTAACAGGTTGGATCTCATAAACTTTACGGATCACTTTCAACATAGAACATATTTTTACCTGGTTTAACTAATGAACGAATTACCATTTTTTTTATTTTTATATACAATTGAAGAGGGTGTGGTAGTGCAGTCTCTTTAATCCAATGGTTCTCAACATTATTCCTAAAGGACCACTGCCCTGCGTTTGTTAGTGTTTTTTCTGCACTACCACACCCACTTCAATTGTATAAAAAAACTGGTAAGACAAAACTGGTAATTAGTTTATTAGTTAAACCAGGTACACTGGGAGCTGAGAAAGAACTAAAATAGACATGGCAGGGCCCCTCTAGGACCGGAGTTTAGAGACCCTGATTTAATGAATCGGCATGCGCAAGCTTATGATGTACTGACCTAAGACATACTGGACCTACCAGACACACAACTTTAGGAAATGAGTTTTTAAAAGCTTCGAGTCCTGCCTTCCAACTAGTTGGGATTTTGTAGATAATGAGAATTGGGCTTATTTTAGTTTTCTACTAAAATAGTAAGTGAACACGACAGCTGACAAGAATTACAGGAGTGGTTTCAGCACTGCCCAGGTGGGATTTTGTCAGTGTAATCTGGCAACCCTGACTGCACCTTAATCGCGGACACTGTCAAGAAGCTGCTGGAATAATTGAAATGAAGACTTTCAAGCAAAAGCAAAAAAAAATGTTGTTTGATTCTGGCACAATAAGGAAGTATTACACACATGGGTATGTTTTGAATAAGGCCATTAGGAGCGTTTGTGTAAATGGGAGTTATGCCTGAATCACAGAAAGTCCCTGTCTTTTTACCAGCTTCATCAGTCCGTTAGTTACATATCGCATGTCTAGAAAGGCCAAAGGAGGTAAATCTTCGCCGCAGGATAGTCTTCAGGACGGAGGTTTTGCACTGTCTCTTGTTTTGTGGATAATTCACAAAATCAAACATATATTATTCATAAATGAGTTGAAAATTGACAATTTATTTAATAATGAAAATATGCATAATCTTTAGCAAGTTGCAGTATTATAAAGTAACCACGGATTACACACTATAACATGCTATAACATTCTGATAAGTGCACAGCCTGTTGTTTTATTATTTGTTACATATCAAGCTGCATTTCTAATGAACAGCTAAAATTTGCACATCTGTATTTTTTACATGCTTGCACGTCTAGCATGTTAATGGGAGTTTTGTGGTATGAAAGGTGAAACCGGGTTCATATTTTGATGTCTACGCTCTCTGTAAACACCACCAAGAATTCCTGCTGATACAGAGGTCAAGCCAGTCGGCCATGGTGTCAATTACTCGAACGCAAGTTCGACATTTCAGCAATGCAAGTTAGCGTGCTGGCGATAGGACCATTATTGTCATGTTTAATCATGAGTCTAAAAGCTAGCAATGCATTGTTAATTAAAGGGACCTGCTGTAGACAGCTCAGTTATTTATGCAGTGCATTTTACAGTACAGAAAAACTTTTTTCACTCTGTTAAAATTTGAGACCTCACACCAGCACATTTCCATTTCAGGTCCACATTCATGGAAGTGTTGATGTTGTACCCGAATAAAAAAAGTGAAGATTTTGCATGCTTTTCCCGGCTCGTTTATTATTATTTTTTAAGTCTATATAGTTACTTAGATATGGTGAAATGTAAAGTTGCATCTGACTAGAGCGTATAACTTAAAAGCATTTTTTGACTGGCCCGAGAATGCCGAACGAGAACTAGGAATTCCTACTTCAGGGGTGGGGAGGGAATCAGGAATCCCAACCACAAGTTCAGCAAGTTTCATCAAATCAAAATGGCCGCTCAAAGCATCAAGGATAAACAAATGAGGTTATTTTGTGTGTGTACTACCTTTTGCTTTCGATTCATTAACCTAATGACATGTTTGCTTCTTAAATCTATAACACTGTAGTTTGCTTTTTTTGAGGAGGTTAATGGGCGTGTCTCATCACAAACACGGAGGCATCCACGTCTCTGGAAGAGTATTAATGGTACATACAAGTTTTGCTTGTTTGAATTAGTGTACAATTATTTAAATTTTTTAAAATAATTATTTTATTTTAGAATATCGAATAAGGAACATTTTTTAATATTTGTTGCACCCTTAAAACAAACACAAGAAAGGTAACATGTAGTCATAAGATTTAAGAATGGACTGCAGGTTGCATGTAGTTCATGTAAAATATAATCAGTCGTTAATTAATATTAAGCAAATTATTAAATAAAATAAAAAAATAATAATCTAACGGTTTTGGTTAAGTTATGTAAAGCGAACCAAATCTGTCTACATAGTATTAAAATAAATCAGTGACGTTTTAAAATCTCACAAGGTTGTTTACACTGATGGGAACAACTAAATAATATTCAAATAACGTGTGTGTGTGTGTGTGTGTGTGTGTGTGTGTGTGTGTGTGTGTATGTGTGTGTGTGTGTGTGTGTCTGTGTGTGTGTGTGTGTGTGTGTGTGT
>JAQMYJ010000007.1:22570237-22589156 GCA_030014305.1 Clarias laeviceps
TGTGTGTGTATATGTGTGTGTGTATATGTGTGTGTGTATATGTGTGTGTGTATATGTGTGTGTGTGTGTGTGTGTGTGTGTGTGTGTGTGTGTGTGTGTGTGTGTGTATATGTGTGTATACACATACACACACGTGTATGTATATATGTGTATATGTGTGTGTGTGTATATGTGTGTGTATATATATGTGTGTGTGTGTGTGTATATGTGTTTTTCTCATTTTCAAAAGTACCCTGTTAAGCAGTACCCGAGGTCGCTGGCTAAACGTGGTCATTAAAGTTTTTGCATGGCTCGAGGATTCTTAATCAGACAGTGTGTCATGTAGTTTAATATGGATGCGAATCACCAGGGATCATCCAATACGATATCATGATATCTGGGTGTCGAATTGATTTGTATCGTGATTGTAAGTAACACAATTTTATACTTGTCCCAATTCGTTATTATTATTGTTTTGTCTTTAGATCATGTTAAAATTCTAAACAAACTTTGCTTTTGAAATTATTTGTTGCTAAAACGTCATACGCTATGACTTCTGTCGATGTGTGAATAGTTTAGTGCGCACTGCCTGTATAGAGGAAAGGCAACATTTTGCCACTTTAAATTCAAGCACGTATTAATATTTTTTAAAATGGATTTTGGGGATAGTGTGGCGCTATATGAATTTCCACTCAAAAAATACGGATACATCACTAATTTGATATATATATATTTTTTCCCCCTCTTTCATCTCTATAGTTAAACTCATCTGTATGTTATTAGCTTTCTTTTTTTCCCCCCTGGCTGTACGTCAAATCCATTCAAATCTCCGACCTGACAAGCCAATGCTGTAAAGCTAATAAGCAAGACCATTAATCTTATTTATTTATGTATTGAGTTATTTGCCGGGTTTTTATGCCTACGTTTAAACTTATTCGTGCCAGGAATTCTGAAGCTCTTCTGCTACTCCTAATATTGCGCCAACGAAATCTGACTGATCTAGAACCAAGAAATGGTTAGAGCTTGAGGGTGGTGTCGACAGTATCATCGCTGTGGCAGTAAATCAAACAAATTAAGGTTTGTTTAAATTGCAAACAGGACTAAATCGAAGAAATGTTTTTTAATGAAAAATATTCTCATCGTCAGGAAACAAATCAGCCATTTTTGTCTCCGTTTAAGCAAACACAAATCTTAAGAACTAAAGTTTCAACTGTTAAACGTCTGTTAAACACCTTCACTCAGAGCGTCTTCTTCGTGTCTTACGTTTGCATTTCCGATCTCTCCGGTTGAGGTAAATTCTTGCCGGTTCTTTGCACCAGATAGCTTGTATGTTGAAAAGTGACCTTTGCATCTTCGTATTCCCTGAGACGCCCTTGTAGCTGTTTTAGTCATGCACTGCATTAGGTTTTATGCAACCAGAGCTCTGTAACACTGCCCTTCAGATTAACAGACTCTAACACAGTGATATGTATGTGATGGAAGTGATGGAATTTATTTTCTTAACCGTGTGGCCTTCACTATTATTATATCACACAGCATGGACTAATCAGACATTATTATTGTTATTACTGTACAAGCATGTGTTATGGGGGAAAAAAAACTTTCTATACTACACATAAAAAAATAAATCTTGCCGATTAATCCTTCCTCTACTTCTGCTTCTATTTATAGCAATAGTAAACCTTTATATCTTGAAGTGAAATGAATCTACTAGGTTTTAACTTTTTTTTTTTTTTCCTCCCTCTCTTTGTGTGTGTGTTTTCTAGTGTGGTTGTGTACAGGTGCCTTCTTTTCAGCCTGGTAGTAGTGACGGGCGCAGGGCAGTCGTCCCATGAGCTTTGTGTCAGCCTGACGTGAGCGCTGTGGGCCCGGGCCTGTTTTCTCTGGATCAGTGCGTGTTCAGCACTGCAGTGATGGATCACCCCAGAGATAAAGAAGGCGAGAGGCCGGCGAGGAGCAGCAAAGTGGCCCAGGGACGCAGCGGACACTCGCGGCCTTCAAGCTCCTCCACGTCCTCCGGTGTCCTCATGGTGGGACCGAACTTCCGCGTGGGCAAGAAGATCGGCTGCGGAAACTTCGGGGAGCTAAAACTCGGTAAAAAAAAAAAACTGGGATTTTGAATTATTTCCATGTGCGTTTTTTTTTTTTTTTTTTTTTTTTTTTTTTCTCCCCCCGGTAACTGATACTTGACTAATTGTAGTTGCCATGTTGCTTTGTCTTTGGAGTTTATAAATAAGAAAAAATACAGTTCAAATATTTACTAAGTTTGTACATTTGCATGGTAGGATGTTTAATAGTTGAAGCATCATCAGAATCATCTAACGTAACAACTCACTTAACCAAGTTATCACACGTTGCATGATGGATGTCTTTTTCAAACTCTAAATCTGCTTTAAAACATGATTTAAAACAATATGTGCTTTAAAACACTTTTTTAAAATTAAATTGTAATCTGAAAATGTTTGTTATTGGAATTTACAAAAAAAAAATTTGTTTTCTTGATAAAATCTGCATTGCTAGTAGTTGCTTCTTAGCAGTACTGTGTGTCCAGGTTTGCATCATGTTTCTTAGAAATGTAATCCGCGATCTTGATATGATATAAGGTCCGCAAAATGTACAAAAATTAAATAAATAATAATTGTGACCACCTACTACGTAAAATTGTTAATTAAATGCAGTCTGTAGGAAACAGGGGGTTGAACAGCATCGATTGAAATTTGGGTGAGAAATGCAATAATATTGAGATGAGGTTTAGAGAAAATGTAGAAATGTTGAATAGCTAGCTAATCCCCCCCCCACATCCCATTTGTTCATTAATCAACTTTCAAATAAATAAAAATTTTTTTAAAAAAGCAAATGAAAGTTTGAGGTAGGAAGTGACGCATCATGGAGTCCAAGAGAACAAAACTGACTGCGCAGTCTGGGTTGCACTTTATCCAAGAAAGCAGAAACACGTAGTAAAATAAATAACATTGATGCTTTTATTGTCGTACTTAATCCTGATAAATTGTTTTTCATTTCTGTCTTAGGAATTTCTTGTCGGCAGTGTTATTACCTGTGGGCAGCGCAGTAGTAGTATTATGTGCATTTTTACACACTGTGGCCATTTCTTGTAGCTTCTATAGTATGTAATATGATTAGTTTATTCATTCTAACATTTATCAAGAACATGTTGGAGAATTTTTAAAGGTATAAACATAAATTGTTAATCAGCACATAAAATTGTGTTCTGTAATCTCCTTTTGTCTGGAGAAGGGACATGATCATTGCAAACTCTTACCGTATGAACATAATAGAGACAATTATGAAGTCATGCAAAATTATACATCTGTATGTAATTTCTTTGTCTCAGTCCATAATCCGCAACATCCCAATTTACTCAACGTCCAACATATATATAAATATATATATATATTTTTTTTGGCTATATGTTTGCACACTAACTGCTGGTTTTATATCTTTAATAGAAAAATAATAAGAACCATATTGAAGGATTCAGTCCAGCATTCTCAGGAGTACAAACGTCATTTAGTCCCATCATCTCGTTCATCATTTATAGTTTAGTTTAACAGTCGAAACCACAGTATAGTCAAGACACTAAGATGCTTATGACAGTGCGTTGAAGATGGAAGACGACGGTGCGTCCATGTGTAATGGTGTATAATAGAGCTCTGGTCCGATTTAAATGGAAACGAGATACAATAGAGGGATCAGATGAGTGTGTTATTTTTTTTAGACATGAAAATCATTCGGCTGGAGTAAAGGGATATTAACAGGGATTTGTAGCTTGGTGATTGTTGGCGATATGGAGGAAGACCGAGTTCCAGGCGCTGCTTAGCTGTCTGTATGGATTGCAGTGTGTGGGTGCTTTCTCAGGGTGCATTTGTTTTTAGATCACGCATCTGAAGTTTGGGCGTTTTGTCCCGATTTAGCTCATAGTACAGGTTTGGCTGCCTGAAAGCAAATTTGTTCCAGCTGAGTGTTTTTAACGTAGAGGTGAAAAAATATTCTTGAAATTGGAACGATTAGTGCTTCTTGTGCGCCACTGTTTGATCCACATAATATTACATACCACGTACTAGAGATGAGGGAAAATAGATAATGTTATGTATCACGATTGTTTTTTGTGTGGAAAATATTTTTCAAAAAATAACTTTATTTATTTATGTTCTCATATATGTTCCTCTGAAATCATGCAGGCGGCGCACTCTAAACTATTCGCAAAGCATCCCGTGTGGTAGGAACAAATTAATTGCTAATTTAATTTAGAATTGAAACTAAATCAGAAAAAAGTATTATTTAATTGGTATGTGTATGTATATATGTAGCCCATGGGAACAGCTTTTGACACACAAATGTAATCTCATAAAAGAACCACAGAAAGTGGCAGTTCTTCTCTTCTCTTCCCAATGAGACACGCCTTTGTGATGGTTGGTGTACTACAGTGTTACCCTGCCATGGTATTAAAGAATCCACAATAACAATATGGTTGACTTTTTTTTTTTTTCTGTTTCAGGAAAGAACCTTTACACGAACGAGTATGTCGCTATCAAACTGGTATGTACACATTACTTCCTAACTTTCTCTTTTATCCTGAGTCTAAATAAAGGCGCTTTGATAAATTGCGTTGGTATAAAATACGTGCGGTGTGACTGTGTAACCATGAGAACAAGAAAATGGTTTCTGAGAACAAAGCGCAGAAAGCTCTGCCCAGCTGTGTCGAATTAAATCACTGGATGCTGTTTCCTTCAGATTCCAGCCAAGACCCAGGGCACGGGGGTGAACTCGGATTCTTGCCTTACGAAACCCTGACGTTTTGTATTTTAACTCCAGCCAGTAATTAATAAGCGACCTCTTCAATGAGCACACAGTAACTGAAATATTAGGAAAATGTGTTTTATGATGGTCTTATTTTATTTTGAAATGATACTTATGTGCAAATCGAATATAGATTAAGAGGTTAGGATTAATCTGAGGTTTATTGGTAATAAGGTAGGAGCGTGTAACATGCTTGGGGATGCAAGAGTAAAATACATGACGTTAAACAATAGCTGGTGAAAATGCTGGCCTGACCTTGGTCGAGTAAATTCCCAGTCAGGAAATCTCTATGGTGTGGTTATAACTGCTGAACTGAGATTTACATGGACTGTCTGAACACCTTCTAATCATTTTTCCATCTCCACCCCTTAAAGGAACCCGTGAAATCCAGAGCACCGCAGCTCCATTTGGAATACCGGTTTTACAAAACGTTAGGGAGCACAGGTAAGGTTTTTTAATCGCTTCTCGTTTCCTATAATTCCTTGTTTCAGCAGACTCATGCTGCTTTTAAGTTTTGTTACAGGGTGTGTTTTATAATTTTTTTTTAATGAATAGGCCAATAAACGTGGCAGTATTTACTAGGTCATGGGTTCGTCCAAGCTCTAAAGAGACGAACTGTTGGCTTTGTGGTTTGAACTGGCACAACAGGTTTCTTGCTCTAGTTGTTTGGCGTCTGAAAAACTCAACAAAAGGTCGGCAGGGACGAAATACACAAACGCGCCAACGATACACTGGAACGACACAACTGTGAGGAGGAGGAGGATCTGAGGAATATTCAAATGCCGTAGTCGTCAGCGAGCACAGGCGTCAGGTCATGTGCTGCACTGCGGGATGAACAGCAGGCCATAAAATGTTGTTGGGATATGAGGTGGTTCTCCGCGATGCTGTCTGCCATTCCTGTGATTTCTCACCCTATTCGGAGGCAGGTGCAGAGATTCATTTCCTTACCCCTAGAGTGCCGAAAGTAAGATGGCCAGATCGGGCGCCCGCACAACAGCGTCGTCAAGCCTGATAAGTGGCTCATCAGTCGTCGTCAGTCGTGTGACTGATGGCCTTTTTTTCTTTTTTTTTTTTCCCCCCCACCTCTGCGAGCTTGTTCTCCCTGGCTCGATCCTTTCACTCTGTGCTCTAATCCAGGAAGTGGCAGCTCGGGCGTCACGGCGCAGCTCGGTGACACCGTTTCCATGGCGACGTCATGCAAATGCCCTCGCTACTTTCGGAGCGGTGCAGTTTGAGAGCTGTCGCTGTACAAGCCCCTTTGAGCTCACACGATAGAGTTGCAGTACTATAGAAAACAACAGCTGTACAATTTTGCTGTTTTTTTTTGTAAAGGATCCAGGAAAGGGAAAAGGAACGTGGCATGTTTAGCTTGTCTCGGCTTCCTTTTCTCAAAAAGCATTAATGCTCATTGCCCGAGGGAAACCGTGGGAGCCAAAAATGTCAGAAATGAGCAAGTTATTATTATTATCCATGTGGTCTGGTTAGGATTTTACGTAATAATACAGAGGACAAGGATTGCTGGCTTCTTTACGGCAGTGCGTAGAGGTAAAGGGTAGCAGCATCCGACTGAGCAGCATCTCATCAATAATTCAGAGCACAGCGCTGTTTATGCACCACCCTGAAGTCTGTCGTTGGCTCACTCAGCCAGCCTTTTAAGATACTGCCTCACATTCAGTGTTGTATTTTTTCAGTTTTTGCTCGAAAAATGCAAAAAACTAGTTATTTGCAGTTACTGTACATTTATTTTTTTATTTAGGTGTCTGTTTTCTAGCAGCGTGCAGATTTTCTGGTTGTTCCTCACAAAACCCGGCTCGTGCCTGAAATTCATTCCATTGTAGTGATGCGTTATCTGGTTCGCATTTCTTCGTGGCAGCGTTACAGCAGGCCTTTTAAGCCGGGGTAGAGAATCTGTGCTAGTGATGAATCAGCACTTCTGGAAAGGTGGCATTCGTGCCAAGAGCAGTTCCTGGATACCCTCTTAGATCTGTAGTCATAGGATATTGAGAAGGAATCAACTCATTAAACTAGAATTTGGATACAAAATATTCTTCTTCTTTTATTTATTTATTTTTTTTACTTTTTTTTTTGGCTGTGGCTTTGTCATTTCAGTACCGACATCCAATCAATCATTCACATGAATTTATTTGTTACTACTAATTCCTGTTCTCTTTGTTTTGTTTTGTTTTGGCCTGGCTGGAATTGTAAATCCCCTGCTGAGTGCTTAATGATGGATCTAAGCGAGAAATGCTGACGCCACCCTCATGACGTGCGTGGAGGACTAACGCTTTATCAGATCGTATCAGAAAGGCTTGATGTCTCAGCACAAGTGAAAACGCTGTAGAGATGAGAACACCAGCCGTATGAAAGTTGATACAATCCTAGACGGGATGCGACCGTCTCCTTCCTCTTAGTCGATAATCAGATTGGTTCCCTATAACCCCTCCTATTACGATCTGGAAAAGCACTATCACGAAGCGGCGTTGTCTTCTTTGACCACGAGGCTCGAATGAAGTAATGCTGTAGCAGAGCAGTGGTGCAGGGTGCCGTTTTTATTTATGATCCCCTCCTTGTTTGATGCAGATGTTTGATCAGTCTGGTGTAGGAAAATATTCAAGTGCGTGGTGTGTTAGATGACGACGCAGAGTGGGGTAACTGTTACTACAGTGAAATTTCACGTCCAAGAAACACTGGGGGGATGTGCTGCTGTTGGAACGTAATCAGTGACTTTAATTTTCTACAGCAACACACGTATAACTATTATACTGTATGTTTAAATCACAACCATATTACCATATAATTTTTTTTTTTTTTTTACAAAATCTTTTTTTGACCCTTTTAAAAAAAATTTTATTCATTCAATATTGAATGCAGCAGTCAAAATGGGGAAAATGTGAATTTGTATGTGAAGTAGATTCTACTTCCTAGGTTCATCTCTGTCAGGTTCTCAATGTGTCCATCATATTGTTACTAATTTCCTATCATGGACATGATCACACACGTTGAACCGAGTTGTTTCTATGCCCGATTAGATCGCGCCACGCTCTTATAGGGCGCTTATCACACATATTTACTACGTTGTCATCGCACCATTCCGGTCGGTATAAACACCACAGCACAAGTGATGATGGGAGGAATTGGCTTCAGTATTTTTATCAAATCAACATTTATTTATATAGCATTTCACAGCAACTTTAGTTGAACCGAAGTGCTTCACAGCACTAAAAATGACAAAGTGGCAATAAAAATAGAAATAAAAAATACAAAAACAAAATAAAACGCATAATTATAAATAAATAAATGAAAATTTAAAGTATAATAATAAATAAAACAAAATGATAAAATTATTTAAAAAAAAAACATAAGTGAGTCTTTAGCTATAGTTTTACTATATTTTCTGAACGTGGCATAGATGCACTGATCACCTGCTGCACGCACACCATTAAAGATGGTTGAAGACGGCAGGCAGGTGTAACTCCCTAGAAGACAGCGGGCACGGGCGTCTCGGCAGTTATGGTGAACGCAAGGTCCCAGGTTCAATCTCCAGCACCACCAAGTCATCACCTGTTAGACCCTTGCGCACGGCCCTTAACCTCCAACTTAGCATGTGTGTAATGTAATAAGTGCAAGTTGCTCCAGATAAGGGTGTCTGCCAAATGCTGTAAATGTAGAAGAACGTATTATGAAATTAATGCTGTCAACGTAGCATGGACCTGCCATGGTCATAGCATAAGCCTGAAAACTCTGTTGACGTAGCAGCAAGTCAAATAACAACTCAGTCAAAGCGCCAATGCTTGTAGTGCGTCAGTGAAGTCCCTAAAAGGCGTTAGTTTAAAATCTTACTGCGTCTTGCCTTCTCAGCATTTTTTATTTTTTATTTATTTATTTTTTTAAACCATGTCCAGCAAGGTACACAATACTACGTTCTTACCGGTTCATGCGAAGTTGTACATGTTCTTGCTGCATTCCCCCATTTTTTTGCGGATGTAGTGGGAACATTTATAGTATAGTCACGTTTAATATTGTGAAACAATACAGTGAAACAATACAGTTTCTGTCATCACTTGGCATGTCCTGATTTGTCCAGACGTAGTTACTGATTTTGACTTTTACAAAGCACTGACACTGGAGACTCCTTCCCCCACTAGAGAACCATAAATGCTTCCATAAGTCCCTGTGTACGCATTAATTAAATTCTTAAGTAATAAATTGTCCCTTATTAATCTTATTTAAAAAATAATAATAATAATATTTAATATTATATAAAATATTTTATTTTGCATACAGTTCTCCCGCATGAAGAAAAAGATAAAGTCTCTGAGATCATGTTGTTGCAACTCGAACAAACCATGTTTAGGAACCCGTCAGACAACGTTAGACGTCCTTCTCTCATTTCCATGGCCCGAGAACAGGATGAAAGCTTTAACAGATAAGCTGAGATCATAGCCACGAATTAGATTACTGCTGTATTCATCATGTTGCAGGCAGGACGGAACAGAGAGAGAGATCTGTCTGTTCCTAAGCCTTGCCGTTCTACGATCAAGCTAAACATTCATTCCCTCGATAGTTTCGTGATCGTGGGTCGACTGAAGGCACGAGGAAAATGTCATTACACATCGGTTTGCATAGTCAACCTGCCTCAGTTTGGAACGTCCATCCTGTCCGTGTCATTAAATCTGACAGTCTCCTGATCACCTATTTGATCGTGTAAACTTTTAGGAATGTAAATGTAAAAGCACTCCCAAAACATTTTCATTTCAAACTCTACAATCCTTTTTTTTTTTTTTTTTTTTTTCCCTTCCTTAAGCAAAGGTAAACCCAAGTACTGTACAGTACTGTACTGCTGTGTCTCCCGCAGTGCTTGAATGTAAAATACCAATGTTACCCCCATATGTACTGAAATTCATGTAAGTGGATTTTTGGGTTTGCGCGGTCGTTTTCTTTGGTGACCATCCCAAGTTGCTTTATGTTCTCTCTACTGTACTAAAAAATGTATACAGTGTTATATTTTGTTTGGAAATTTAGCTGAATTTACATTACTATTTGTTACAAAATTAGTAAATTATAGCATTTTTAATAGTTTAGCTTTAAAACACATGAAAATATGTTGCCATAAATTTTTTTTTTACGGATGATATTTGTGGATTCCGCAAAATTGCGGGACTTTCTATGAAAAATTTTTAGATACGTTCTAAGGAAATTCTACTAACAATTGTGGACACACTTGTTAGTTTCTGTCGACTGATTCTGTTTATCATTTCTGAATTATTGTGTGTCCAGAACCATTCAATATTTCCACACATAACTTAAAAATTAATAAATAAATATCATTACAGGAGAATATTTGCATGCCTGTAAAGAAATCAACATATTACTTGAGAGACCAGTTCTCAGATTTAAAAAAAAAAAATTTTTTTTCATAAAACATCGGTTAGGTTTTACTGAACATTCTTGAGAACATGAGTAACTTTGTCAACTTTCTATTTTTATCTATAAAACTACACAAATCTATGTCTAACACTACTTATTTTCAAGCAAAGAGTTTCACACCAAATATTGACTACTGGGTGTATTTTCTTACTCTTTAGTGCTTTTTATTGACGTTTCCTTTATGTAGAAATGTTTTCAAAGTCACCTTTGCTTGGCATTTTTTTATGTATGTGCCGAAGACTTTTGTACAGTACTGTTAGTAAAACAGTTGTTAGGTTTCGAACCGAATGTCCTGTACTGAACAGTATGAATCAAATGCTTTTACTATCCTAATACGCATCACATTTTAATTACGTCCTCGTTATCATGTAGACAATTAATAAGGGGCAATGTAAATATATTTGAGGATTTGATCATTTCCTTAGATTTTTATATAAATCTAGCTTTAAAGTTGACAAACAGGATTTAACTCAAATATGCACTCTGTACGATCATGGTGAGGAGAAAAGGATCTCAAAATTAATCCTCAGCACATTGAACCTTAAGGCAGATCTGCTCTAACGGTAGAATTTTGCATTGGATTCCACTTCTGTTAGAGGTGAGCGGTGATCTGAGACAAGAGTGTGCATAGATTCCCCTAAACTGTACATTTGAAAGATTGAAAAACATTGCCTGGTCTGTCCGTTAGCCTGTTCCAATCGTTACCTCGGATAACGGCGATGAGGGCAGAGAAATGCATTTTGGGTTAGAAAAACCGTGACATGTCTCTTCTTACTGATGGACCTCAAGGTCCATCTCAAACAGTATAAAGTATAAAGCAGCCCTGTCAAGTGATTGATTTTGACGAGACTGTAGCGCCGTGGTGAAAGAGTAGCTCTGGGACAGGTGTAGGAGATGCGATTGTGATCCTGTCGTCCTCAGGATGTACTTCCCATGACGTCCTCTCCAGCTGTGGAGCTGATCCTCGAGTCCCCCCTTCCCTTCCCCTCCTCCGCCCCCCAAACTGAACTTCTTCTGTTAAACTCAGCTAAAGGAAGTGCTCCTGTTTTTCGTCATCCTCCGCTGAGCGCCAGAGTGGAAATCTGAGCACAGTTTCACATGGACCCTGTAGACCAGGCCTTGAAAAAGTTGGATCTAGTAGATAACGATGCAGTTGAAAGCTCAGAGGTTAAGCTCAGAAGGACTCAATGTGTGTGAAAGGAGGTTGGACCGACGCCTGTAAGAGTTTAAGCTCGTGCCTTGTGGATAAAAATGGGCGGGGGATGGGCTGAGGAAGGCTTGATCCCATTTCATCCGACTTCCCCTCGTTGTTTTTTTTTACTTACTCGGCACTTGTGGGGGGTTTGATGGATCACAACATCTGCTGTGTACCATTAAGAGCACTTTTTAGCTCTGTGTTGTTCAGATTTCTTGTAGTATTATTTTTTTTAACTAACTAACATGTCCAGACATTTCTAAGAGGCAAAAACAACTATAGTTTCCATCCACTTGTTTTGATGCAAAGGTAAACTAAGGTAAAGTTGTTCCAGACGGGAATTTCCACAGACTATGTTTGTACCTGAGCCTCCAATAATGAAAGTGGGCTCCATATTAACTTAAACACATTTCCTGTTATACTGAACTTAAATGGGTTCCCTGCTGAGTCTGGTTTTTCTCAAGGTTTCTCTCATGGATTCCCCCCCCCCCCCCCATCACCAACGTAGCCCTCAGCTTGCTCATCAGGGACAATCTGATTAATTAGATTTATACATGTTTTTTCACAGCTGCTTTGCGACAATGTCCACGTTAAAAGCACTATATAAATAAAATTGAATCTAATGGAATTAATGTTATTCTATATATCAGACAATTCATCTTGAGGCTACGGATTGTCTGAGCTCTTTTATCACTTTTCTGGCCGTGAGCTTCAGGATTTATAAAGTTGATCTATAAAGTTTCCAGCAGGTCATTTCAACTATTTTTAAATAGATAGCAAAAACTGTGAATAACTATCAATGCACAGGTTCAGTTTGATGAAAAAATATTAATTTTAGAATCATTATTTGGTTATTAAGAAAACAGCTCGAATACACTTAAAGTATTTGAAAATATAAGGATATCTTTATGGTCTTTCTCAGAGACACCATGTCTCAGTAACCAAAGTGTGAACCATGTTTCTTATTTCAGTCATAATCCCTAGACAGTTTCTAAGCGGTTTGCCCGAGTGCGATAATGGTTCCTTCGCCGAGCGCTCATCGTACTAACATGTCCAGACACGAACACGGCTTTTCTTTCGGTGGCATCGTTTACTTACTCTTCATGGCTGTAGCGTTATCTACCGGAGAAGATCGCAATCTGTTGTGTTGGACTGGACCGGTCCTGCATTTGGAAGAAAAATAAAACGGCCTTTTATCAGCTTTGAAAGGAGGGAACGTGAAAGAGAAAACGTCCAGCCTGAACAACACCACATGTAGCTTTTAAAGGTCTGGTGGAGCTTTTAGAAATGATCCATTTCTTATAAAGGTAAAGTGGAAGCTGTTTTCTGCCGCGCGCTAATGTACTCACGTACACACACACACACACACAGGGCGGCCTACGTACCGGCATGTTATTGATGATTAGTCATCTTCCCCTGCAAGCGCTCAGTGTAGGGAGATCATTGTGATCACTGTTTCGCTTGTTCTTATCAGCATAAGGGCAGGGACATGTTACTCATGAAATGGAAACTCCACACCATTGGCCAAGATTAAATCATCTTTTTAGTATGATCACGTGCCTTGCGGTATTTATACTTTAAATAAATGATGCTTGTAAAGATATAAGGAGACAAGTTGAATGTCATGGCCTTTTACACTAGGAGAGAGAGAAATGTAGGAGTTTAACATATTCACGAAACCAACACTATGGCCAAAATTTTGCGGACACCGCACATCACAAAAGCACACAATTGTACAGGATATTCGTGTGTTATAGCTTTACAGTTTCCCTTCACTAGAGCTAAGAGTGAAACTTATCTTGTCATGACGCTGCTCCAGCTCGTTGAAGACATGGTTTGGCAAGTTTCATGTGAAAGATATTCGAGAATCCTGACCTCGACCCCAATGAACAGCTTTGAGATGAACTGGAATGCCGTCCAGACTTCAGGTCTCCTGCTTCTGACTTTTTTTTTATTAATAATTTAATTTTATTCATTAAAAAAAGAAAAAAAATGCACTCCTTTAGTCTCAACCTCACTACTTTTATTCTTGTATCTTTTTATTAATTTTGTGTGCAATTGGTTACATAGTGCAGTGATGGAGTAAAAAGTAATTCATCCTTTCAGTGGGAAGTCCAGCAAGGACGGACACACACACGGACACACACACACACACACACACACACACACACACACACACACAGAGCCAATCCACCAATGATGCTGATTGACCGGCTGCGTCTGTTCACCAACAGGAACTTGCCCCATCCACTCTTTCCTTTGCCGCCCTTTGTTTGTTTAGCAGTGGTCTGGAGGTCCCACGTGGCTCAGAGCTGCCGAAGTTTAGAAATCTCTACTTCCAGTCATGTGGGCAGCCTGCTAATCCCACTGCTCTGACCACAGAGTTTGCAGCGTAGGAGTGCAACGGTTACTCAGTAAAGCCATGGGTGGCTGGTGGGAGGTGGCTGTTTTCTCAGTCTCTCAGTGCTTATACAAGCCGCGTTCATTCTGTCTGTCTGTCTGTCTGTCTTTTAATCATGAATCAGTACCATACATGCAAGGGTTTCCTGTGGAAAGGTTTGAAGCTTTACTTCTATTTGCATTTCTGTCGCTTGCTGACTTTGCCTGTTGTCCATGTTTGTTTATGACAACGTTCATGTCTCATCAGTGTTCCAGTAACCATCTAGTCAAGGCCTGGATTCATGAAGCATCTTGGAATTGTACTTTTTATTCCCTCGTGCAAGCAGTAACTGGCATTTTCTGGTCTTAAGACACATGCCAATCATTTGTGGATTTGAAATGCAGAAGTGAGAAATTCATTGTAGGTTTTTTTTTATTATTTTTCTTTTTTTTCCCCCAAAGATTGTACGACTCAAAAATTATTCACTTTCTGGGTATAAAATGTATATTAATGACCTTATTTCAAAGAACACATACATAATTTTTTTTAACACATAATCTATTTGTTTTTCAATACACTTTGTCCATCTTTCACCAAACTTTCGCGTTCCCATTAAAAAAATGTTTTAGGCTGATCTGCGTGCCACAAATGCACCGTTGTCTTCACTTCTTCAGAAGTGATTCTTCATTCTCGTAGGGCTGCTTTCAGTTTTTTCAGAATGTCGACAGTGTGGGCAAACAGTATGCGGACGTGCATAGTCATTCAAGATCACGACGCTCTTGGATAGCAGTCCTCTGCGTTTAATCTGAAGTTTTGGCTTCGGTCCTTCAATAAGCGTCTCACTGTAACGAGCACCGTTGATTGTTGAACCTTTTTGCTGATAATGTTCCAATTCTGGCCCTTGAGAATCCCAGAAAACATTAAGCATTGATGATTTTTCCAGCTGATGGTCGACATTTGGACTTTTTCTCAATTGGCGATTAAGGATGTCTCCGTTTCAAATTCTGCCGTTTACTCTCAGGCTCATCGTGATGAATCCACGTCTCGTCACCAGTAATGATTCTCTTTAAGCATGGTCAAAGTTTCTTAGAGTATTCTGTTCAAATTTCGTTTGCAGATTTGTCTGTTTATCCAAACGCTTTTATTTCGGCATCAGGAACAAACCCACAAAAAAATGAAATAAAAATAAAATCTCAGCACGCAGCTATTCTTTCATGCAAATCACAAGCGGTCATCCATTTTTGCTCGCACCGCCGTTACAGATGTACCACGTTCACACCTGCACAGCAGTGACTGGGGAGACAGTAGCCTTGAACGGAAAGCGCTGATGAGAACACAAGTTTTAATATAACCGGAGTGTGAAGCATTTTTGACTTGTATTTTTAATTTTGTGTTTTTATTTATTTTATTTTGCAACACAAAGGATGGCACTGGTATTATTGTGTAAAAATAAATAAATAAATAAATTGGCTATACCGTCCGCCTCTCTCCAGTGGGACATGTGACCGGTTTATCTTATGAATAAACAATCGTCATTGCATTTCTGTTGAGGCGATAATTAGCAACCTATCCAACCATATGTGTCATTCTGGCCGAGTGCTCAGTGTGCGCTGAAGCCCAGCCATGTGAAAATCCCCACCACCACTTGCATCGTGCCTACTCCTCCACGAAGAAAGCCCATCCCTGAGGCCCAGTACAGTTCTTCTTTTGTTTCTGGTTAATGTGTAGCTAGTATTGTGCTGAACTCTGATACTCCTCCTGGCTAGAAGCCCTGGTGTTCAGGCTTTACCGAATGCTTCTGGCCGGGCTTTAGCTTGGCCACCGATCAACCGACTCTTCACGCGGCAGAGCGGCCGAGGCCTTCTTTAAGATTTGTCAGGGCGTGTGTAGGGATGCTGGTGTGGCCTCGGGGTAGTCTGATGTGCTGTATATAAACTAGAGGATCACATGTTACACTCATGCATCTCTGATTCAGCAGGCGTAGGTGGGTGGTCTGAAACGGGCCCGCTGGCAGATGGCACTTTGTTGGAGCAGAGAGGCCGAGTGGAGCTGACTGCAAGGGGGAAATGTACAATTTGACTGACAGACAGACAGACAGAGCTCTGGTCTTGTTCATGATTGTATTATGATCTCATATAACGTACATGTTTGTTTTTGGCAATTACAGTTGAGTAAGCAACATAGAATTAAAGTATTAGTTTTTTGTTTGTTGTTTTTATTAATACTACAAGCACCGTCGTCAAAGCTTTTTGTATTCTACAGTTTCTTTTCAAACTGCATTTATAGACTCGTAAGTAATGGCACTCATCTTCCCCCATCTTCTGAACGTCTCAGTCAGTGTTAAAGGTCGCCGGTTTGTTTGTTGCTTGTGTTTTTTTTTTTCTTTCTTTTTTTTTTCCCCCCCCTCATCTGTTCGCTACTTTTCTGCTCCTCTCGCTTGTCGCCGGTTCAGCGTGTACCAGCGGGTGTAATCAGAGAGTAGCTAGCGAAAGTGTTAATCACCACAGAGACACTCTGCCGAGAAAGTGCGACGTACAGCCCCGAACGCGGATGAGTCATCGTCAGACCAGCGTGCGTTCCATTCTCAGGGGTGTTACAAACATAACCACACAAAGCTCTGTTCAGGCCCACGCCACCGCTACCCACTGCAGCCTCGCTGGATTCACCGAGACGATGATAATTATACGATACGAGCCCAGGCGCTGGCTTAGAGATGGGTTTCATGCAATATAGAGAGGTATGAAATATATACCCTCGTGTGTGTGAAAATGAATCTGCTTTACACACAAAGATGGAGGCATGGCATTGTGGATTCAATTCTGTTGAGTATTATACACAAAATTGCAGATGCTGGTATGGTATGGCATAGCAGCTCGGATTCTACCGTGTGTGTGTGTGCGCGTGTGTGCTTTCTCACACTTCTGCCACCCAGTGGGAGGATGAATAGTTAATTGGATGGCTTGGACTGGAGTGCAACCTGCTAGAGAATGAGCAGGTTTTTTCATAACCTCCTTTTTTATTTTGTACATCAGTGATGATGCTCCATCAATTAAAGACCTTTTATTACTGATTATCTTTCACTGCACCCATAATGACAGTACTAGTTGTGTCAAAAAACATGTATTAAAAAGTTTAAAGATGTATTAATAATTTGATTTTTAAAAATACAACTAAATTTGGATAAAGAAAAATTCTGACTGAAAAGACGCCATTTCTTTTTCATAAACAAATGCGAAACAGTTAGTATTTTTGTCTGTAGAGGTAGTCCCCGACTTACAAACGTTCAAGTTACGAATTTCCGCAAATACGAACGGACCGCAGTTCTTCTTCCAGTTCAATCACGGAAGTAGCTCATGTGTATTGTACAAAAAAAAATATGCACCAGATACCAATATTTACAATTATAATATTTTCAGTGTGTAAGTGAATGTGTAAAATGTCTAAAGTCTGGTGTATTGTATGTGTGCCCGTGTGGGGGTGCGGCAGACATGAGTCGGCCCCACCGGTTTCAATGAATCAGTCCGGGAGCAAGATGATAAAAAAAAAAAGTCTGTTCTGTAAAGTTGTCCTGATGGTGAATAATCCTAGTTTCGGAAAATCCTCAAAAAAAAACAGTGATTACAGTCTGGGGGAAGAGGACACATTTAGTGAATTGGATTGGTATGCTTTACATTGTATATCCGTGCCAAAGGCGTTCAGGCCTCACTTTGTCGGACTTGAGAACGAATCGGACTTACGAACGTGCTCCCGGAGCGGAACTCCGGTTTGTAAGTCAGGGACTACCTGTATAAGACTATGCTGCGTGGCAAAAAAAAGAAAGGGAGAAAAAACGCTTCAATTTCACAGGGTCCATCGGAGCTCAACAGACCACATGGCCCTTTTTCCATCGCTCCAAAATCGAACCTTAGCAAACTAAAGCTTTTTTCTCATTAACTTCACTATAGGGTGGTTTTCTTATGGGGACACGGCTGTTTAGTCCAAATCCTGCGAGTTCTCGTCACATTGTTTCTGTATGGAAATGCTCTTACTTTCACTATTTAACGTGTGATTTCTAGCATTTTTTTTTTCTTTCATTTTTTTTTTAATGATGCATCATCACTAAGCGTTTTTTATTTTTGTTGATCTTCCATGACGTTGATGGTTCGTCAAGCTGTTCATAATCCAGTTTCCAGTTGTTTTCTTTGCTTGCTCTTCCGAAAAGGTGACTGTGTATAAAATGTTTGATATTTTTAAAATAAACAGCTAAATAAACATGATTCAGTACACTAACAGTCTGGCCCAGAGACTTTAACAATGATCGGCTGAAATCTAATGAGCTCCACAGCAGAATTAGAGATCCAAAGTTGGCTAAAATGTCTGGTTTCTGCGACTGCTGTAGTGCTGTTTGAAAGCTACTCAATAGCTCTTTTTAACCATTTAAAAAGTGACGTCCCGTAACTTAAACCTGGTTGCTGGTTGCAGTCCAGAGTGTACAGTGTTAATCGCACATTTCATCGGTGCACATCATTACATTTTTGCATTGCGTTCTAATTGAGTCACAATCTATATTTGTCTATAGATACAGACCAGTTTTAACTGGTTACGGTATTTGACTGTTGGATTCTTGTGAAAGACTTTTTAGTCCTTAAATGGTCAGCTGTATCCTGTTTCAGTTGTAAGGCGATTTGGCTACAGGTATCCGTGCAAACGTGAGGAAATTACAATGCAAATAAGTTAATGCACTTGCTGATAGAGAGGGTGACATGGTGGCGTAGTGGTTAGCACCGTCATCTCGCACCTCCAGGTCCTGGGTTCGATTCCCGCCTTGGGGTCTTTGTGCATGGAGTTTGCATGTTCTCTCCGTGCTTGGTGGGTTTCCTCAGGGTACTCCAGTTTCTTTCCTCATTCCGAAGATATGCAAATTAGGCTATTTGGTGTTCCCAAATTTGCCGTTGTTTTTGTACGTGTCTGTGCCCTGTGTTGGATTGGCACCCCGTTCAGAGTAGGGCTGTAGCTATCGAATCTTTTAGTAATCGAGTATTCTAACAAAAATTTAATTGGTTAATCGAGTAATCGGATGAAATGTACTTTTGCTTAATTAAACAGCAATGTAAAATATATAAGAGAAACAAAGATTAATT
>JAQMYJ010000007.1:22589256-22604672 GCA_030014305.1 Clarias laeviceps
ATATCCCATACAATATGTGTTGTACCTCGTTCCTCTCCTTCAGGGAACAGAGGTTATAGTCATAACCATTCGTTTTCTTTTTAGAAAAATCTACTTTTCTTTTTTAAATGCATACAGCATTTTATCAAAAATAAACATGGTCATTATTCACAATACAAGGAAGAGCTTAAAGTTGACTGAGATGAACTAAGTGCATTACAGTGTCAAACACTCTTATTTTAAAGCCTTTTCTCAGATGCAAAAACTAAAAAAAGGTATTTCAAATGACTAAGTATCAAAAAAAACTAAGGCAAAAATTAATAATTATACAAAAACACTAAGTTGTGCAACTTAACTTTCAGAACTAAAAGTTTCAAAATCTACATCTCATGCATAACATAAGCCTTTACTGACAATTTCTGTCGTTTTCTCCTGCTGGTTTCTTCTTCTTTTGGCTCGCTGATATTTTTATCGCTCCCTTTCATTTTGCATCCCGAAACGGAACGCTCCCTCAAATCAATACACGGATAACTGTTTGCGTCTCCTTCTGCCTTTTGGGTGACGTAAACACTTCATCTGTGTTTACTGGTGGCTTGGATCCGGTCAACAATTAATTGCGCAAAAACAACGCAATCTTTTAAAATTAATTAAAAGAAGCTTCGAGGCAGAAGATTTTGCCTCGATCATTTTTTGTAATCGAATTACTCGTTACTCAAGGAATCGTTTCAGCCCTAGTTCAGAGTGTACCCCATCTCGTGCCCTAAGTCTCCTTAGATAGGCTCCAAGTCTCCGTGACTCTGTATACAGGATAAAGTGGAATGAGTAAGTGGCTGATAGAGGAACTAATTCTTGGTTTGTTCCCAGCTACCAACTAGACCCTAATGTCTATTTTGTGGAGTTTTTGGGTGAAACGTGTTTCGTTATTTTGTTGCATGAATAAATGGTTTTTGAGCAGACAAAACCGTTTCTGTGCATATAGTGATTAGGGTGGTGTGCAGTGATTGGATTTTGTTGTCCCTTTTATAGGAAAGTCATTACAGTAATCTGTGCAAGAACACAACTTGTGAGTCATCCTTTTAGCATCTCGCAGGAGTTGAGGTCAGAATTAAAATAACCTCAAGACAAGTTAAAGCCACGCTCACTGTTCAACATATCTTGATGAGGGGGAAGACTGAAATATATTTGCCTATTCTTTTTAAAAATCTGTCTGGGACAAATATTCCATCCGTGATTGATTAACTAGTAGCGGACAGTTACCTCTTACGTTACCGCTCCTGTATCTGTTTATTCTGCTACCGCGAGAGCGTTGTGCTGAGAGGCAGTAAAGGTCGTTCCTGAGCTGCCAGTGATCCAGACCCTCTCTGCCGTCTGGACCTGTCTGACTAGTCCTGGTGTCCCGCTTCTAGTTGGAGATCTTGCTGCATGATGACCTGTGTGGTCTGCCTGGGATGCGTGTGGTGAATGGGGACGGGTCCACTTTACCACGAAAACGGCCCTGTCCTCGGCTGATGCAGACAGCTGTTTCTCTGAGGACTTGTGACTGCAGTCGCTCGATAGTTCAGGACTGGAGTTTCCTAATGTCTACCTGAGCCTCCAATAACGAACTGGACTCCATTTTAACTTAAACACATGATCTGTTATACTGAACTTCCAGTCTCCTAACACACAGTATGATGCAGATCAATCCCTGTTATCCGTTATCACCCAAATGAGGATGGGTTCCCTGTTGAGTCTGGTTCCTCTCAAGGTTTCTCCCTATTGTCATCTCAGGGAGTTTTTCCTTGCCACTGTCTCCCTCGGCTTGCACATCAGGGACAACCTTATCATTTTGATTCATACACATTCGCATTTCATACGAACTTCCATAATTTATTTTGATTGTGTAAAGCTGCTTTGCGACAATGACGATTGTTAAAAGCGCTATACAAATAAAAATGAAACAAATGCCGGCTGCCATCAAAAGAATAAGAAGGGCGCACTGACGATTTCACATGCTCTGCAGAGACACAAAATAAAGCAGAAAGATTAAGCCATCAAACTCAAGCAGCATGTAGGACCAAAGTAATAGCTACTTTTAAAACGTGTAAATTTTTACTGCTACAGAGATATGGGAATGATGTTGCAGAAATGTCGAACTCGGACAAGGTACAGATATTTTTTTTTTTGGTCACAGAAACATAATCTTATGAATCTGTGCTTTTTCTTTGCCTGCGTAATCCATTAAATTCTTTCTTTTTTATTTTGCTCAGTCATTTTGTATGCTTGCTTAAAATGAAATAAAATTCAGTTTATCATATTGCCTAGGGCCCTAGGTCATGCCGAAAAAAAAGGATGTGTCGCTCTATGCTGCACAATCCTGATTTTTATATACATACACAAGGCTTATTAAGAAACAAAATATATTGCAAATACAGCGGAATGGGCCGGCATATAAATACATATGACCTTTAACCCAATATTTAGATTTATTTAATATTTGTATTAACTTCACATTTATAAATTTAACCCAACCTTCCGCTCAGAAACTCAGTAAACCCACAGCCTTAACTGTCAAAATAATAATTTAAATAAATAACTAAACACACTTTGTTGTACAAAGATGGCACTGATTGTTAGAGCATGAAGACCTCAAAAACTAAAGCATTTGATTGGGGAGCATTTTTGGCATTACTAAGATTTGATAAATATATACTGTATGTATATATACAATAAAATGTACAGTCACAGAACAATTTTCTTTTTATTAGACCTACACGTGTGTACTCCTGACCCAAACCTTTTAAAAAAATAAATACAAATGTTGATATTCCTGCTTTTCTTAAACATGTGCTTTTCTTAAACATGTGCTTATTCTTTATATGTATCATTTTAAAATTGCTTTAATCTGTGGTTTATTAGTCTGGAATTTAATAAGAGAACATTTTAAATAGCTTACCTTTTACAGCATTTTATTATTCTACTCATTTGAATTATCCTTTGTTTAGATTATAAATGCTAACATGTGGTTGTATATAATGTATTAATGTATGCAGTACGTGTTGTTCGCGATTAAGTCAGCACTGCTTTGTGTTAATAAATGTTGTCGTGCTTCCCCGCAGCGGAAGGCCTGCCCCAGGTGTACTATTTTGGGCCATGCGGGAAATACAATGCCATGGTGCTGGAACTGCTCGGCCCCAGTCTGGAGGACCTCTTTGACCTCTGTGACCGCACCTTCTCCCTCAAGACCGTCTTAATGATTGCCATTCAGCTGGTGAGTTCACTCCGCTGCCCTGGCTTCGTTTCAATACAGCCTTTATGTAGAGGACTTTATGTAGGAGACAGTACTTTGCTTGTGTGTTTTCTAATAATAATTTAGCCTTGCTTTTGTGTCATGTAAAACCACCGCTGAGCCGAAATATTTGATGTTATGTACAGTGTGAAGTAATTTGCAATTAATAATAATGAATATTGGTTAGGAAAAAAAGTAATGAAAAAAAAAAGTTTTATAAGTTGTAACAGTTTATTTAGCAAGATTATTAAAAAGAAGAAGGAGCGTTTTCATCTGTGCTTTATTTAGTTTTGTGCCTGTGCTTTATTTAGTTTGTATTAGCAGGTCTTGTCAGAGGGATGTGCCTGCCTTGGAGTAGTCTGAGAGTAAATTACACGCTGCAGGCAGAACTCTGTATATCTAGCTTTACTGGGCGTCTGTTAAGATCCTCGTCTGCGGTGGCTCATCTTGTTGAGATGTACATTCATGCACGTCTGCCTAATAATCAAAGTCCGATTTGATTCACATTACTGGCTTCATGCTTCAGGTTCAGTTTGCATCTCAGACTATATTTTGAATGAAATCTGAAGAAAAAAAAAAGTAGAAACAAATGACTTTCTGAATCTTGAATGATGCAAAAAGAATGTCCGTTTTTATCTGTTTAAAATTAAATTGTTATTAAAGCAAAGTGGATAAAATGTTTATGCAATCAAACATTTTGGCAGAATTTCTCATTTTATTACTTATTTAATTTTAAGGCATGATGAACAAAGTCTTTGACCCGGAAAACTTGATAGATTAAAACACAATGAGCTCGGTAGTAAAGCCTGAGGCGTCATTTTAACTGAAAAACCATGCTGTAGATCACAGCAGAACGGGGCTGTTGTCATCTGAAAGCTTCTGAAGATTCTCAAGTGAAATCAGTCACTTCAGAAGTGCACATAATTTCCCAGATTGGCGCAGGCTGTCCATAAAAGAATGTGTCATGTGACCAGTAGAACTGCGCACAATCGAATCGATGATACAAAACAATCTAATCTAAATGCTCTAAAACTGACAATAGAAGACAAATATAAACTGCTTATATGTTCTGCAAAAGATCTTGTGAAATATTCTGGTTTTGTGAGATTATTGCTTCCTCCTTCGAGTTAGTGGGAAGTTGGTGCAATACCGGCACCTAAGATAAGAGATAAGATTCAGATATAATATGACTTGTCACATGTACATGCCTTACAGCAGAGGGAAATTATTTTTTTCATGTATTCCAGTCAGGAAGCAAGGGTCAGATTGCAGGGTCAGCCAGGATACAACGCCTCTGGAGCAGAAAGGGTTTCTGGGCAGGACAGTGTCAGCTTGGCAGTGCTGCGGCTTGAACCCACAACCTTTTG
The DNA here is from genome assembly GCA_030014305.1 of Clarias laeviceps. NCBI lineage: Eukaryota > Metazoa > Chordata > Actinopteri > Siluriformes > Clariidae > Clarias > Clarias laeviceps. Next base: position 22,593,871 of record JAQMYJ010000007.1, read on the forward strand.
ATCAGCTTTAACCAATGGAGCCACCAATGTCCTGGGAATTGAACCCAGGTTACAACCGGGTTGGAGTTTGGTGCAGAAAACTGTCAGGAAGAAAAGATAAACACTTTGTATGAGATTACATTTAAAAAAAATAAACAAACACAGCATTGTTTATTAAATACGTTTAGTAGTTTTTAATGCTCCAAAACCTGTAATAAAAATACCGGAAACAAAAATTGCAGTGTTTACATAGATAGATAGATTCGAGTTGATTCTGGATCAAGCCTACCTATGATTGACAGCTGTAGTGACCAGCGTGCTGTCTGTACATTTTAACTTGCATGTGTCGTGCAGATTGAGACCTTCAGCGTTCAAACTAGATGCAGAATGAATAGCATGCTGATTATCACAGTTTGAATCACATCTCACATTACAGTGTATCCTTGCAACCATGTCATAAAGGACATATTTGATTGCAGTGAAAACAAAGAGCGCTAATGTTTCAGAGTTTTAGTATGCATGTTATAAGTGTGATCACCAATGGTGTACAATAATGCTTGGCTATATGATACATCATCAATATCCTTTACATTTAGCAGACTTCTTTTTTTTTTTTTTTTTTTTTCTAGACCGACTTACACAAGTGCTTTGAAGTTTCCATCATTAGATATACTGTATCCTTAGACTGGTTCATTACGTTACTGAATATAAGTACCTTCAGTGAGCCACTTTTGTTTTTTTATTTTTATTTATTTATTCTTTTTGTGGGGTGAAGGAGTTAACCCAAATATCTAAGAAACCTAAGAAAGATGGAACTTTAGTTGTTGCATGCAGTGGCTAGATGTACATGTAATTACTTTAGAATGAGACTGAAGTGTTTGGAAGTTATTTTATCTGCCGTTCAGACTCTACAGCATTGCTGTAAAAAGATTGCAGTTCTTATACTTTTTGGAATCAATGAACATTTTGTCTTTATTGTTGCTCAAGTCATGTCACTTTCTCTTTTTTTTTTTTTTTGACAGATATCCCGTATGGAGTACGTGCACTCAAAGAACCTCATCTACAGGGATGTCAAGCCAGAGAACTTTCTCATCGGACGGCAAGGGAACAAAAAGGAGCACATCATTCACATCATAGACTTTGGCTTAGCCAAAGAATACATCGATCCTGAAACCAAAAAACACATTCCTTACCGGGAGCACAAGAGTCTCACTGGCACAGCGCGATACATGTCCATAAATATGCACTTGGGGAAGGGTAAGCTTGCAGTACACATGGCGTACACACTCTGCCATAACGTGTTGTAGTGACACTTGTCGGATCAGGCTTCGCATGATTTGATTTTACAAGTCGTTGCGTTGTGTGTTTGTTTCAGAGCAAAGTCGGCGGGACGACCTCGAAGCCTTAGGTCACATGTTCATGTACTTCCTCCGAGGCAGCCTTCCATGGCAGGGACTGAAGGTGCGTCAGTCAAACCGTGCTTCATTTCTGCAGAGAATGTTTATTTTGTTTTTTATTTTTATTTTTTTATTCTTTTCCATGCACAAATGCATCAATGTGTGCCTTCACTTTTCAGGCTGACACATTAAAAGAGAGATATCAAAAAATCGGGGACACAAAAAGGAACACTCCAATTGAAGTTCTCTGTGAGAACTTTCCAGGTTAGTTCTTATCTTTATCGCATGTCCAGTCATGTTTGTAGGCTCCATGGGCGGAAGAGAAAAACAGTTGTTGTATAGTATAAGATGTCGCTCGGATTAAATGGTTGACACAATACTTTTCTTTTTTTTTTTTTTGTGCTTTGCTGTTGCAGAGGAAATGGCGACGTATCTGCGCTACGTTCGGCGTTTGGATTTCTTCGAAAAGCCTGACTACGAGTACTTGAGGACATTGTTCACTGAGCTGTTTGAACGCAAAGGATACACGTTTGATTACACGTACGACTGGGTCGGCAGGCAAATCGTAAGTTAACATGATATTTGTCCTGTAACTCATTAAAGTGTCTCGTGTTGAACGCATCCTAAATGGCACATCACAGGCTCGTGTTCCACATGTGCCGTTATAACTTATCGTTTCTATAGTAACGGCTCGTTTATAGGGCCACATAATCTACTTAACCGATAACAAACAGGTTAAAATGTTTTCTTTAACAAGGAGAAAACAATCATTGATATGGTGAAACTTGTTGTGAGGACATGTTTAGTTAATATTAATGGAAGGTCAGCGCTTTGACCCGGTTATTAATTTTTCCACCATGGAAGGTTTTTTTTTTTTTTTTTTTTTTTTTTTTTTTTTTAAACCCCCTCTTCTTTCACTTTTTTTTCCCTTTCTTTCTTTCTTTTTTTTTTTTTAATGTTTGTTTTTAAAGAAGGAATTACTAATATGAATAGTATGATGCAGATCAATCCCTGCTATCCATTATCACCCAAATGCGGATGAGTTCCCTGTTGAGTCTGGTTCTTTTCAAGGTTTCTTCCTACTGCCACCTCAGGGAGTTTTTTTTTTTTCTTGCCGCCGTCGCCCTTGGCTCACACATCAGGGACAATCTTATCATTTTGAGTCATACACATTCATATTTCATACAAACTTAAATAATTCTTTTGATTGTATAAAGCTGCATTGCAACAATATCAATTGTTAAAAGCGCCATACAAATAAAATTGAATTAATAGTAATGTAGGCTTTAATGTAAGTGACAATATGGATGTCAAGCCAGAGAACTTTCTCATCAGACGGCAAGGGAACAAAAAGGAGTACATCATTCACATCATAGACTTTGGCTTAGCCAAAGAATACATCGATCCTGAAACCAAAAAACACATTCCTTACCGGGAGCACAAGAGTCTCACTGGCACAGCGCGATACATGTCCATAAATATGCACTTGGGGAAGGGTAAGCTTGCAGTACACATGGCGTACACACTCTGCCATAACGTGTTGTAGTGACACTTGTCGGATCAGGCTTCGCATGATTTGATTTTACAAGTCGTTGCGTTGTGTGTTTGTTTCAGAGCAAAGTCGGTGGGACGACCTCGAAGCCTTAGGTCACATGTTCATGTACTTCCTCCGAGGCAGCATGTTTCAAAGAGAATGCAATAAATGTTGAAAAAGTATCTCTTTCACCAGTTAAAAATGAAATTGCTAACACATTGCTGTGGTATAAGAGGAATGTCCAGTGGAATCCATAAGAAAATCGTTAAGCTTGGTTGTTGATTATACTGTCTCGACAAAAAAGTCATACACTGTAATATTTCATTTCATCTGCAGTTCAAACTCTACAGCATTGGTGTAAAAGGTTAAACCAGTTTCTTATACTTTGATGAATTGTGCTGGCTAATAGTGGTCACCTTATCTTCTGCACCTTTTAATATGTCTTTCATATAGAAATGTTTATTTTATTTTACTTCATTTACCTTTTGAAATGCACATTAAAAAGTACTATACATACAGTACATCTCCCTAGATAAAATATACATACCACCATTTTTCCAAAATACAGCAATGGCTTTATACATTGCGTGGAAAAATGTCATACATGCCAGTGTTTCGTTTGACCGCGTTTAGCTTTGATTATGTAGCGACCAGTTCGTGTGTGAACATGATTCCTCATGCTCCCAGAACCACTTTGTTACAATTTGAATCCTCGAATATTTCTCCCCTGCCATTAGGGAAGAAAAACTCTAGACGTGATACCCGGGTCGTTCAGTACATTCAGGTCCGTCAGCTGACTTTATTTTAAAAACCTGAGCAACTGAAGCAACCCCAGATCATAACACTGCTTCCAGAGGCTTGTACAGTGGACACTATGCATGATGGGTGCATCGCATCATGCGCTTCCCTTCTTACCCTGACACTCTGGAATAGGGCCAATCTGAATTCATCAGACCACATGACTTTTTATTTTCCTCTACTCAGCTGTTTAGTTTCAATCTAGAGTTCTCGTCATATTGTGTGTGTCTGGAGATATTCTTACTTTCATTATTAGCTGTGATTTCTACTTTTTTTTTCCTCCTCTCCCCAAGTGATTTTTTAATTCCTGATTTTATCTCTGATCGCATTTCTACAATGAAGTTGACGGTTCAGCACTATCTTTCTTTGCTTTTTTTTCTTTTCAATTGATGATTTAGTGGAATTTTGTTAAAAGCTGTCCAATGCAGTTTCCTTATTCAGTTTCTTTTCTTGATGCAGGTTAATAAGTTGACCTTTTAAAAAAAAAAAAATAAATTATATATATATAAAAATTATTATTTTTATTTTTTTTTTGCGCCAGACGACAGTGTTTTTATTTATTAAATTTTTTTTATGACACCATAAAAGCAGTCATGTTTTATTACTTCCATTATATAATTATGCATTGTTCTAAAATGTTATCCTTTACCATGTTGCTTGTGTAGCCCACGCCGGTTGGGTCCGTGCATGTGGACTCCGGAGCGTCAGCCGTGACCCGTGAGAGCCACGCACACAGAGACAGACCCTCTCAGCACCAACCTTTAAGGAATCAGGTAAGATTTGCCCTTTCTTCACTAAACCGAGATCAGCTTGCAGCTTTGGCACAGCTCTGCATTCCTCTTTTGAGGACTTGAACGATTTTTATTTTTTTTTCCTAAACCACAATGAGCTCAGCCTGGGCGTGTGCAAGGGTTGGCACAATCCACCAATAGTAATTATGCATGGTTAACGTAATGTAGAGAGTTGAACCGGAGTGTGGAATCCCCACGCTGTAATCTCTCGGCACACTGCGTACCAGGGCTGAAGCTGTTAAGCGAGCGTGCAGGGCGCGTTCAGGGCACATCCTCTGCTTTAAAATGCATGCAGGGCATAAACAAGTTAAGTATGCTTGTTTTTACGCATACCTAATTTATTTATTTATTTATTATATATATATATTTTTTTTTCTTTCTATTTGACCATGTTGGTTGCTCTGTTTTTAAGTATTAAGCAGCTTTGCTTGTACGTCCCCAACAAGGCCATGTTTTGTTTTGTCTCAGATTGGCCTCCAGACAAAATTAACCTATTTTTTTTTTTAAATACTTTAATCCTAGAAGACTCGTAACCCAAGATGATGTCACTTCCCTCAGCAGTTTAATGGACACAGCACTGATTATTTATCACACAAAAGGGATTAAAAAGTTTTGTAAACGCATTTGTGTATTTGTATGTTATTTGTTCACTCTTTTCATTGTTTACATTTTTAGTAGCTGTTTTTTGTTTCTCATAAATTGCTCAGTAGATATAATTTATAATTTGCACAGTATGATGACGAAGTACAGTGCTGAAATAGTTAGAAAGTTGGGGCATTTAACAAGCAAATTTTTATAATCAAGAATAACAAAAATCTCCCTGCTGTCAGAAATATCCACCCATAACAGGATATTTATTTATGTATGTATTTTTTTTTGCCTGTGTTAGACAAACTGAATGCACATTTATGAATCTAACGCTGATTTGTTGCTTTGCCTTGGCTCTTTTTTTTTTTTTTTTTTTTTTTCCTTGTTCCCTGTTGGTTTCCATTACCCTGCATGCCACCTGCTCACGCTCCCCCCGCCTCCTCTTCCTCCTCCCCTCGCTCCCGCATCTCCTCCGGCCCGAGCAGACGGCCTCCTCCGACCGCAGAGGAGCATGGGAGGTGCAGCCCAACCGGCAGGCCAACTCTTACCTGACCTCCCACTTGGCATCGGACAGGCACGGAGGCTCAGTGCAGGTATCGCTCTACCTCCTCCATCCCTCAATTTCCCAAACCCACTCTCGCTTTGTAATCATTTTGTGCCAAAGCAACACGATCTTTCTTCACAAACCAGCAGGAGTGTATTCTTCATCAGGATCACCAAGCTGGTTATCATCAGGGTCAAGCGTTATCTGCCTTCATGATGTCTTTCTCTTTCTCTGCTCTGGACTAAAGGAGGCTCTTCAGTTAGAGAGCAGTGTAAAGAGATGATGCATCATGATGCATAGCATTAACATCGTCTGGGTTTTAACATGTGCTCAACTCCATTGAAAAAGAGCAAGTGTCCCTTGCGCCAGAACCAAATTCCACACTTTTTCAGTGTTTCAATCTTGTTAAATCATTAGGCTATGGGTAAGGGGTTAAGGGTAAGTGTTAAGGATTAGGGTTATAGGACTTGGTCCAGCCCCAACACCCAGGAATTTTGGTTCTGCAGCATGGATAACCTGAAAAACCGAGATACAGTAAGAAAGAGGAATGTAGAAGAATTGGCAAATTAGTTTAACCAGTTAATGAATAAGAATAGAATGATGTTTGCCCGTGTTGTTTAGTGATCATTTGTTTATGTAAGATAGCAGTGCCAGGGTAAAGAATTGTTCCATGTGTATTTAAAGGAATACTCGAGGTATTCATTTTCTCTCTACCATAACTGTAAAACATGCTATTTTTATTATTATAATTTTTTTTTTTAATGAATAACTCTACACTGAAGTGGTGATCAATTATAGTGAAAGTCTAAGGGCACATGTTCAATCAGCTGTAAAAGCCAAATATAAAATTACAAACTAACAGTGAAGAGATTTAAGTGAAATGATTTTTCAACATTGAAGGAATCACATTTTTTTCTTTTTTTTGGGTTAGTGGTGTTCCCTGAGCTTTTGGGGAACTGAAATGGCCTTGATTGGGATCTATACAAATACTGAATTTGCAGGAAACAGCAGTGTAGTTTGTGAAATGGTTTACAAATGTGGGTAGCAACATTTCCCTAAATTAGTTCAAGTGATGTCCCAATTAGATGAATAGAGTTGACAGATTTTGTAACATTTCAAATACATTTTCTGCAAAAACATTTCTTTCTAATAAACATTTATAGACTGTGTCAAGGCCGTCTTACTTTCAAATTAAAACAAAACTGTGTTTTCTTTTTTCTCATTATTATTATTATTATTATTATTTATTTATTTATTTTTTTTTACCTCCCACAAACGTGGGATTTAAAAAAAAAAAAAAATCTTGAGTATTCCTTTAACTGGCATCCTGGACAATGAACCCAGCTTCCGTTCTAACTCTTCGGGCCTTGCGCTGCAGGTGGTGAGCTCAACCAACGGCGAGCTGAACGCAGACGACCCGCTGGCGGTCCACTCCAACGCTCCGATCACAGTGCAGGCGGAGGTGGAAGTGATGGACGAAGCAAAGTACGTGCCGCTTTTACAATGTTCCTGTACGACAAATCTGTGTATTGTTTCAGTAGATTATAATAACGTGTTGATACCCACCGATAGGTTGGAAGACACAGAACGGTGGCTAAGTGATGACTATCAGTGTTATTTGAACGCACCCATGAATCGGGCTCTGCTTAGTTCTGCGTACAGAAATCAAGTCTTTTAGTCTGATATAAATATAGAGGCTTTTCTGTTCTGTCAGTGCTTTGATGTCTAAAATAGATGGCCATCTTTGATTACTGATGCAGACTTGAAAGTAAGCAACAACGCAGGCTGTGTGCAATTAAAAGCCTGAAATAAACATGCCAGGGTTTCTATGGTTGTCCCAGCATTTAACCTCATTAAAACCCTTTCCTGTGAGCCATTCTCTCTGAACCTCTCACTTTTCTCCTCTTTAGTTCCAGACCTTATCTCTCTGTTTATCCCTCCTTTTATTCCTCCTCCATATTAACCATCAAATAATCAGACGATTACTTCCCTGTCTGCAAGCTTCCTTTAACAATACGAGTGGAACCCAGCTACTGACCCACGTCCTTTCTTCTCTAATTCTTCCTGATTACATCAGATATGTTTAGATCAATATTCTGACTACCTCCCCTCCAAGTCTCTCCCCCCCCCCTTTTAAATTTATTTATTTATTTTGTCCTTTGTGTGTCCGCTTGTTTCTCTTATGCGCCTGGCATGAGGTTTGTCTCATCGTCTCACCACTGTGTAATAATCTGTCTTTTCTCTTTTCACACTTTTTTTTTTTTTTTTTTTTTTTGTAGCTGCGTGAAAATGCTCAACTTGTGGTGAGTCCCTCTCTCCAGTCCACATCGAAAACCCAAGGGGAGTGGACCAGCCTAGACTGTGGGCGAATAGGCCTAGATTACATGAAAGCGCAAAAAGCCCGAAACAGTTGCAGGCATTCTGGAAATGTTGGCCGATTTAGTCTCAGTTTAACCGAGGGAGGCCTCTCAACTCACCATTACGGGGTTTGAATTAAGGGGAAGACATTATATAGCCTGTAATCCTGCAATACAGATCCAGGTAAAAAAAAAATTTTTTATATAAATTGCATTTGGCACTACGGCATAGTTTTAATCTGAATTCCTCCTTATGACGGATTTCTAAATTGACAAGTGTAGTGAACTGCATCACTTTTCTATGTGTCAGTCTGGAGCTGTTCTCTTTCCTCTGCATGCTCCTTCAGTCATTCCCACGGGTTCATCCTGTCGTGTTGTTGATGTCTCAACTCTCCTAACTACACTAAGCATAAGTGTGTCTGTGTTTGTTTGTGTGTATTTTTGTGAATAATGCTAGATGTGTGCTTTCTGTATCAAAAAAATATATATAACAAAAAATTTAATAAACCAGCTTGAAGAGATTTAAGCTTGCTGCTGTACATAGCAATTTAATGTCACTAGCCCCGCAATGCCTAATTTGCATCATTTTCATCGATCAGACAGAGTACCGGGTCGTTCTGACTGTCCTCTTGTCTCTGTGTCCTCAGGTGCTGCTGCTTCTTCAAGAGGAAGAGGAAAAAGAACACCGCTCGGCACAAATGATCCGTTCCACCCGCCTCCACCCAGCCCGTTTTAAGAACGTTCAATAAAGAAATTTTATTCAAAAGAAGACAACAATGCCCTCAAAATGAATCGCCTCAAAGGGACCTGCCTGAGAGAGAGAATAGAGACATGCACATATCGTGTAACGTGGATGCAGGGCTCATGGACAGTTTCCTTGTATCGGATTATACACACAAACGCATTCATTTGGATCTCTAAGCACTGGAACAGCATTGCACTCCTTTACGCTTCTCGTTTAGTTTCTTTTTGTTTTGTTTTAAAGGTCCCCCCCCATCCATCCATCTGTGGTGCGAGAGGCGCGGCTCTCCGATGGAGCCCTCCCGTGTCCTGCATTTTTGCGACAGACCCAGCAGCCCAGGAGGGGGTTTTGGAGGGAGTTTCACTTAAACAGAGGAGCTTCATCCACACTGGAGTTCATATATCCCATCTTTTTGCACCGCCTGCTAGCTTTCACAACTTCTGTCCTCTGCATTTTCTGCTCCTCCTGATCATCGTGGCGTGGTCAGAGCCTTAGAAATTTTCGTGCATATTTTGGACAGTCAGCATAAACGTCGTTTTAAAAAAAAAAATAAAAAAAAAAAGGAAAGAAACAAAACCCTAACTTTCTTAACATAAAGCTAACAGGCCTTCGCTTGTCGACTCTGTAAATGTGTAAAATAAGCAGCCAAGTGTAAAGTGACAGCGTTGTATTCATGGCCGTCGACCCATCGTGCTGATCCGACGCGCTGCCCGGCTCTGTCCTGAGGGGCGAGGAGAGTGTCGAGGTCCGATGCTCGGTCCGAGACCGAGAGCTTCAGCACATTCCCCAGTTCTACTGAATGCTATTTAAGCTGCTTGTTCTAAAGCACTCCACCCACTCCGACCTGCCAGCCAGCCATGCTGCTTTTCTCCTCTTGTGATATAGTATCGCTTTAACGTGAAACTGACTTTTCTATTAGCTGGAATTCAGAGCTGAACTCGCCAGCGAGATGCTCCATGGTTCTCTTTGTATCAAATATTTTTTGTTTTGTTTTGTTTTTTTCCTCGTAATCGTCTTATTTTTCACAACCCAGTCCCTGGTTTAAATGTGGCATTTTTCTTTTTTTTTTTTTTTTTTTTTTACATACTATAATAATTATTATTGTTGTTGTTATTATTATTATTATTATTATTATTACCCCATGTAAATGGAAATGAGTGCTGACGAGAATAATTATTTAATGCATCCATGCTGAAATGCAGTCAGTCTGTGGGTGAAGATTTTTTTAACGTCCTGTTAGTATGTATTTCTTCACACACCACATGTCTATATGAACAGAACGTCCGAACAGAGTAACGGTTAATAGGAAGCTTACTAACATTCGTAACGTGTAATAATGGCTGTTTATGAAGTGTTTCCTTGCCTCTTAGTAGTTTTTTTTTTTTTTTTTTTCAGGAAGGCAAACTGATGATGGGAACTCGAGCGCCGTTTTAGAGAGAGACTCTCAAACTGCCAATGCTAAACGTCTCATCTCAATGCCTTAACTAACACTACACAGCAGGGCCGTTTCACCCGGTTCTGCATTAAAACACTACAGAATCTCTGTCTCTTTTGTCACCTATTGTTCTCAGTAACGTAGTAATCTCAGTCCCCTTAAAGTAAAAAAAAAACAAAAAAAAAACAGATCCAAACGAACCCAACTTCAATATAAAAACCCAGTGGATCTTCAGTGAATCACTCGGTATGATGATTGTATTTCGTTACAGCTCCATCACAGGTAGGCCTGTGATCTCTTCGATGTAGGATGAGGCCACCGTTAGAGCACATGAAGTCTATAAAAATCAGTTTTAGTATGTAGGGTCAGTTCTGAAAAGAGCTCATCTAAAATTTCACGCTGATCCGCCAAATTTTTTTTTGGCCCCCCAGTCTTCACATTGCGTGCAGGATAATTCAGTGATTTTGTGGTTTTTAAATGTACAGTAAACGTGAATTGATGAGTATAAGAAATTCTACTTTTTTTATAGATTTTTTTTTTCATTTTAGTTTTTCATTATCTGGCCAGACACAATTTGGGAAAAGAGAGAGAGAGAGAGAGTGTGTGTGTGTGTGTGTGTGTGTGTGTGTGTGTGTGT
>JAQMYJ010000007.1:22604772-22621551 GCA_030014305.1 Clarias laeviceps
TGTGTGTGTGTGTGTGTGTGTGTGTGTGTGTGTGTGTGTGTGTGTGTGTGTGTGTGTGTGTGTGTGTGTGAGAGAAACCATGGAATATTATGACTGCACTACACTTTCACTACCTTCAGTCCTTTTCCTCTAATATTTCTAGAAATTTCTGATTGAGTTGCAGAATGATATAAAGAGTGGGTGTGGTCTATAAGAGAGAGGTAACTTCTTTTAAAAGATCCAGATGGACCTATCGGACTGAAAGAAGAACGAGTATGATGTCTGGCTAACTTCTGGTCTCATGGTTTTAGTGTATTTCCAAAATTGTTCATACGAAAGCATGGATCGACTGAACCCGGTGTTGTTGCAGCTGAGAAAGAGATGTCAGTGTTTGTGGGAACAGAGTATCAAGAACAGGAAGTTTGCCATCAAACCAGTGCATATGCAACATGCATTGTGAGCAATACTTTAGATGCTTGGCTTATCAAGAATTTATTATTATTTTTTTTTTCTTTAATATTAAATCTTGCAATAGTCCTGTGCAACTCATCCTTTCACTTCGGTTCTAAATTATTTTTATGGAAAGTACTTGAATCCCTCTGACACCGTTTGAACTCCAGTCGCTGAATCTCTCCTAAGGGTATCTAAGGAGAGGCTTTTTTTTTTTTATTTTTTTTTTTTTAAAGCTGTTATTTCTTATATTTGCATATGATGTGCCTCCACGTGAATGTTTGCTAGGAGTTTAGCGTTTGCCCGTGCACTCGCTTAAGGGAGAATGACTTTGAGAGAAAACAAGTCTATACACTTTTTCGTCTTCTATCCCACGCTCTTTCGTTTCCGTTTGCCAGCTTTCAGAATTTCAGGTCGTTAACATGCTTGTGTGCTAGATTTGCCCGAACACAGGATCAGTGTTATTAAATGTAAGGTTCAGATGAGTAAAATATCCAGATTGGCAAATTTGGCAAAAAGGTGATCATGTTTTTGGGATTTGTTAGTTGTATTTTTTTTTTTTTTTTTTTTTTTTTTCTTTTTTTTTTAAATCTTAAGATGGTTAAAATCAAGGCAGGGCCACTTATAAAAAAAAATGTTTCAGAGTAGGCAAAGGGAGCCATCTGCTGACCAGTTTCACTAAATGAGATCATGTTTTTAAAATATTAAAATAAAATAAATGAATGAAAAACACTAAACATTGAAATCCTTGACATTTTGCGTAATATCGAGACGCCGGTCATTTTTACTGGCCTCTTAGCCGACGCCGGAGTACTGACTACTAACCGATTTCAAAACGTTTGTAAAGCAGCCAGGTTTCATGCTAATCATAAAGGTGGAGAATAAACTGTATTTATCCTCAGAATAAAGTAAAACTGCTTTATAGAGGCTCTTAATCACAGTTACATTTGCATCACTGTAATGGTCCCTTGAAGGGTGAAAACAACAGATTTTAAAAAAAAAAAAAAAAAACCCATTAAGTGATGTGATATTAGGCATAGAGGGTTCAGTATTTCTGCAGTTTCTACCACGCATGGCTTATGAGTAAGAACACAGCGGTGAATACATTGACACGGGGCTTTAGGCTATTTGATGTACTATGAGCATGACCTTTCTACACTTTCTGTTCAGTCGCAATTGTACAGCTTGTGTAAAAGCTGCTTCCAGTTTTGAACATCTAAGCTCAGCTTTAGTCCTGCAAGTCTTTTCTAGCTTCATGTCCTTTTCTTTTTTGGGGGATCGGAATTGCTATCCGTCATCGTTGGTTTTAATCAGTGTGAAAATCTAATGTGAACAAATTCATAGTTCTGCTCAAAGAAACAGCACATTGTTTCTTTAACAGAGTTCAGCTTGATCAGCGCTACAGTACTCTAGTTAACGTCCATATTTTATCACTACGTTTTTTTTTTCTTCAGTGTTTAGTAAATGATTCTGTGATTCTTTTTTTTTTTTTTTTTTTTTAAATACTTTTTTTCTTTTTTCAAGTAATGAAATTTGACTTGTACAGTACTGTAATTCCCTTTTCTGGTTCTGGTCATATTTAAGGAAAAAAAAAATCCTCTCATGCATTGAATCTGAAGTCATAAGTCTGTGCTGAAATATGAATGTTAATGCATTTGAATGGTTTCGTTTAGTCAAGGGCTTTCGGTGACGAGGGACCCATCCTTGTTTTTCCGGTTGTCTTTTTCTTTTCTTTATGCAGAAAGATAAATGTCTTAAAGGCTATTTTTCCTGAGGAGTCATATGAAGTACCACATATAACCTTTCAGATACAATTTTTATTCCCTCCACTCTAAAAGGGAAACTCAAGTTTGCACCCTTTTTTATGTAAAATAAAGGAAATTGTCTCAACTTTCTGTGTCGTGTGACCTTTTAGGCTCTGCTTTGTTACTTATAGTATTCCTCTCCTTTTTTTTTTAATATTATTATGAGGGGCGTTCAAGACCAAACAAGTCTTTTGATTGTGCAGAATAGTCAAATACAGTTAGGGGATAAAAAAAACTACCATAATTTCTCTATATAATCCCGTTAAACTAATGCCCTTATCCCCGCGTTTCACTAGTGATTGAAACCATTCAGGTAGAAAGTTTCCTCAGTACCCCAGAGACATGATCGGAGTGCCTGCTTCATGTCTGAAACGCTGGCCTCCCAGGAACTCCTTTAATGGCCCGAAAATACGGCAATGTCTTGGAGCAAAGTCAGGACTGTAAGAGGGATGTGGCAATAACTCGCACACAAGTTCCTGTAATGTACTGTGTTTGAGGTCTTAATTGCTTTTTGACACCTTCATTCACAAGAAATTTCATCACAATGCCTGGGTTTTACTTGAACACCCCTCGTATTATTATTATTATTATTATTATTATTGCGTGTTTTTAATGCTGAGATCTTTAACAGTATTATTGTCATGTTCAGCTCCTATAGAAGCTAATTTATGTTTATATTAAAGCTCTGACAATAGATCACAGGTTTATATTAATAATCTTGTTTTAATGGTATCATTTGTACAGTGTGACCAAAAGTCTGGATCCATATGCAGAAATGCATTTAAAAGTATAAGTTACAGAAATTGTTAAAATTGAAAGTCTTTTATTTTTATGCCACTGAGTCCAAGAACACTGAACATTTCTTAATGTTTCAGAACTGATGTTCTTAAATGCAGAGATGCTTTTCTCCTTGTGCACTGACTGTTCTGGACTTCTGGATCTGTTCCATCTTCTGGTGTGAATGAAAAACAAATATATAGTACCAGATGATGATAATTTGGATACACTTTCTCATTCAGTGTTTTTGTTTTGTGATTTATTTTCAATATTTAGAACAATACTGGAGATTTCGAAACTATGAAATAACACATATGGCATTAGGTATTTAATTTTAGAATTTTAATTATTTTAGAACATGAAATTCAGCTGTTGTGGAAGATGATCATTTAGGGTTACCAGCCTCAGAAATCACCAGTTAACAGCACCTCAGATTAGAGCCATTATGAAGGCAGTACAAGGACATGCAGATTAGGCTAATGGTTGTCCCAAAGTGCCCAGTGTCTCCTGGGATAGGCTCCCAGTCCCACACGTCACCATGTACACAGGATAGGTGGTATAGAAGATGTATGAACGAAAGATTATTAATATGATTAAGAATTACAATATTCCAGTGTGCACACCAGGAGTCACTTCTTTTTATTCTATTATTATTATTATGTTTCAATTTTGGTGTAAACCCTACAATAAATATTATATTATTTAGGGAATTTAGAACTTTAGAAATTTTGGGACTTTTATTCTACTTCCGCCACAAAATACTAACTTCCGCTCTGCTCTGAGTCGGGTCCTTTTCTGAGACCTGAACCAACATGGTGGGTTGTTTGGGAATCTGTTGTCATCTCCGTATTTTCCATGATTATCCGTATCTGAAGCACTAAATATCATTTAATCACATCATCAGGAAAGATAAGCAGCGCGAATTGCGGCGTGTTTCATTTTAAAAACTGATAACTTACCGAGATGAAGAAAGCGCGAGCGCTTTACGGAGCTGATTAGCCCTTTAAAAAATCGTTACAGCTAAAGTTTGTAAAGCTATTTTGTTTCATTAAATATTATTAGAAAAGGTGTAGATATTATTTTAACAAAAAGGGGTGTGTTTTTTGATAGAATATCAGAAATAAATAAGACTATACGCATTCCCGGAAGTAACTACCCGTTGCTAGGTTACGGTCTTTCATTAATAGCGCATGACTTTAACGTACTGTATTCTTTGGAGTTAGCGCGAGTTGCGTCATACTAGCTTAGCATAACAATAGGTAATTGCATTCAGTACTAGAAGCTGAAAGAGCAATATCATTACATTGCTATAGAAGTGTAATATTTGTCATTTTAAAATCGCCCTGTAAATTATTTGGTCCACCCTAAAGTGTGGTCTTGCCCACCCTATGTCAGCCCTGATACTACCAAATTTAGCTAAAATGTTTGAATATCATTTTTGTCTGAAAAAGTTGATTTTTCAGAGTAAGTCTGTGAGTTGTTTGGTCCTTCTCTGTGTGCTAGCATAGAAATAAAGTCACCTTTTTTCAGACAAAAGTTACACTCAAACATGTTGGTTAAATTGGTGGCATTTCTTACCAGGGTGGGCCAAATAATAATTTATAGGGTATTTTAAAATGATAGTTTTTAGATTTTCTTATAGCTATGTAATGTTATCGCTCTTACAGCTTCTAGTACGTAGCGCTTAAAACCCAGAGCATTTTAGCGTTTTTTCCTTTTTTCTTTTTGCAGTTTTTTTTTAAATAAACGTATATAGGGATCAGGATTGTGCAGTATTTTTCGCACAACCTATACAAACATTTTGAGAGTTCTACATTTTTGTGAAGTTATTTCCATATTCCGGTAGGGGTAAAATGTGCACGGTATAAATATAATGGTAACTTTTGTTCTACCTGACGTATATCTAAAAAACTCCAATGCACAGTGTGATGTCTGAAGCCTCCCCGTTAACACACACCGGCAAGGCTTCCATATAAGAACCTTTTTTTTTTAATACAGAAGAGATTTCACACTAAAGTGACGAATTACATTAGCAAGACTCGTATGAATTGCATACAATTGCATGAGACACCCTCGTTAAGGTGTTTTCAGGTTAATTTTTTTACACATCACTGCTCAGTGATGCGTGTCAACATCACAACTAGTTCTCTAACTCCTTCGAGAGGTTCTTCGGATTCCTCCAACCAGAATCTTCCTGACAGAAAAATTATGAATGATGAATTTTATGTTTACTTTTCATCTACTGCTTCCTCATATCATGACAACCGGTAACTGCATTCATTAGGAGCTGTGGGATGGATGGATTGATTAATTGATTGTTTTTTTTTTGCATTTTCAGGGCCGTGTAAGGACAAAGACCGTAAAGAAGGCTTCTCGGCTCATCATCGAGAAGTACTACACCCGACTGGGCAACGACTTTCACATCAACAAGAGGGTGTGTGAGGAGATCGCCATCATCCCCAGCAAGCATCTGCGCAACAAAATCGCAGGGTGAGTCAAACCTTGTTAACCATCATGTGTTTCCACAGGAAGGGGATTTGATAACAAAGGGAAAACAAAGGCTAACAGATTTTAAAGAAAATGTTTTCATTTGATCTAAATGGCGTCAGTCAGCCAGATTGGTGTCTGACATTTGTTTTGTACAGAAGCTAATATAGCTAATGGTAGTCAATCTTGCTATTTTTGTTTTCCATACAAACTGTTATTTGTAAACATGGATCAAATTTCATCATGCAGATAAATACTAGAATGGAATGAGGCAGCCAACCAGCGTCACTTCTTTAATTGTTAATTGACAGACATTCCCCTGTCAATACATTTAATAGACTTGACAATGGTCTTAAGATGATATTTAAGTGTAGACGAAGATGTTATGTTGCACAAGGGGCATTCGAAACAAACCGTTTTTTTTTTTGTTTGTTTTTTTTTGATTGTGCAGAATAACTGAAAACAGTTATCAGAAACGACCTTAATCTATAAGGTGCACCTTGTGTGCACACTGGTAAGGGAAGTAACAGAACACATCACATCCATGCCTTTTGGAATTTTTGTTTGTGCGCATCATATATAACCTGCTGAACAAATTTTAATGGGGTTTTCACAGGTGTATTTGGCTGAGCTTGAGGTAACATATAGACTTTGTTTAATCACAATCGGCCTTTGAAATTCAAAAGGAAAACGCCCTTGTATCATAAAAAAATCAACCTTTAACATTTTTTCATATGAGCTTATAAGTATGCAAATGAAATCTACTTAATAATCTACTTAAATAATTCCGTGCACTTCACGGTAACTTGTAAATATTTTAGTTAATTCCAAAATTCAACAGATGGTGTTGTACATTTTTAAAAACACGCTTATTAGCAAACAAAGTTGCAGGCACATCTAGTGTCTCTATATAATCCCCATCTACACTAATGCACTTATCCCAGTTTTTCACTAGTGCTTGGATACCATCAAGGTGGGAAGTTTTCTCAGTGTGCAGGAGTCATGATCGGTCTGCCTGGTTCACGTCTGAAATCCTGGCCTCCTAGGAACTCCTTTAATGGCTCAAATATGTGAAAATGGCTTGGAGCGAGATCAGGGCTGTACAGGGGATGTGACAATAACTCCCAGCCGAGGTCCTGTAATGTGCAAGTAGTGTTGGTGAACAATTGTGTGCGCATAGTTTCCATAGACAGATGTGTCTCGTCCGCAAGTCAGCGAAAATTTATCTGTTGATTATTAAGGATCAGGCGTTCGACACTCTGAATGTTGACAGGAACGACTGCAGTGGGCTAATGGCTACCTCGGCCAGGACTGTCATCCCTGGACGTACGGCCTTCTTTAAAACATTTGCAATTCTAACGTTTTACCGCAGCCAAGGATCTCCGCACCATACTGTGCTTGAGGTCTTCTGTAAATGTCTATTGTTTTTATGCCTTCATTTCATCACAAGTCCTGGTTTGCCTCAAATGTCGTTCATATATCTTAATGTATCAGAACTGTTGTTCCACATGTTGTCACATTGTAGAAAACTTACATGTACAGCTTTAAGTCTCTTACTAAGTGCTGACACTGGAGACTCCTTGCAAAAAAAAATTAAATAAATATCTCTTCACAGAAATCTTAATCAGTTTAAGCAGAGCATTCGCCATACAAGTGCAGGTTGTTGCCATAGAAACATGTTAAAAGAAACCCGTGATTTTAATTACAGCAAGGATTATTGTCAGAGCTGCTGTTATGGAAAAATAGCTTTCACCTTCTGACCAATCAATTAACAGCACTGTGGTATAAATACTTCCTTTTAATGAGTTCCATGTCTTGGCTGATTAAATACAATTGTAATAAGGAGAAAATTGCAAACGATTATTCCAATTGTTGTCTCGTCTTTATTTGTATGAATACAGATACGTGACGCATTTGATGAAGAGGATCCAGAGGGGTCCGGTCAGAGGCATCTCAATCAAACTCCAGGAAGAGGAGAGAGAGAGGAGAGACAACTATGTCCCTGAGGTTAGTATACCCCCCCCCCCCCCTTCTTAGGTTAAAGTTTGCTTCATTGTCATTATACTAGTACAACGACATTGAATGCAATCCCAAATCAATCTGTGGCAGGGAGGCATTTTAGCGCATGACATAATTAAGCAAAATTACATTTTATTCGATAAATCGATTAAATTTTTGGTAGAATACTCGATTACCAAAATATTCAATAGCTACAGCCCTACATAAAAGCCATTAAAGTTGTCAGGGTGGAAAGAAATATATCCTAGATATGAAATCAGAAGGCTAAAGAAATATAACTTAACTTTCAGAACTAAAAGTTAAAAAATTTACAGCTCAGGCATAACATAAATCTTTACTGACAATTTCTGTCGTTTTCTCTTGCTGGTTTCTTCTTCTCTTGGCTCGCTGATAATTTTATCGCTCATTTTTCACCCCGCAACAGAACACGCCCTCAAATCAATACACACACAACTGTTTGCGGCTCCTTCCGCCTTTTGGGTGACGTAAGCGTTTCTTCTTCGTCGGTGTTTAGTGGCGGCTTGCATCCGGAAGCGCGCTGTCACGCCAAACAAATAATTGCGCAAAAAACGCAAGCGTTTAAAATTAATTAAAAGAAGCTTCGAGGCAGAAGATTTTGCCTCGATTATTGTTTGTAATCCTATTACTCGAGGAACCCTACTTTTATGTTTATTTAATTCTAGTTAACTTATATTTTTTTAATTTAGTAGGCAATATTGCATTGCACTGTCGTGAAAGGTCAAAATACGTTTAGGAACTGACTTCCTGCTTGCTGTTTCAGGTCTCTGCTTTGGATCAGGAGGTCATCGAGGTCGATCCTGACACCAGAGACATGCTGAAGATGCTGGTAGGTCTATTAATTTTATTTCGTGGATTATTATGGGAGTGGGTGGAATCCTACAGGAGAGCCTGTCCACTTCATACATATAGGAGCATTTTAGTAGTTTAATTACATCAAAGGAGGAGGACGTTATAGGTGAGTGAGTAGCACCGTCACCTCGCACCTCCAGGGTCGGCGGTTTGAATCTCTGCTCTGTTTGCGTGTAGTTTTCATGTTCTTCCTGTGCTTGGTGGGTTTCCTCCTACAGTCTAAAGACATTCAGTATAGGCTGATTGGCATTTCCAAATTATAACCAGAGTGTATGATGATGTGGGTGTCTGTACCCTGTGATGAGTTGGCACCTTATCCAGGTGTTAAGCAAAATTGAACATAACAAATATCATTCATTTATTCAAAATCCTTGTTGATTGGATAGTTAAGAGGTCTGGTAAGACACACCTGGTGTTTTGACTGTAGTAAGAAGATTTGGTTGTTATTCTAACTTGTATTATAAAATTAGTAATAACCATATGCTTTAATGTTAAATATGCAGCTTCTCTAAGTGTTAAGGCTTAGTCTGAGTTTCGTTTGTTCGCGGTTATACAAAGTTTAGAAAGTATTTAAAATAGGTGTTGCTTGCCTGCGGAGTAGGGATCACTGTCTCACATCATTTCACCTTGTCGTACATCACACTTTGGTTTTAGACAATGCAGATAAAAAATAAAAAAAAACATTCATGAGGATTAATTTGACCAAACCTTCACAGAACCTACTGTATATTAGAAAGCAGAGCTGTGCATTAGCTATTCCTTTTTCTAATAACATCACTTTTTCCCCCTGTACAACATTCAAAAATACAGCCTGTTCAGTGGGCAGGTGACATCTTTAATAGAAGACTGGCATGTATTTTTCTTGTTGTAAATCAGTTTTAGTTAAATTCTGTTTTTACCTAGAAAGCAAATACAATGTGGTACTGTAGATTCGAAGCCATTTGTATGTTTTCACGAAGAAAAAAATAATTTCATCCATCTTTATTTGCGGAGGTATGAACATATTACATTATTCTGTATTTTAGACTACTTATTGTATTAGTGACGCCCTTAGGGGGAAATAAATTTTATCCCTTAAATGTTAAGAGCTGTGGGCACAAGAAACTGATATCAACTGGTGTTTTATTTTTCAGGACTTTGGGAGCCTCTCCAAACTGCAGGTTTCTCAGCCAGCTGTTGGAATGAACTTCCGGACACCCAGAGTATAATTCCATCCAATGAAAAAGGAAATAAAGACAAGTCAATTCTCAAAAGCATGCATTGATTTTTAATTGTTAATCTAAAGCTTTTTTTTATTTTATTTTTTTATAAAAGGTGACCATTGGTCAGATTTAAAACCACAAGCTGAAGCTATACAGACTCTAGCTCTATCTGTAAAGTAATTGTGCTGTGCGTTGTTGACAAATGCATTTCATGCAGCAGGAGATGGCTTCATCTGACATGAAGAAAATCAAGAATTGGCTGAAGCATGCTAAAGACAGGTTAAGGGAGTAAATTCAAATAAATAAAGATACAAGTTCAGAAAATAGTAACCTACCTTATGAGAGAAAAATGTGTCATGTCATATCACAAGTCAAATGTTCAAAAAACATTTGATAAATAGTTCATCTTCCTGTTGCTTCAGCAGAACTGAGAAAGTCTGAACCCTAAACATGGTTTTAAAGCACTTTTATAAATACTATCCAAACAGGTTACACAAGTAGTTATAGAAAAACATTCAAATGGCATAAAAATGGAGCTAATTAATAAAGTCTGGATGCGTAGATAAAAATGTATTCAAAAGTATACTTAGTCACCTTGTGTCATATAATGATCATTCTCCATCATTGTGTAGTTAGTCTGATGTATTCCCTATTGCAAATTAAGTGTATTGTAAAAATTGACAAACTTTCAAAAACAATCTAGAAGAATAATTAGATTTCTTCAAATTCAACTTAAAATGCGACTTTTAATGAATCCTGTGGTCTCGGAATTAAAATTATAATATTATAAATTTGCCAATAAACCCAATTTGCAATAAGGGTTGATTAATTCTGACTGCAACTGTAATTATACAAATATTTTTTAGAGCTAATATTGTCCCCAGACCTGAGGGAAAAAAAATGTTTTAGAAAATAACACGTGACCCATAGGCATATTTTAGAACTTGTTTTTTTTGTTTTTTAAAAAAGCCACAGATTATTCTACAGACAGCGAAAAAGATCTTTGTACAGAAATAAGCAACAATAAAATTCCTCATCGGCAACACAGTAAAACCTGTCGCTCGAATACCATTTCAGAGGCAAAAAAAAAAAGAAATGAAACAAAAAACATATGAACAAAACCAGCTGCCTACTGCTAAGCTATGACACTACATTACACAAATATAGCTTTATATTGAAAACACAGGATATGTAAGAAATGTTTTTTTTTTCCAAGAACCTGTTGAAAAAAGTGCAAAAAAGGTTTACTGTCTAACACCATATTATTTTTATCCCAAATAAGTAATCTCGTCCAACAGTTGAACGTGTTCGTGTAACCCAGCGGTTCCTTACAGTCATACTGACATTCGAGAAGAGAAAGGAAATATATGACACGAGAGTAATTGAAGTCGAGCGAATGATTGCAGCGATGCTGTTCTTTGGGTAAAAGGGAAGAGGGAAAACGATTTCCAGCAGGAGAACATTTGTGTTGGCGGTCTGGGAAAATCCTTCATGTGGAGAAATTTGGTTATTTTTGATTGCATTTTTTTTTCTCGGATGGATTCTGACTTCTAGGTGTTTTGAGATCTAGTGATCTAGAAGGGAAAAGAGCGTAAAAATGATATTTTAAGATCATCAGAAACAGTTTGATAGTCAGTACTGGATTACAAACTGAACTGATCAGCCTAATGTTTGATTTATTAACCTTTTAGGTTAAAAAGTGGGAATAAAAAATGCACTTTTTTTATGTTGAAATATTTATGCTTTTTTTAAAACAGAGGAGTCGATGTACGAGGGCTGTTCAAGTCAAACCAGGATTTGGGATTGAAATCTGTTGTGAATGAAGACACAAAACTGTTTACAGTCCTGAACTCGCGCTAATCCATATCCACATGTTGGGCCATTAAAGGAGTTCCTGGGAGGCCAGCGTTTCAGACATGAAGCAGGCAGTCTGATCATGGATCCAGGGTACTGAGAAAACTTCCTACCTTGATGCACAAACACTGGGATAAGTGCATTAGTGTAGCAGGGGATTATATAGAGAAATAAAGATAGAGTAATAACTAATAACTGTGTTGTTATTCTGCACAATAACAAAATCCTGGGTTGATTTGAACGCCACTTGTGCAGGGATGCAGGAGGCTCGGGGCACTAGGCGCGGTACACCCTGGACGGGAAGCCGATATATCACAGAGCACACATGCGCGTGTGCACAAACACTACGGGCAATTTGTACAGGTCAATTATCCTACCCTGCCTTTGGACTGTGGGAGGAAACCAAACAAGCACAGGGAGAACATGCAAATTCCATGCACACACACCCGAGATGGGGTTTTAGGCAGGATATTTTTTTTTTCTTCCCGCCACAGCGACATCTGACAGGTTTTCCCAGACAGCCATGTTTTCATTCACATTGAAATTCTTCATATAAAATGGCTACATGAGATTAACAAAAAGGAAATTACAAAAAAAAAAAAAACATCAGGAGTCCCGGTTCAAAAGGTTTGCGCTTGACATCCCAAAATTCCATGTACGTGTCTACAGATCACATCATAGACCTGAAACAGTCCTGGACCGACACTGAGACGGTGTGTACTGCATTTTCCTGCGTAACATCAGTTACCAAGTTCCAGTCCGTATGAAATCGAGTTGATAAAAATAAAAAATTTATAATAATAAAAAAAAACAGCTGTAGAGCACTTGACAGGAAACAGAACGTAAGCTGAAGTCTAGCAGCCAGCGCACTCATGATCTCGCAGCTCCGTACCTCAGTACAAGTCTGTACTGTATATCACAGTGGCAGGTGACACACAAGCGGTGGATTTTTGCTTTCCTCCTTAAAGGATGAGTGTCCGTGCAGACAGAAGTGTAAGGCAATATATTCTGAAAGGAGCTCCCTTTAGGAAAAAATAAAATTAAATAAAAAATCAGAAAAAAGTACGAAAATCGGTTTGTACCGAGGACAAATCGTCGCCGCGCCGTCCGACCTCGAGAGAAAAACGGAGCATAAGGCTGGCGCAGTCTCCTCTGAAAACATTGCTGTTTTGAAAAAGAACTATGAGGCAGTTTTGACCTTATATACATATCTATAAGTGTATATGTATATAAAATAATAAAATAAAAGAACAACATAGAATAATAACAACATGGCACAATAGACGACGTACTAAAAAAAAAAAAAAAAAAAGAACGATGTCATTCGATCAAAGAAAAACAAAAAATGTAATACAAAAATGACTTTTTTTCTTTGAAAATAAAAGGAACAATGTCCAATGTTCACCTCACTGGAACGGGTGGAAATATATATTTATATATATAGAGAGAGAGAGACAGAGAGAGAGAGATACAAAAAAGCACAAATGAAACACTGTAAATTGTGCCTTGAGCACCAGCACGAACACCAGCATATTGTAATCTTCCTTTTTTTTTTTTTAATTAGTAACGTAACAAACAGCGTCTCCGAAGCGCAAAAGAAAGGAAGAAAAGAAAAAAAAACGTTCCCGAAGGAATCAGTCCCAAAAATGGTTTTCATTCCTTTAACCGATGGCCGTTTCCTTCCTGAGAGTTAGCAAGGCGAGCCAAAATGTTCATGTTCTCTCACTCGGTTCTGTAAAGGACTGAGAACTCTGTCCATGCCGTGGCGACTCATGGATAAATGTAAGCGCGTGTGTGTGTGTGTGTGTATGTGTGTATGTGTGTGAGAGTGTAGGGATTGTGCTCAGGCCGTCGTGATGGCGTTTAGGTCCTTCATTAAGCCCTCCAGGTGGGCCATCTCCTCCGACAGTTCGTCCTTCTCGTACTTCTGAGAAAGAGGGAGAGGGTTAATGCAGGAGGGAGGGGAAAGAAAACGGGCTTCGAGTCGAGGAGGTTAATTATTTTAGTTTATTTTTTTTATGGGTGGGGCAGAAGGAGAGAAAGCTCAGGAATGGAATTTATAGAATTTTGGGTAAAAGGTTATAAAGGTGACAGGCAGTGGAACTGTAAAAGAGGAGAATCATCCAAAGATACAAAAAAAATCAAACGTGCACAAGCACAAGCATAAGCATTCGCCAAACAGGGCAGGATTTGTTTTGTTTTTTTGTCATTGATGCAGGACAAACACGGACAACGTAACAGGTTTCAAACCAAATTTCAAAGGATGCAATAACATCGATTTCACAAACAGCAAAAAGAAGGAAGAAAAAAAAAAGGTTTCGTAGTTAAAGGGGGGGGCAGAGAGCAGAGATGTGAGAGAGAGGAAATAAACCGGATTATAATTTCAGTATATTTCAACACCCAGATACAGATTCACAGAAGTTCTAGTTTAACAGCGTTAAGACTTTCTGTCGGTCAAAAAGTGCTGACACTGGAGACTTCAAAAAAAACAATATATAAGCATCTCCTAGCAGAATGCTTACATCATCATTACTCATCAAGCTTTTGAAAACGGATTATTATTATTTGACTTCGATCACGTAGAGCGTCTGCTATTCACGCCTCTGCAAACGAGCGGTTACTATAGAAACGATAACGTATTAAACGGTTAATAGTCTCGGATAAACTTTAAGATGTTTTATTGGCAAAGGAAGGGTTAACAAAGTTAAAGCATGGGTGCCAATAATTGTGGTATGAGGGATTATTTTTTTTCCCCCTTAAAGTAAATCTGTCTCAGACAAAAAACAAAAATCCAACCTTCAACTAATCTTTACAAGGGGTGTAAATACTTATGCAGTTTCCATGCGCTGTATATCAGACACCAAGACTTTGAACAAGCTGCTGGCAAAACGTGCTTTTGCTTCGACTAAAACTTTCCTTCTAGTTGCAGGACAAGCCAACGTTTCTACATTCATTCTGCAGGATATAAACTTTTGCACTCAGCTGTATATAAGGATTTCAAAGCTAGATGGTAAAAAGCTGAATACAGTATTTAATTATTTATCTGATAATGCTTGGTTAATCAGTAACCAATGAGTTTGTACAGTGTGTGTGTGTGTGTGTGTGTGTGAGACAGGCAGGGATACTCACACTCTCGCATTCCTCTAGCATTCGGCTCTCTGGTACGTCCGGTGCATTGGGTACGATTACGGGCATCGGCGTCCTCGTCCTACCCAGCGTCCCGATGGAGGCGGTCTTGACCGAGTGAGGACCTAAAAACGTCAGAGACATGATTGATGTGCCTCGACAGTATGGTACGGAAAACGGTTACAGCATGACGTTTATTACACGGCAGTCATAACACAAACGCTTATCTGTTAATCAGGGTTGCCAGATAGGCGACAAAGTCAGCTGAATGGGCGATCAAAACTAGCTTTGCATTTCCTAATCTAATGTAATATTGCAATTTATTATAATATTATACGAGGGGAGTTCAAGTCAAACCGGGACTTTTGATTGCGCCGAATAAAGGAACACCGTTATGCGAGTAAAAATTCACTTTATTTCTATAAATAATCCCCTGCTACACTAATGCACTTATCCCAGTGATCTAAAAGCACTTTGATACCATCAAGGTAGAACGTTTTTTCAGGACGCCGGAGCCACGAACGGACTGCATGCTTCATGTCTGAAACGTTGGCCTCCCAGGAACTCCTAAACATGTGGAAATGGCATGTTGGAAATTCCTGTAATGTGCAAGTGGTGTTTGTGAATGATCTTGGGAGCGACTGAGATCATCGGGATCGCTGGCATTCATGGACGTACGGCCTTCTTTAAGACATTTGCACCATTCAAATGTTTCACTGAGTCTCATCAGCGTACTGTAAATGTCAATCGGTTTTAACGCCTTCATTCGCCAATAATTTCACCACAAATCTCGGTTTGACTTGAACGCCCCTTATATTAGAAACACCTCAAGTGTTACGTGGATTTCTTTCTTTCTTTCTTTCTTTCTTTATATCCTTCATACCATCACTTGCACTAAAATTACGCCAGGTGCCTTTTATGTCTCGTCTGCCTCTAAACACCTGTCATCTCATTTCACTTGATGAGAATCCCAAGCAAACCCTCGTACCAGTCTGAGAGAGCAGGGGCGTGCTGGGCAGAGAGACTCCCTCGTAGGCGGAGCCGTGGGCGGGCACGGAGGGCACGGCGAAACTTTTCAGAGGGTGTGTGGGGCGTACGTGTGCCGTCGGGGGGTTGTAGCTGGGCTCGTCCTCGGCCGCTGAGCTGTGATAACTGACGTCGGTCTCCGAGTGATCGATGGAGCAGGAGGGCTGAGCCGAGGCGGGCAGCAGGTCTGTAGTGGGAGTGTCTGTAATCACAGCCGGAGTCACATGACCGCACACACACACACACACACACACACACACACACACACACACACACACACCCCTAATACATACTGTATATCTGCTAGGATAGAGGCTGCTATTATGTGCGATGGAATTTGATGGACATGTGACTACTGTATATATGGAATAAGGCAAGAGATTATAAGAAAGCAGTATGTAAGGTTCAGGAAAAAAAAAAAAACGCTCTTAATGCAGTTACACTGTAGAAGTAATGCAAAATCTGAATCAGGGATTATTTGATCACAGCAAGGAAAAGGTGCTGCTTTACTTACACAGCCTTGATTTTTAACTAATATTTAGCGTTTCAAAGGCAGATTTTCTGTATATCTTAATATTTAAAAAACATCATCACTAAAGGTGATAAAGCTCCAACAAGGGCAGGTACAGGCTCAGAGATATTTGTAGAGCATTCAGAAGAGCAATCATGGGGCAGTTGTGTTACTGATGCTCTAAATTACTGATCAGAAAGTTGACGGTTTGAGCCGCAGCTCCACCAAGTCACCACTGTCGGGCCCTTGAGCGAGGCCCTTAACCCTGTCTGTGCCGTATAATGGCTGAGCCTGTGCTTTGACCTCGGCCTACTAACAAAAAAGCTGGGATTTGGAATTTCCAAGCATAAAGAATTTCACTGTGCACTAACGTATATGTGAATAATAAAAGCTGAATTCTCGTATAACAAAAATAAAACAAGAAGCATAAAAATATGGGTATAATAATTTTAACGAGTGGGCAACATGACATAAATATGACTCAACTTGAGGACTTTTCTATAATGTACATACATTTAAAATTTGCAACAAAAAAAAAGCACAATATTTTAAAAGTAATTGAAATTCATTTCAGTTTATTTGTATTTTTTTTTTGTATTTTTTCCCGATTTTCTCCCTTATTTTAGTCGTGGCCAATTCCTCCCCGTCACTAGGGGGCTCCCACATTAAGGCT
>JAQMYJ010000007.1:22621651-22640216 GCA_030014305.1 Clarias laeviceps
CTTCCGCGTGCGCGAGCTCACAGACGCCCCTGATTGGCTGTAGAGCCGTGATTAATGTGGGAGCGCAAGTACCTCTCGTCCCTCCCCTCTGAGAGAGCTCGGCCAATCAGCTCTCTCTAGGCCTCCGGCTGTGAGAGGTAACAGCAACAGTAACAGGATGATAGGGCGAGCACTTTACCACTGCGCCATTCGGAGGCCCTTTGTATTTTATTATTTTTTTTAATAAAAAGATATCCCTAAATCTCTATCTGAGATGGACGTAATTAATATTGTGACATAATTAATCTATCACGTTATCAATATCATAATCATATTGCCGAGCCCTTGAGAGCAGTGCATCTCACGCATCACTCTTACCACATACTGTAACTGCATCAAGATCTGGCACTTTCTCTAAACACTCTTTTTTTTTTTCTGAACCCAGTCTAAAACCTCAGAGTGTAAGAAAAGACAGCACGAGCTGCTCCTGCAGTGATCTAGCGTCGTTTCTCCTCTCTGCAGGGTGGCTCACCTGGCGACTCGGCCCTGTCTAGATAAGAGATGGAGGAGGTGAGGGGCCGCGGGCTGCTCGAGTGTTGCAGATAGTTGTGGTTCGGTGAGGCCAGGCTGCCCAGGTGATAATGGTGGTGATGGTTGTCAAGGGAATGGATGGGGTGAGCACTAATCACGGCTGCGGATGGACATAAATAACAGAGAGGCCATGTCTTTACACTGACACACATAGAGCTATGAACGCATGGGGAGCGCTGTTTACGTATGATACACAGCTCATGCACACACACACACTGAGCAATAAAACATTGCATTTTCATAACCAAGCATGAGGACGATTCTACATCATCATCTCTGGATTAATAGACCCTTAGAAGTATTGTGTGCTAAAAAAAATATTTAAAAAAGGGGGTGAGAAGAAGGAAGGACCAGGAGGACTTACGCTGAGGGGGCTGTGCGTCAAACGGCATCATCATTTTAGGCCTCATTCCCCGGCGCCCTGCCAGTGTAGACATGCTGTCCTCTGACTCATGGCCTGCAAACCAGAGAGGGATCAAGCCTTTGAGAGAGATGAGACAGGCTTGACCACTGCCTGTTGTTTGCTAAATTGTTTTTTTCCCCCCACTAGGGGGCACTAAACATCCATTCACATAGCACTTCAAAAGATGGTCCAAAACTAAACTGGCTGAAGGGCATTTTTGCAGGAAAAAAACAGCAAAATTAAAACATCGAGAACAAACAAACACACACACACTTGCTAGACATCCAAAGATTTTAAGCACATGTATGCAGGTTTTCAGAAACAGAAAACCAAAATGGTTAGAAGCAATGAATGAAGCAGGACCACACGGCTAGAGACGGGGTGTGAACGACGGTCTCACCGCGGTACGAATTCCGTCTCTGGAGGATCGGATCCAGGGTGCTGTCCACGGGAGTGATGTCCTGGGAGGAACGCGGAATCGGAGTGTCCGTCATGACCGGATTGGGCTCCGGGGACTTGTCGATGGGTTTGAGCTCCAAGCGCTCATGGTGGATCCAAAGATCAGGCGGCTTGAGGTCTTTAGAGTTGCCTTTGTACTTGTGAGATCCATTGCTGGACTTGCAAGCTGCCCGTTTCCTGAAGGGCAAATAAATCGTTTAGTGGTCAGGGGCAAAAAAAAACGTGCTTCCTGGAGCATGGACTGGATGTGTGTCAGCTCAACTCAGCGCAGTGTGTGTGTGTGTGTGTGTGTGTGCAGTGGGGGTGTGGAACAAATCAGAACCTAACCCCTGCAGATCACCATTACAGTGAGCCTTGTACTTACTTCTTCTGCTGGGAGTTGGAGCGTCGTGAGCACAGTAAGGCTCCCACTACCAGCGCGATGATGATGAAGCCTCCCACAGACACGATGATGACGATCACCAGGATGTGGTTTTCACTACCAGGCATCCCTGATTTCCCTTGAAAGCATCACAATTACTGCTGTTAGCACATTCCAGATTGCACATTTTCATAAAGACTTTATACAGCAGGAGTATATAAAGTGCTTCCCTGCTTATGAAAACAGAAACATGAAATATTATGGCAACGGGCAGACCAACTAGTATCAAAGTGGTGTGTATGAAGGAGAGGTTTAAAATCGGGGAAATACTTTATGATCACTTTGTACATCAACCATGTTTATTAGAATATGGGAGGATTTAGTGATGTATCGTGATTCTTGTATTGCCACAAATCTTTTTTTTATTATTATTATTATTATTATTATTATTTAATTATATTAATATATTATAATTATTATTTAAATATATGTTTGCATTTGAGGTGGTAAAACATTGCCGTTCCTCTAGAATCCTGCAGGTTGTGCACTGTTCACACATTGGAAGGCAGCACAGCATCCTGTGTGGTGGAAGTGACTTATTTGGCAAGTTTGTTTCGAATTGTAACAACATTTTAAAAAATAATAATAAAAAAAGAATGTTGATATCAAATTGTGATATTTATAAAATTGTGGTACTTGCAATACGAATCAAATCGTCACTCGAGTATCGTGATAATATTGTATCGTATCGGGTGGCCCTTGGCGATTCCCATCCCTAATGTTTATATTAAATAAATACAGTAACATTTTAAAATTATTATTTAAATTATTAAAGAAATAAAATCCATTTGGAGTGAAATTTAATATCATGCTTTAACCCTGAAACTAGGGTGAATGCTAAATGGCAAATTTAAAAGGTGTATATATCCTAGAAATGATGTAGAGGATAAAATACATATTACAGTGCCATTAAATATGCTTCACAGATAATATTTGCTTTTCTCCGCTTAATTTGCTCACCGAGTTAATAATAAAATATTGGGTTTGAGCTCCAAGCAAGTTAATGACCTACACCAGGACAGCTTTCCTACATTACCTATGTCCATTTTTAGGGAAGCTCAGTAAAAAGGAAAGAAAGAGACTTTACCAATACCAGGGTCTAGTGTGGAGGTTCGGCCTGGTTTCCCGGGTATTCCGGAAGCTGAATTAAAAAAAACAGAAGAAAAACAGGTCAGAAGTTATCTAATAACTGATTCCAACTGATCTCAAGCCATTAATCAGCTTGAATTATCCACCTGTAACTCACAAACACACATCAATGTGTAAGAAGATCAGAGTTCTTTACACATGTCTCACAAACCAGCAAAGGGAAACTTTAAGTGTCATTACTTGAGCTAATCATCCGATTTCTGCATAAGCACCAGCACCTGAATCTATGGCTCAAAGCTCATGTGAACAGAAACCCAGAGCAGAAACAACAAGCAGTTGGAAAGATAAGGAAGGAAAGAGCAATTACCTTGATCATTAGCCATTTTGTCAGATGATTCAGCTAGCAGGCCAGAGGAGAGAGAGAGAGAGAGAGAGAGAGAGAGAGAGAACAGAGCAGAAATGTTAAAGGGAGTGCCGTGAAACAAGAGACGGGCCGTGTGTGTGTGAGTATCACAGAAGAAAAGAGACAAGAATAGAGTCACTAGAATATAATGACACCCAAAAGCAATAACGATTGTCTGAGCCGTTTAATAATCTGGCATTTGTTTCTTTATGAATCGGAAAAATGAAGAGATCAGAGAATTGTGACACTCTATGTCTACAGTGTGTTCGCTTCGAAACCTTCTTGCCTTAATACGCATACCTTTAAGAGTGCGGAACTGGGCCGCCTCCGACATGGGCCCCATGCCTTTGGAGTTGCGTGCTTGGATTTTAAAGTAGTACGTTGTGTCGAGGGTCAGCTCCTGGATCTGATGGGTGAGTCTGTTCCCCACCACCGGCTCAATCACCCAGTCGTGTACCTCTGCATTGACATCAGTGCTGTAGTAGATAATGTAGCCTGGAAAATGAAACAGAGAGGCGTATTTACCGGCTATGGTAATGAAACGCTTGCATGGAGAGAAAGGTTTGTTACTGTTGCACCTCGGCACCTGTAATTTTGCCGTTGGCTTCAGAAGGAGGCTGCCAGTTGACTATGATTGTGCGTGGACGACCCTCCTTACTGACCACAGTCACGTCTTTTGGTGCAGAACTAGGAACTGAGATAAAGGAATACATTATAATCAATGATTCAGAGCATGAGTGAAAAAGGAATTCAAGCATCAATCCATGGCATGTAGATATTTAGTGCTAATGGAATTATTCACACAGAAAATGGGTGCTGAATAAATGACATGCGCATGAGCGCCTGACTGGCTTACTGGCTTCTAGCGTCGTCCCATGAGCCGTCATGCTCCATGTGCTGGTTTTCTTGCCTTTGGTGACCATGACGGAGAACTCGTACAGAGTGTTTGGCTTTAGACCAGTCACAATGTGATTCAGGTTGGTAGTGTTGGCCGTCTAAAAACAAGTCCGAGAGATGACATACCGTAAGGACCAGAGAGGAAGAAAAGTATTCTGCAATTTTACCATCACTCTATCTAAAAGCAAATAACTACAGTAGTCATGCACATGTATAACTATTCGTGACTAGCATTCTGAAGACTCCTGAACAAAATGCAAAGCCAATCTTTTTTTTTTTTTTTTTTTTTTTTAATAGCCATTTCCAAACCAAGATTTTGGGTACCCTCCCACTTAAATGGACTATACCTTAAACTTGGTGTTTGCTGGTATGTTGGTCTTCCAGCGCACTGTGTAATAGCGCGCATCCACGATTTTCTGGTTCTTGGCCAGCGAGTTGTCGGCCCATGTGACTTTGATGGTGTCGTGGCTCAGAACCGAAGCCTGAACGCCCACGGGAGGCATCATGGGAATGGGGTCTGGTACTGGAGTGTATGGAGGGTGGAAAGGTTCGTACAAATCAACATCAGGGTCTATGGGGTCTGCAAGGCGTTAACACAATGTCGCATGGCAAAAAAATAAAGAAATAAAAATAAAATAGGAGGGATAGAGATGAAATGCAAGAACAGAGAGAATAGAAGAATAAAAGAGATTGGGATGAATGAAGGGGAGCCATTGAAGTGGCAAAACAATGTTAATGGGTTAAAATGGGAGAATAGGGAGGCAGGATTGGGAAGAAGAAAGAGAGAGAAGATTCTATTAGTACAGGATATATCAGTAGAGGCGGTCATAAAACATAAGCGTACATCTATTTCTACAAGTCGAGAAGAATGGCTATATTAGTTATATTATATTATAACTATATTAATAAAAGTAGAAGTAGTAATCAGTGGAAATCGCACTTCAGAAAGACATCTCTAAAGTGCTGTATGAGAAAATGAAATTCTAGATATTCAATAAAATTTTCAACTATTCATTTTTATTCATTCATTTATTCATTCAATCAAACCAATTTGAGCTGGCATTTTATTCGTACTGTACAGACCAAAGAAGCATCGCACCACTGTACCCCAGTGTCCTCCTGACCTATGAAAACACTGACCATGTCCTGCTCAAGGTTTCACTTTATTGTGCTTCTGCACTTTTTCCACTGAGAGACCCGGAGCACACACAGTAATGCACACACACACACACACAAACACAATTTAGAGGCCTCTTAAGAGCTGGAACAAGCATGCTAGTGTGCAACACGTATACAGACATGTAGTATATCTAACTATAATCTTTCTAATCCTTGTTGCTAGGTCACAGACACAGAGCTAAACAGCACCAGGACAATACAACCCTGTTCAGAATCTGACGCCAACATATCCGTCACAGCTCACCTGACAATAAAACACACTTTAAACCACCTGTTTTTCCAAAACACTGGTGCCAAAAATGATTTGCGTGAGTGGGGGGAAAATCTATTGCTGGAAAAACACGAACAAGTCTCTGGCTTGAGTTCATCGTGGCACAAATGTGCTCAGAGACGGAGAAACATTGGAGCTGCTTTAGACACTGATTTGTAAAGCTCACTCTTTTAGCACTACCTGACAGGAATTGTAAGCATACCTCGGAAGACAAAGACTTCATTTCAACCCCTAAACTACCTATTATTAATGCCTAAAAGATGCTAAAGCCGCTTAGGAACCTGTAACTACGTCATTTTGATCAGTATCATTAGCTAAATCAGCCAGCCAGGTAGTTAAGTGCTAATAAACTAGCTTTCATTTGTTACAGTGAGATTTTAGTATTATAGTCAGTCATATTCTCTCTTATCAGCAAAAAACTGCTGTTAAAAATATAAAAATAAAAAATTTAAGATCATTAATATTAGCTTTGTTAAGATATACAGCCTAGCATAGGGGTTGCTAAATACTTCACTTAGCAGATGAATCAGCATTTTGTTAGTTGTTTTGGTGGCACTGCTAGAAAAAAATATTGTTCAAAAAATTTGAATAACAACATTATAATAAACCACAGCACAGATGTAGAATAAATTTTAAAGCTTGAAAGCACAATATCACTAGCTTTAATAAAGTACCCATGACTAGCCAAGTTAGCAAGAAAGTTAGCTAACCCATTAAACGACGAGTTAGGAGAGCATATGAGGAAAACTAAAGATGTCTAGATGATAGTCTTGCTTATAAAAACAAATAATAAATATAGTTTCAAGCAACGATGACGGGCCCAAGCACCCTGTGCCATCGCCACCCCGGAGGCACCGCGCAACCTGTGTGTTATTTGAGTGTGTTAAGACCTCGAAAAAGCCATCGTTGCACCGCACAACTTGCACACATCACACACTATACAGGGCTAATGTCAGTTTTGGCTCTAAAATATTTGTCGAATGCGTGAGTGTGTGTGTGTATGTGTTAGTGTGTGTGAGAGTGAGGGAGAGAGGTGTGTGAGTGTTTGGGCTCTAATACTCCTTAGGAAAACAAGAGGGTCCTGCGCACCCTATAGTGCTTGGGCCCTAAATATAAGAATATTTCATTGACAACATTCAAAAAGTGCAGAAATCCAAACAGTATTATAAGCATATTTTAAAGGATTTACCGCCAAAGTAAAGCGATACTAAAAGAGCTAACACTATCTAGCTAGTCCGAAACACAGATCCATTAAGCTTTTTTTTTTTTTTTTACATTTATTCTTACATGAAATTTCTTTTTAATGTTTTAACAGATTCTTGATTTTTAATTAAAATAAATAAAGTAGCAATTTTAAGTTTAATTCATAAATCTGACCCAAACTCAATACATATAATCAAAATCAGCCCTTGCACAGATGCTATCCAGCCATTAAAATATATTCACTTCAAGAATAAATGAAAATGTGAAGATTGCATCTAGTGCATTCAACTCATGTCTGATTCATTACGGAAAAAGTTTCATTCAAATCTAGGTCAGCATTTTATACACATCTCTTCTAATTCCAAATATCCCCAGACACTAAAACATGAAGAGAATTCGTATCTGATAAGAGAGATTGTGCGAGTGGGAGCGGCGGGTGGTCCTGGAAGAGCTGTGAATCTTGCTGTATTTCAGTGAGAAAGAAAGGCATGACTCAGACCCAGCACAGCATGGCAGGCTGGGAAAGAAGAGGAATGCACGAGGAGTGAAAAACCATGGGTGTCTTCACAATCCCAGGCACCCAATCTGTTTTCCTTACTTGTTTTGGATCGGAATGCTTGCAAAATAAATCTGCCATTTACATGTATAGCACAAGGACATAAATACGCACTGAGATAAAACCTTGCATTTAAATCTCAAATGATTCCTGTTGTCCCTTAAATTTGTTCTATACCCTGCTGGAACGAGAGGGGGAAAAAAAAAAAATCATCAGACCCACTCAATATTAAAAGAGAAGCACAAGAGAAGAACAGTTACTTATTCTGGGTTGTTCTTTATTCACAAAGCATATCACTATCATGAATAATCAACAAAGTTATGACTAGCCTGCATATTGGATTAGTAAGTGTTTAATCAGAGCTCTGCCTTTGCCTCTCTCTCACACACACACACACACACACACACACACACACACAATCTTTTATTACGCAGAGCTGCTTAAAGCCGTCCCTGAAGTGCTAATGGTTTGGTTGGAAGCTTATAATCACGGGATTGTCAGAATGAGAACGCTGGCAAGAAGCAGAAACGTTAAAAGAATTACGGCATTCATAATTCATCCTTTTACTGGGTTTTAGTGAGAGGCCAGTGATAGTAATGCTTTAAAAAAAAAAAATCTTTAGCAGTTTTCCCACATCTTAAGTGTACCTGACAAGAATTACGGCATTTCCTTGTACTGGGACAAGAAGCAGGAAAGCAGTTTCCTTCAAAATCACTTAAAGTCTACGCACAGCTGTCAAACTCAATACATATTTATGTTCAATGCTTTTTTTAAAAGCACTTCCATAAATTTGCTAGTTACAGGTTTGTTGAAGGTGAAACGCTCCTTTTTCAGAAGTGAGAATATGTATTAACTGCCAGCCTGTTTACACTTGTTTTCCCTCTCTCTTTTCCTCCCTACATGACTTTTCCTTTCATTTCTTCCTCTTTACATTTCCATTCCTTTTTCATCATAACATTTCCATACTCTCTCCTACCTTACATTTCATTCCCTCTTCATTCTCACATTTTTATCCTCTCTTTATCTTCACATCTCCTTCCATTTCCTTTCATTACTCATCATTACACTTCCTTCTTGAATGTCCCCTGCCTTGTCCTCTGTCCCATCTTCATCCCTATATTTCCATTCCACCTTCCACATACATTCCCTTTCTATCATCATCCTTACATTTCCTATCCTTCTTCTTCATTTTTACATTTCCTCTTCCTTATTCCTTTCCATTCTCTCTTTCCTCTTACTCCTTCTTTCCATCTTTACTGTTACATTTCCTTTACTGGTCTCCAATACATTTCTGTTTCTTCTCCATCATTACATTTCCATTTCCTCTTCCCTAATCAATTTCCAGCTCCATTCCTTCAAACCTTTACATTTGCATTTCCTGTTCCTTATTCCATTTTCTTTCCCCTTACATTTTTTGCATCCATTCCACTCCTGGTTTTCCCTCTTTATTTCCAGCGATTGCATTTACCAAGTGCTTACTACATAAAACTAATGGAAAAAGTTTTCTTTAACTGTTTAGTGCCACTTTGTAGCTTTTATTTTCGTCTCAATACGAGTGAAATCTTCCTTGTGGTTACAGATCAGATAGAAAATGCTTTAAAGAATAGCAGAGAAGCGTCAATCTTAGTTTGGCTCTGCAGTCTTCACATGATAAATCGTATTACCACAAATCAACACAAACACTGAAACGCACGCTGCCAGCTCTGCTTCCAAATAAAGAAAATAAAAAAATAAATAAAAACACTTTTGTCAGGCTATAAATCAGTCATGGAGCAGTACGAGGACTGAAGTGTGTGTGTGTGTGTGTTCAGAGCTACATTAGTAATGTGAATAAAAATGATGGCAATGGTGTTAGTCTA
This sequence comes from Clarias laeviceps, assembly GCA_030014305.1. Lineage (NCBI taxonomy): Eukaryota > Metazoa > Chordata > Actinopteri > Siluriformes > Clariidae > Clarias > Clarias laeviceps. The sequence continues at coordinate 22,630,962 of JAQMYJ010000007.1, forward strand.
CCTGTCTGGGGTCGTGTGAGGGCACTCTCGTACACCGGGATACCCTCACCCACGTTGTTGAAGGCCTTCAGCGCGATCACATAGTGTGAGCTGGGATCTGGCGAACACAGAAAAAGAAATCATTTAGCTAATCAAGTCGGCCGCTCCTCGGGGACCCTCGCTCATATTCATCACTGTGGCGGGGGCGCATATTTAAACACCATTATTGATTCCCTTTCTCATGTAATTAGGCGAATTATGAGAGCTTCAATTATGCACATTTTCTTTGTGTGATTTTTTTTCCCCCCCTCTTTCCCCTCCTCTGTAAATTTAATTACAGCCAGGCGCGGCGATGGTTACTTGGAGATCTCTCGCTTCCCAACATCTGTCCCATGTTCCCCTGTTTCTAGAATAAATTACGTTTACTGTAACCTGCTTTCAAATGTAATCAGTCACTCAGTAGCTCATGTTAAACAGAATAATGAAGCAAATAAACACACACTTTAATGAGTTTCTCCATTAACGGAACACAAAATTATGCTTAAAAAAAAATATCTTGAAATAATAATTAACAGAATAGTGTCTCACCCAGGTTCTCGATGTTGTAGTATCTCTGCTTGTAGTCAACTTTGATAGTTTGGCTATGAGGGTTACCGATTCCGTAGCCTATGATGTAACCTCGAACCACGATGTCCTGGTTCTCCGGAGGAGACCAGCTCACCACGATGCTGTTCACCAGCGGCCGGACGTGTAAAGAACCAGGCACGTCAGGGACGCGGGACTCTAAACACCACATACGGAGCACGTTAATGAATGAAACGTTGAGTTTGTGGTAGCCGGAGCACGGCAACAGGAGGAGTGGTGAGCGTAGTAACAGTTTTTACCGTCCAGATCGCTCTCGAAAGTCTCAGCGGTGCTCCAGTCTGTCGCAGGGCCTGAGCCGTTCACAGTTATGGCTGCCACGCGGACGGAGTACTCTGTGCCACGCTGCAGTCCTGGAAAGCATAGAAAGAATCACTTATAGTGTGTCTGAGCTTTGAAGTTACGGCTTTAAATCAAGCCAGGAAACAAAAGCACAGACTCTTTATAGAAAGAGGGGGCGATGCCTTCAGGCGTGTTGTCTGAGGGCTTAGATGAATGAGACCAGGCTTTGTGTTCCTGAAATAATTTAGGGCTAAACCCTCTGGGTAAAACAACCCAAATCACCTCCATACTTCACCTGGACGTTTCTCCAGGAATATTAACCGCAGCGAGATCAATACCGCTGCCTGCCAAGAGCACCCTCATATTCTTAGTTCATTTTGTGCATAAATGTTTAGTGATGCCCATAAAACGCAAAACTGACATTCACAACAATGACTAAACAATGAAAGAAGTTAGAAGTGCATTAAATCTCCCAGAGACGCACTCCGTCATTGCAGCTCATCAGCACACACTAACGCTTCCTCCTTTTATAGGGAGCCATTACATTTTTCCTGAATTGATTAGACAGACTTGTGGAATTCGTACCAACTATATGATTCAAGCCCTAGCAATGAAGGTTCACGCTTGAATATCTTGTACAGTATGTAGCATTTTTCAGAACGATTACCATGTTTTTATGCAAATGCTCTTGTAAGGGATTTACAGATATATTAGTTGTAATTAGTGATGTTGAAATTTTTTTTCCAGTAATGAATAAATTCTTTTGTGTGGCAAATCACGAATCACCACACTTACTTTTTTTAAAAATTATGTTTTTGCATTTGAGGCAATAAAGTATTGCATTTCCGCCATAATACTACAGGTGGCGCTCTAAAACACTCACGCAATGTCAGGCAATTATTTAGCAAATTTTTTTAGAATTGTAACAAAATCGGAAAAGAAAACAAAAAGGATCGCAGTCAATATCGAATCAACACCTAGGTATCGAGATAATATTGTGTCGTCTCTATTTCCCTGCGATTCCCCCTCCTAGTTAATATGCATGTTGATAAATAAGGCCTAATGTTTTTTAAAGGTCCCATATTTTACTCCTTTTTTAAAATGTGAACACAGGTCTCAGAGCTCCCCTACACTGTGTGTTAAAGCCTGGGCTGAAATATGATAATGCATTTTCCATATCACAAACCCCCTCTGTTTCACTCCTCTTCCAAAGATGTTGTTACACTGTTTATGTAAACGAGTTACTGTTAAGCCCCGCCCTCACCAGAGAACAGCACAGCCCATATATAATCCTCCTATAGTCAGTCAGGGGTTTTTTTAGAGCCCAGTTAATATTAAAATGGAAAAGGGACAAGGGACACACACACAAAGACCCATCCTTAATGTCTAAAAAGAGAAATTTTGCATAATAGGCGTCCTTTATAAAAAAAAAAAAAGTTCCTGAACAAATCTAATCCCCATTTGGCAATTTTTTGCACAGGAAGCCATGGTGGCAGGTTACAATGCTTGCACATGTCAATGCAACAACAATGTGAAGTGAGAGCACTTCTGCTGCCTATAATCTGCGAAATATCAGCAATCTGGTTTGTGCCTTGGGTCTGTTTTGGAATTCAAAGGCACAGAGGGCCGCATGCTGTCTTTAAATAACACGTAGCGCTTGTAATTGCTTTAAAATGTTAATAAGCGTCTGCCTCACCAGCGTTTGAACACTAAATGCCGAAGAGCCCTGGCTCTCCCCGGAGCACTTCCGGCAACCGCTGGCTGACGGGGAACGCGGTTCTGTCCTCTTCTGAGGCTCGGCGTCTTGCTGTGATGCCTTTGAACTAACAAGCGTCCCATCATCTCGGCCCGAAAGTAATCAGGAATGAACATTAAGTGTATAGTCTCTTTGCTGCCAGTCGCTGTGCCAAACACTGAAAGCTGCTGAAACTGCATTCCATTTTTAATTTAGATTTTTTAGGAATACACGCTGGGACTGATTCTACGTAAAAGCTAGGACACTTTAAAGTAAGGTTGGAAGTAGAGCTTTGAGATTTATCTTGCACTCAGCTACTCTGGAAGTAGCTTCTGTAGGAGAAGTGCAGGATATTGTAAGTTTTTTTTTTTTTTTTTTTTTTATGGTTCTGGAAACAAAACAGGAACAGAATTTGCAGAAATCAACCGAGTGTGACAATCACAGAGCAGGTGCTAAACAACACCACATAAGGGATAAAAACATGGCAAGGCATGCTGTTATAGTTAATCTATTAAATAATAAAATATTACGTTTATTTTACAATAACAGCACGTTTGATTCCTCCTACACCACATTAAATAAGATGTGCACGCTGTACTTTTCACCTTTTTATAGTTTCATTTTAATGCAATAACTCACTTATATTATACCAGGGTCAACAGACATGCTTTTTATGCTCTTTATTGAAGCTAGTGAGACGAAAGAACTAAAGATCCTCATTCACAGCCGTCTTTAAAAACGCTTGCACCATTCAAATGTTTTCCTGCGGCTAAGAGTCTCATGCTCGTCCTGTGCTTGTACTCTACTGTAAATGTCAATCGGTTTCACGTCTTCATTCACCATAAATTTCCTCACAAGTCCTGGTTTGACTTGAACACTCCTTGTAATTGTGCTTTCCGTTTATTAATTATAAAACATGCAAGGAACGTTTGCGAATGACCTTCGCTGCAAAAAATCTTAGCAAATAAAAATAACTCAAATCTATTTTTATATAAGATTACAAAAATTAAAATATAAGGTCACTACACCTACTTTGAGGGGGAAAAAAAGTAAATTGGAGGATAATAGTGCCAGTTTTATACTTTATTTCTTAAAAGGCTTAATAATCATATACTTGATTTGCTGAATTTTAAGTTTTAAAAGTTAAATAATTTAATAAGATTTATTAAAGTTAATTTAAAGTGCAGTATAAGGAATGATAAATCCCTTTTTCTTTCTACTTTTTATTTCCATTCATAATTGTTTAACAGAAGAGGAAGAAAAAGTTTCCTCCTTTGAACAAAAGTGCATAAAGGTATCAATAACTGCTATTGGGTTTGAGAAATGTGTTTTGATCAGCGTTAAAAAAAAAATGCGACTTTTAGTAAAATGAAGTATGTGCATTTATAATTGTTGCGCTCTAGTGCTGATATTGGTTGGCTGTTTCAGCACCGCCTAGGCAGGATTTTGTCAGTGTGATCTGGCAACCCTGATGAGCATGTGAGAGAGGGCAGTTAATCGAGCGAAAATTTGCTCATGCAGGAGAGAATCTGAGTTATTTGAGGTTTTCTTGGGTCCAAAACATTATTTTGTGCTATGATGAAATATTAAAGCTACAATAAATATAGAGGTCACATGTTACGACACAAGTTACACTGGAGACTCCATCAGTAAACGCTAACAGAAGACTTCTCATAGGAGGTTTTCGATAATTACTGACATTTTTAAAATTCCAGTCTACAAGACAAGTCAATGTTACGGTAAAAACATGAACTAGAACGAGTGCATTAACACAAACCCTTCGCTTTCAATTACAGCCGTTGTGTTGAAAAAACACCTTCCAACCAATCAGAATTAAGCATTTTCTTCATACACTGCTCTCCTGTCACCTTAGACAAACCAAACCAGGCAGACAAAACACACGAGTGATCACATCAGGTCGGGACTCCGCATGTGTGAAAGCGCTTACCATCTATGAGCTTGCTGAGCTGGTTTCCTGTAGTGATCTCCAAAGGTTCGCTCTTCCTCGTGCCTTTTTTGTAGCGAATCTTGTAGTCGACGATCTCTCCGTTTTGAGCGTCGGCTGGAGGAGGCTGCCATCGCACCATGATGCTCTGTAGGTTTACGCAATTTCAAAAACGCATCAACATCTAGTGTATCACTATATACAGTACATATGCAGAAGACATCATCAGTGTGTGTAAGCTTATCCATATACAAGAGAATGATAATCTTCAAACTCCTGAGTGAATACCTGAAACCCATTAAACAGCATGTACTTTCTCTGTATGTTCATTCCTAGAAGGTTTCACTCTAAAGGGCACTGGAGGGAAAGTGGACGCTGGTGCACACCGGGCGTATGAATTTATTCCTACGCACAGCCGGGAGGAGCAGGCACCGGAGAGATGAGGGCTCTGAGGCCTGGTGATGGAGACAGGCTGCTGCCTGCATTGCATGCTGGGGAAACTCGAGGTAGGGAAGATGGGAAGCCCAGCGTGCGAGTGGAGGTAATTAATGGTGCACGCCCACAGCCTTGTGTTCACAGTCCAGAGGAATAAGCCAAATTAAATTTCCACTAAGCGTGCAATTACCTTATTTTCATTTTCCACTTGTTCCAATTTAACTCTGTTGTTTTTTTTTCTTTTCGTTCTCCAAAACTAGCGCGAATTAATTAAGTTCTAAATTAGCAGAGGGAGGAGCAGAGGTCGGTGCTTTATTGGGTGTTTACGGCGGTAAAAAAAAAAAAAAAAAAAAACGTAATTCTTTACCCGGTAAACTATGCAAATGCACACGTGTGCACGTCAACCTCGGATATGCAAACAGACTCCTCCGCATCCGTGTGTGCTGAAGCACGAGTCGAAATACACTCCGGCTACTCGTCAGTACGCGAGCCAAATCTCAAATAGACTTACTCTTAAACCACTCCGGTGACAAGAAGCGACCGAATCTCTGCGTACGCTAAGAAAATATCAATTGTCCTCATAAACAGCTTGCGCAGGGGGGAGGAGAGGAGAACAGAGGAAGAGTGATTGAGGGACTAAAGCTGTGTGACAGCCCTGTAGTCGAGCGCAGATGTGCTGCTCGATGCAGTTAGGACGCACTAACAGATGAGAGGCAAATACGGATGCAGTGCATGCTTCACCTAACGCGTGTTTAGCCTGAGAGGCTTTATTCAGCTCGGGGTTTTTTTGTTTTTTGTTTTTTTTTTGCCAGCTGGGACCTGCTTACCTTTGAGTTTAGCACCTCCACTGTCATGTTCTGCGGGGCTGCACTAGGGACTGGAAGACACACACACAAAAGGAAAGGTTTCAATTTTCACGAAAGAATAGTTGCTTAATGTTTTGTCTTAATCCTGATGTATCCAAAGATAAATCCTTTAGAAATGGAGGCACGATCTTTAAAAGGTTGGATCGCTCACGGGTCGAAGGCTCATGGTGCACACGAGCTGTAAAACTGACATCGAATCAATTTAGTGCATTCTAGGCCATACTTGGTATTTAACACATGTTGAGGAAGGAATAAAACCATTCGGGATGTACAGTTACAGAAAATCATTTTACATGGGGTGTTCAAGTCAAAGCAAGACTTTTGATAGTGCAGAATAATAGAACACAGTTATGAGAGTAAGAACTTCTAATACACTTATCCCAGCGTTTCACTAGTGCTTGGACACCATCATGGAAGAAATATTACTTAGTATGCTCCAGCCATGATCAGACTGCCTGACTGTTTTTTTTTTTCCGAAATGCTGGCCTCCCAGGAACTCCTTTAATGGCCCAAACATGTGGAAATGGCTTGGAGCGAGATCAGGACTGTATGGGGGATGTGGCATTAACTCCCAGCCGAGTTTCAGTAATGAGCAAGTTGTGTTTGTGAATGATTGTGTGTACAGTTCCCAAAAACAGATGCCTAATGCACCAATTGTGGTCTCTTCTTTCTAAAAATTTTAAAATTTGCGTTTACACCAGACATTTGATTTGGAATTTTTATTGTTAAAGCCAAGAAAGATTTTTTCAAAAATTTTTTGTACCGTCTGAGTAAGTCCGCACTGACACGTCATCCGTGGAGACTCCGGGTCCGTGCTTGTTATGAGCCACGATTCTGAAGCTGTACTCTGCGTGTTTCTTCAGCCCGGACATGGTATAGGACAGTCCACTAACCTCAATGTCCTACAGGAGAGCATATACATCATATAAATGCAGAGATATCACAGGAGGGTGTGGAAAAAAAAAACCTGCATTCCCGGAGGAGCTTTTTAAAAACCTAATCAGAGATACAGTGTGTAATGGAGTAAACAAAATAATTCGATTCACTACTATAACACTCTGAAATGTCACTTTCGAAATCAGCGCCTGTGATTAAGCTCTGTGAAGAACTACCTTCTCATTGCCCAGGCTCTTCTCCATGTAGTACACTTTGTAGTTCTGGATGTCGCCGTTGCCGGTCAGGGGTTTGTCCCAGCTCAGGCTGACAGACGTCGACGTCTGGACCACGGCTTGGAAGTTGGGAGCAGGTCCTGGTACTTGAACTGAGAGACGAAGGGAACAGGAAAGAACACTTAACTGAAGAATGTCTCATGGTACAGATTTACACCTGTTGTTTTGGGGGATTTTTGTTCTTTTCTTCTCCAAGCAGGCAGGATTTGCAAATATTTCGTTCTTACAACAAACCCAAGTTCAAATGGTTCAAAATCAGAGAAAATCTGTGATTCGTCTGTGCAACATTCAGCAAGTGTTTGAACTCTGAAACATTTCTCACACCAACTGTGCAAAACAACCCACAAATTGTTTTAAATTTAATTGGGTCTGTATCAGTAAAATCAAACTGTGCAACTTGTCATAAAAGGAGACCTTTCGTGCAAATTCGGTTGCTAGAATTTCAGATGAGTGTCCGAACTGCATTCACACAAAAAAGATTGAAAATTCAATTATTAGTATTGTCCAGGGTTTAAACAAGCCAATTACATTCGATATTCCCCCTATTGTGACCTCATAAAAAGAGTCTTGTTGCTCAGCTCAGCTGATCTCTGTAGGGGCGTGGCTCAACAGTAACTCATTTGCATAAACACTGAAACTGAACATTTGGAGGAGGATTATAATACAGCGGTACCTCGTCATACGATTTTAATCCATTCCGGAGGCGAGGAGATTTCACATTGCGAAGCGCATTTTCCTATAGGAAATAATGTAAAGGCAGATAATCCGTTCCAGCCGCCCAAAAATATTACCAATATTACCAATTTCCAACACTATAATCATATTTTTGTATATAAAAACAATCAAAACATTTAGAAAAGTTATGAAGTAAAATATGAAATAAATATTCCTCCCTTTTCTTCTTGCTACCATCCTTGCTTCTTGCAAAAAATGCATAAAAACCCACAAAAACATGTAAACTCTCTTTGCTTGGCTTTCCACTGAAGCAAACAGCTCCCGGACGTATGTGCAATGTACTGTAGGTGCACGGGGAATGACGAAAACCGGCGCTCGGTTTTTAAAGTATGTACTGTATAGGCATGAGCCAATTAGATTTGAGAGATTTAGAATGCATTATCTGAGGGGTATTTCAGCTCCTGCATTAACACACACACACTTTGGGGTGTGTGTCTGAGACCTGTGTTAATCTGTTCAAGTAAAATACTAGACCTTTAAAGTCAAATTCCAACAAATTAGAACAGAAAGTTCTACTACTCTTTAAATAGCACTACAAGTCGGGTTGCCAGGTCTCATTTTTTTAAATTCTTCTAAAACTCTGCACTGTTCTTGGTCTGTTTTTTTTTTACAGACTCATCTCATTTTAAACCTGTTTAGTCAAGCTCTCAGCTGTCCCTAACTCTGTTTCAGGCAGCTCCTCAATCTCATCAAAGTCCTTCGCTTCAATGGAAGGGTTTTGCAACACCCTTTGAAGGCAGCGAATGATCACAATGTTGCCAAACAAACTAACATTTGCTAAGAAGTCTGTTACACTAGAGAACATTACAAAGTATTCTGCAACTACACCAGCTATTTATCAACATAAATAAAATCTTAACTCGTTTGTTCATCCACAAACTGCTGCCTTTCACTGATTTCAACACTGACTGTTTGCATACTGTCTCCTGCACCTGAGTTGACACAAGGAGGATTGTGGGATATCTTGGACAGTGATAAATGGATATAAAAGCTACCCTGAGGGGAAAAAAACAAGCACATTAAAGGATCTCAGACGTCAGCATTCTGGACAAACATTAGACCCGGACATGACTAGATGCTCTGCTGATTCTGAAGGCAGCCTTCGTGTGTGGGATTTCTTTCTTGCTATTTAACAAATCTTGTACTTTCATATTTTCTTAGACGGCTGTATACAGTCTTTTATTTCTTCTTATTTCTTGTATTTTGAACGTAGTCTTCCTGAAGGATTTTTTCGGCTCTCATTTTTGGCAATTTTTTGCCTTTCATGTTTAGTCCAGTCCCTGAACCTGACCAGCTTCAGAGGAACATTTTGGTTTGTTAAGTCACACAGTGACCTATGAATCATTCAAGTATTTAATAAAAAAAAAAAGAAAAAGAAAAAAGGCATAAACCAGTGAGAAACAGGTGCAGATGATGACAGATGATCAGGCCGGTGATTAGTATCCTGGTGATGCTGAATGCTGAGTG
>JAQMYJ010000007.1:22640316-22653350 GCA_030014305.1 Clarias laeviceps
ACACACACACACACACACACACACACACACACACTGGGCAATTTGGGAACGCCAATTAGCCTAATCTGCATGTCTTTGGACTGTCGGAGGAAACCGTCGTACCCAGAGGAAACCCACCAAGCACAGGGAGAACATGCAACCTCCATGCACAAAGACCCAGGCTGGGAATCAAACCCTCGACCCTGAAGGTGCAAGTCCACAGTGCAGTGTATCTGCGCACTCCAAACCACTTCAGAACCTCTCAGTAAAGGAATTCCTCATGGGGGCGACGCGGTGACGGCTGATTCTGTGCTGCGGAGTCGAACATCGCCGGCCCTTTCTCTGATGTTTATTTAATCATGTTAGTTTAGCAGAGGTGGGAGAATGAAAAACAGCAATCTGGGCTGTTCATCATCTACTCATCGCCACCATGAAAGATGACAAAAGTTTACAATGCCGGCTGAGGCTATAGCGTTCGAATCTGTGCATTAAATCTCATGTGACTGGAGCAGAAATATAGATGAGGACATCTGGACTTCAATAAATCTGAGCAATAGAAGATTTTATGCTTCATAACCCGCATTCGGAGATCATTACCCACTAATCACGTCTGTCATATGATAAACATTTAACGATACTAAACTATTACATGATAAATTAAGTAACGTTTAATCTCCAAGTTTAAAGGATCGAGTGAAAATTGCAGTGTCATTTATCTCACTTGCGGCGCCTCGTTCTTATATTAGTTATACGAACTTTATATTATATCCTTGCGTGATCCCTCAAGACTGTCTGGAATACAAGACGGAGATTATGCAGTTCACCGAGTACGTGTGTGTGGTGCGTGTGCTGCATACACACGGGAAAATGTCCGGCTCTGTTGGAGGTCCTGCCTCTGGAAGCGGGTCAACAGTCAAGACCTCATTCATAACATGAAGCGCTGGCTGATTGGCTAGTGCAGCCTCCCCAGGGTACCAGGATCCCACTAGCACTCATTATGAAGTGCTTATACCAGCCCGCGCCAAGGACACAGGGTCACCACCGACCCAGAAAGCAGCTTTGCGCGCTCTCTCTCCCTCTCTCGGGCTGTGCACAAGCTGATTCAAACACACCTCGCTCAAAATCAGCCTTGAGGAGTGGAACTTTCCAGTGCTTCTCTAGTACACGTGTTTGTGTTTACCTGCTTAATGTGAATTTTTTTTGCTTTGGAAAGAAGTGTAGGAGAAAAAAACAGGCCCTGAAGGAAGACGTGATTATAATTCCTGCTGCTCTACATGGGCCGGTTTCCAAACGTGCTGCGAAGATCCGCACTCCTATGAAGAAAATCTCTGCGACATGAACGCCGTCGTTAAGCTCCTACCTTCTGGCTGGGTGGCGACCTTCAGCGGCGTCGAGCTTTCTCCGCGGCCGTTCTTGTTGTACGCCACCACCCGGAAGGAGTACTTGGTGTCTGGCTTGAGGTTCTGGATGGTGACCTGCATTTCGCCCGGCCGGCTGGTGTTCACCGTCCTCTCCCTGCGGAACGAGACACGATACAATCACGAGCTCGGTGCCAACTCGACCTCCCCTTAAATAAAAAAAAAAACCTGCTTCGATTACGAGACACCTATTCAAGCGCTGTGAGTTTGTCAATGTTGGGAGGTACCACATGTTCAAAAACAGACAAAGGTAAACCCAAAAATTCTCAGTGAGGAGTTCACGTCCTACCTTTTGACGCCTTCCAGGCCGTAGTAGACGGAGTAAGTGATGTCATCGCCGTGTGGCTCGAGCGGCAGGCGCCAGGTCAGCTTGATGAAGCGGGTGGAGACGAGCGAGGCCACGACGTCACGCGGCGCTGAGGGAACAGGACCTGGACCGCTGCCAGGACCAGGGTTGGAACCGGAGCTGCCTCCTGAGCCTGGTGTTACACGGTCAGCAGTGGCACGGATCAGTGTGGGTGAGGGAGGGGGGGTGGCTACATCATTGATCAGAGGCAAGTCGTGGATGAAATGTAAAGTGAGAATGAAGTGTGAAGTGTTGAAAATGAAGGGTGCAGGAAGGAAAAGAAAACAGCAAATGAAAAGGACAGAGAGGGAAAAACAGGGCAAAGCAGAGGGAAAAAAAATAACACAAAGGCATCCATGATGAAGTGGATAATCATGAAAAAAAAAAAAGCAAAAGCACAAAAATGAACAAATTGTTAGAGGAAAAAAAACAAACAAACAAAGAAATAAAAAAACAGAAGGAAAGGTGGAATGCAAATAAATTCTAAAAGACATAATGCCAGAAATGCACTACCACTAAGACGACATCGTTTACAGCAACAAAAGAAAAAAAAAAAAAGAAAAAAACTCCAGAGTTTGTCTTAAAAAACGTCCACGTGTCACACAGCTGAAACCGCAGCCTCCCGCTATGGGTTTGATATTTTTCATGCAGATATGTGAAATGTTTCGCGTCCAGACCCCTGGAACGAACTGTGGTTGGACCCCAGCATACCTTACTCATGTTTTCCACTGACACTGCGAAATCTGAAATCTGAGGAACGTTATTCAAAAAAATAAAAATAAAAGACAACCTTTCGTCTACTGTCGCAGTGAATTACATCCTTTTTAAACCGAATGATTCCATGCACACGGAATAAAATGCATTCAATAATGCAAATTTGAATCAGAACTCTTTCTCTGCATGAAGGTTAAAATCAATCACAGCCATAAACGTGAGTCTTTGGTGAGGTTAATTTAATCAAAAAAAAAAAAAAAAGAAATCTGAAGATGAGGACCAGAAATCGGATGCCAGACAAGAAACTAAAATACCACTTAAAACAAACCAGCCAGGTACATACTGTAACTTGGCCAGGTTAATGCTGGCACTCCATTATAATTCCATCATCATTATGATGAATCGGTCTATTTTCTGAAATACAAGTGGATTCCAAAGCACAGATTAGACCCAACGTTGGCTATAATTGCACGACCGTTGCTGCTTGTCTAAACGCAATCTCTATCCGTAGCCGGCCCATAATGCTCGAGACTAATGATGCCCATCTGTAAAACGCTCATTAATAGTGAGATGCATTAGTCTATAGCGTTCCCTAAAGGATATGACCCATTAGCCGAAAAGCAAATTAAGCATCAGCTGCAACAATTATCAGATCTGACGAAGAAAAACAATCAGACGTACAGCCTCGAGTTTCGTATTCTATAATTTTTAGCTAATATTCAGTGTAGAGCTTTCAGCTCTGTATTCTCGTTGCAGGTGAATCTCCTCAGCCTTGAGCCTCGCTCATACACGCTGTTCGGAAATAAGCTCACAACATATCTGCTCCAGGATTGACTTCATTTCGAGGCTGAGCTTCAATAAAAAGCAGAGCCATGACTTCAGATGAATCGGTGTCGAAAGGTTGAGGAAGGGTGAAGAGAACGGGGAAACGGAGGAGACTCGCAGGGAGCAAAAATCGCACCCGAGCCACGTGCAGGTTTAACTATCCATCTGCCGCCGCTGCGTTTTCGATCCGTCTCATTTTCTGTCCAAAACTCAACAAGCGCACTCGCGGCAACACATGGTCGCTAACAGCGAAAGACTCGCGTTTGTTCTATTCATAGCAAAGAGGAATTGCTGGTGTCGGCTGAGCAGATGGCAACATTGCCTTATTAATGGCAGGCATTATGGCTTAGTGGGAAAGGTCACCATGCAGTATGAAAAATAAAACTCGTACAATGTTAAGAGGAAAGTTGCAAAGACTTTCCGAGCACTTTTTTTTTTTCCTCTGTGTGGGCGCAAGTTAAACACCTGCGGCAAGACCAGTCTTGAGCAACAACGATAATTTTATCGAGCGTGCACAAGATGAATTACACTGCTAATGAGACATTATAGAAATGTTGATTTGATCTTAATAAAGAGCGAGGACTGGCAGCTCGGCTCAGGAGAGAAATCAGCGGCTGGACATGGACACCGATGTGTCCGGCTTTTAGGTTTTAAAATGTAAGTGTGGATCATATGGCTGTTTCCATCTGTAATTATCCTCAGCCAGATGACACTCCAGCGAGTATTAAAATACCAATTCATAATATCATAGAACATGATCGAGGCAGAATCTCGTACATTCTTTGCATGTTGCACTGGCGATAGCATCAGATGAGACCGATTCTGACAGCTTGTGACATTTGGGTGGGCCGCTGATCTCCAGACAAAGGCTTAAGGCTTGATACACGAAGGGAACAAACCTTTTATGAAAGAAGTTAAGCAAATCAAATTGATCTCTTCTCTGTCGACCTGATGACTGATTAACCATGTGCTCGAGAGACGAGACCGGGCTAAGTGGACAAGTGGATTTAAGCTGCGACAAAGCTACATTCCTTCTAGATTCTCAAACCACTGGAATACACTGAACTATACTCTTCAAAATGAAGAATTGCGCAATTTGCACTAGAAAGCATCACCCGGTCAGTATGACGCCTTATAAAGGCGGCGGTTCAGGTTCACATCCACTCCAGAGTCTGCACAAACGCTGCAGCATCAGCACTCTGCCAGAGCAGCACACACAACGTCATGAATACGAGAGGATGATGGATTAAAGCATGACATCATTATTGAGATTAAATGCATGAAAGCTACTCTCTCAGGTTATGGGGGAAATGGCTCAGGATCCTCCCACACAGCCCACCTTCCTACGATATGTCTGGGAGATGAAAGAGGGTGCAGTGAGGAGTACCAACAAAGGCTGCTGCCTTACAGAGCAGAACACAGCATGGGATCCCTGCATAGTCCTTGCAGTTAATAACCAACGTTCAGGTGGAAAGAGGTGGAAGCCTATTTAATATGGACTCTCATAAAGGTCCAGATCCAGTCTTAGCTCAGCATCTCTATTACACTCAAGGGAAAAATAGTGCCCTTGCTGCTATAGTGGTCACCTTATCTTCTGCACCTTCAATACATCTTTCGCATAGAAATATATACAGACCTTTCTAGATAAAATACACACACCAGTTCCACAAAATACAGCAATGGCTTTATACACTGCCTGGAAAAATGTCATCCATGCCAATGTTTCATTTGCCCGCCATTAGCTTTGATTATGTAGTGACTAGTTCATGTGTGAAAATGAGTCCTCATGCTCCCAGAACCACTCTTTCACAATTTGAGTCCTGGAATGAATGTGGCCATGCCATCCAGGAAAAGAAAAACTCCATAGATGTTATTCTATAGATTCTATAGTATTCAGTATAATCGAGTAGTCAGGTGATTTTAATTGTATCGGCGAAAAATGTTGGGAGTCTAGACCTGACCAACTAAAACAACCCCAGAAGCAGCTTAGTGATTAAGGTCAAAAGCTCCCAGGTTCAAACTCCAGCACCAACAATTTGCTACTGTTGGGCTCTTGAGCAAGGCCCTTAACCCTCAAATGAATAATTAGATTAGAAAATTTGAGTCGCTCTGGATAAGGGCATCTGCCAAATGGCATGAATGTAAATTACACTCCCTCCAGAGGCTTGTACAGTGGCCAGTATGCACAATGGAGGCATCACATCATGCACTTCCCTTCTCACCCTGACACGCCCATCGCTCTGGCATAGGGTCAGTCTGGACTCATCAGACCACATGTCTTTTTTCCATCGCTCCAAAGTCCAATCTTTATGCTCCCTAGCAAACTAAAGCTTTTTTCTCTGATTAGTCTTTTGGTTTTCTTGGGGTCATACAGCTGTTTAGTCCCAGTCCTGAGAGTTCTTATGATGTAGATTAAGAGGAAATGTTCTTCATTTCACTGCCGAGTTATTATGCAACGTCACAAAGTGTTCAAGTGATCTCCGATGACATATTCAAGTCGGTGGATCAAGATTTTAATAATGTGTTGGATGGGTCAGAGCTCATTTCCAGTAATTTCATGAATATCCTTAGTTGTTTTCTTAGCTTGATGGTGGCAAAATTTCATCCTTCTGAAACATGACTTAACGAAGTCATCATTAGCACTTTGTATGCCTACCTTAACTAAGAAGACTTACTCAATTCTTGCACATGGATGGTTCAGAGCTCAAGACGGAGTGTTTCACTCCTACTACTACTGCATGCTAGATTAAAACCTAGCTGCACTTATATATGGTTGTCATTTGTCTCATTTATGAGTGCATATCATGTTAGTGTTAAAATGCACATTGTGTTTAGAGTCAGCATTTAACTAAAATTCATGGCATGTCCTGAACAGTTCCTTCAACTATCATGGTGTTGTGTAACAGAAATCAAAACTGCCTCAGCCAGGATGTGGATTGTCCCGGGTTGGTTTTGGTTGCCAAGCCTTTGCTTTTCAGTGGGCAAGTGATATTAGCATGCACGGGAGTGGGAAATGGTGACGGGTCAATCAGAACAGGTTTCTTGTAAAAGGGTGACTTGTGGCTAGTAGTACAGGCACTCAGCAAGGTGGCAACTTCTGGAGCACTTCGTGTCAACGGTTTAAAACAAAAGAAGTACTGAAAGGTGGCACCTGGAGCTGATTGTTGGAGACACTCGTTTACCGCTTCACTGAGTTTCTCCTCTAGGGCTTGGATTAGTTGCCCATTTTTACTGGGAGCCACGGTGACCTTCAAACAGGGGCTAATTTGATGGCAGAGCATACAACGATGAAGGTTTTGTGTATTAGAAAACAATCTGTTTGCAGAGTTTGTTTCTGTGGCATCGGGAGGACGGGTTATGGCTTCACAATAAAAGGCAGAAAATGAACAGGTCGATCCCAAAGTCATTCATGAAAGCTTTTATGTGGCACGGCAAGCGGCGCAACAACTAGTCTGAACTGACTATCTCCTGTTATGGTACCAATTTTGTCGGGTATTATTATTATTCTTCGTTTGATCACGGCACGTCCGTTACACTGTTCCTGTCTTAAAACCAAACGGACCATGTTTGACCCTGGTTATTACCCAGTAAGTCTTGTAAACAACAAGAGAATGTGAAAAGTCACTCTGAGGGCTTTTGCGGTGCTATAAATAACAAACATGTGTGCTCTTCTCTTAGTTGTGTTTACCACACAGGCCTAATTTAAGTGTCATTGAAAAACCAAGACCTCTCCGAGGAGGTATTCTGTTGATCTTTATAGCCTTACAGGCACGGAGCGCCACATGAAACAAGCGAAATAATCACCAGTACTGTCCAAGTCAGACTTGGTAATCTGTAGTGTTTCCTATTTAACCCTTGATGGATCAAATGAACAGACTGCAGACAAGAAGTAAGTCAGGGAGGAAAAGCAGAAAGGACGCAGAAACAAGGGTACTGTGGTGCCTTGGCATACGAACCTTGCAAATTTTTGCCTTAAGAACTAAAATTCTGAAAGAGATTTGCCTCAGCATACAAAGCATTTTCGGCGTACGAGTGACCGAGCCGGTCACGTGTACTTCCGGTCTCCTGGTTAGTTGAGCCCTTTCTGATCTAATTGGTTGAAAATTGGACTTTAAAGGTCCAGTACTTTACTTGAAAAGGTTAACACAGATCTCAGAGCTCCCCCAAAGTGTGTGTGTTAATGCGCTAGCTAAATTACCCCTCAGATAATGCTTTTTTTTTTATATACAGTATATATACCTCAGTGGTATGTCAGCATACAAACACACCGGTTTAAGAACTTAAATTTTGCAAGAAATTTGTCGCAGCATGCCAAGCATTTTCGGCATACGTTAGACAAAGCCAAACCGCGCCGAATAAAGCGCCGGTTTTCGTAGTTGCATGTGCATCTGGCTTGCACCTACGTTGTGGTTGTGCGGCCGGGAGTTTTTTTTGTATTTTGTGCAAGATTTAGTGAAGACATGGCACCATGGATCTCAAGAAAATTCAAAAGGAAGAGCTTTCAGTTTCGGTTTTATAGCACCCAGTTCCAAGAGGAATCATAAATTAAGATTAAGTAGAGTTTAATGTCCATTTATTTCTTATTTTATTTCACTTATAAATGTTTGGATTGTTTTTATATGCAAAAATATGATTATAATGTTGGAAATTGGTAATATTGGTAATATTTTTGGGTGAATGGAACAGATCATCTGCATTTACATCATTTCCTATGAGAAAATGCGCTTCGCAATACGAAACTCGTCCCTGGAATGAATTCAATTTATATGCAGAGGTACTGTACTAGAGAGAGTGCTTCCTGTGCCACGTGGCTTGAACAGGCTCTCCAGGCAGTATACAAGCTGCCATTACGGGCAGATCTGCTGCGAGTCAAAGACTTCTTGTGGGTTGCGTTTTCTCCTCCCTCAAGCCAGGAGTCGCAGAACGAACGACACATCGCTCCGCTCGCTCGGCCCATGTGGGAAATTCCTCACACTCCGCCAACCGCACCCAAGCACCACAAACCTGGAGATGAAGTCTGAGTAAAGAGCACTAAGGGAGGATCAAACAAAAACTAGTAAAAAAGCTTTCATGGGATGCTTGTGTGATATGAGGCCTCGAGGAGAAAAACAAACTGCACAGGAAAATTATTCTAGAACAAAAATCAAGAGACACAAATAAAAGCAGAGCGAAGAAAAACAAGCATTTAAATGCAAATCTAAAATAGTTTGAATTCAAGTGAGGCGAATAAGATCCAAAAAAAAAGGACAAAAGAGTCCATCGACAAACAATGTCATACCAATTCTTAAGTTTATTGAGCTGTCTGCCATCCTTTCATACTGAGAAAAGTAAAAAAATATGGCTTCTTGCGTGAGAAAGCACTAATGCTCTTTGCAAAAGCTGAAATCCAATCCAATGAGCTAAGAAACTCATTATGAGATAACCGAGCCCACACTTCTATTTACTGCCTCGACTTTTTTTTCATCCTCATACAGAAAAACACAACTATTCCTCTGTTGTCTGGGAGAAGAAAAAAAATCAACACAAACCTCAGCAATAGCAGAGTTGAGCTTTAGGTAATAATAGCCTGTCAGAGCACGAGAGAAAAACAAAATAACTCAGCCGTAAGAAGAAAAAAACTTCGAAGCCTCTGTGTACGGGGAAAAAAATAGGCCAGTGATAGAAATCGTTGAGTGAGAAATCCAAATAACAAAGCAAATTCTACCCGATGCTTACTGTGCAAGAGAATTTATTTAAATAAATATGCATGCTTTAAACATGCTTCCGAGTTTAGCACGTACCGATACAGATGGTAATGAGGCCTAGGGCTTCAACAAATGTCTTCTACTACACCTGGTGAGCTGCTTTCCTAGCACAAGGCAGAATGGTAGGAGTATTTACAGGCAATTTAATGCACAGCATGCTGGGAACATCATAAGCCCCCATCATATATAATATCTTCATAAAGCAACAGTATCTTTATTCTTTCCTGTCTTCTGATCTGTTGCTCAGGCACATCTGAAGAAGAAATAGAATGTCCCAAAAGAGGTGGGGGTGGAAAGAGGGGGGGGGGCAGTTGAAATTTTAGTGCATCCCATATACTGAGAATATATTTATATTATTCTCACATTAAATATCAACATTTTTCATTTACAGAAGGGCTTTCAAAAGGGAAATTCTTCAAATTGGAAAACTCGAGTCAAGAGCACCGGACCAAAAATAAATAAATAAATAATGAAATGTGAGATGGAAATGTGGTGGGGCTTGCAGAGTGTTTTGCTAAACCCCACCGAGTTTAAAACTTCTACACATTTCAGATCAATGCCAACCGGATCATCTGCCTTATTTTTATTGGGAAAAAATCTGGACCCAGAGCTTAAGGGTGCTTTCACATTATGGGCCAAAGCACAAATTGCGATTCACTTGACCCCAAAGTTCGGTAAGTTTGCGCGATACAAGCACTCCATATCATGCTCGAGGCTACTCAAAAAGGTGTACGGTACGATGTATTTGGGCATGGCTCCGATCAAATACAAAAGCCAATCATACATGGACACGGAAATGAACCACACGACATCAATGCATCTGTCTCCTCCATATGCGTGCCGTCCTAAAGTAAGAGGTTGACATTTCTTTCACCAGAAATATCAATAGTATTAAAGTACTGTATAGTGCAAAAGCTGGCTTTCTTGTACTATTCTTCTCATCGTGTTTACAGGCAGCTTGCCACCATACAATATTCTGGCGTATACTGCCACCAGTTATGCGAGTGTACTCAAGGGGTCCGTCAAGGGGTTACCACTGCGGGTCATCCAATCTACTTAAAACATGGTACAGGCAGCCAGATGGACTTCTTGATGCAACCCTCTCCTTCTATCTGGGTTTGGGACTGGCTAGGTTTGGGCATTGGCTGGGAATCGAACACGGGTTTTCCTTATGGCAGGCAAGAAGCCTACACCTGAGCCACCAATGTCCAATGCCTTGCCAATTAATATGGACCAGGATAAGAGTGTGGAGGAGCAATTGCCCCCGAGCATAGTACAAAGAAGTGCGAAAGCAGCCTAACAATACGTTAGGGTCAAGTAATGCTTCGACCGAAAAAATGCAATTTTTCTGAGCAAAATCGGTTCTTAGATGACAAACGGTTGACTGGTGCTTAAGTAGTGCATCTTTTTTTAAAGCCTTTATTTGTTACATAAAAATTTATTAACATTATACTTTACAGCAAGGGAAATTAGATCAGGGTCAGCCATGGTACTGTGCCAGCGGAGCAGACAGGGTTAAGGGCCTTGCTCAACGGCCTATCAGTGGCAACTTGGTGGTGCTGGGGCTTGAACTCTAAACCTTCTGATCAGTAAACCAGAACCTTAACCGTTTGAGACCCTAATTTAAACATTGTTCGAACATTAACAGTAGTGTCATGATTATTTAATAAAAATGGTAATCAGGACAGAGGAACAGCAGCTACAATGTTCATTGATCAGTTACGAATAGGTGAATGTACGTTTCGGGTGATTTGAGTTTCGTTTGTTTTCAAATTCTCTTTATAATTAAGTCTGCTTTGATTAGATATCTATTAGAAATAATGATTGTTAATAAAGTAAGTAAATGAAGGTCAGAGTGTACAGAAGGTGTGCGTAATGGATTTCTATTGAGCTCATTCTTTATCCATAAGCGCAAGTGGAAAAAACACAATAATCTGGAGCTTAATGAGGCCTTTATGTGAAGCATCGGGATGTCAACTGGACTTGGGCTTGGCTCCATTATCCCACAGGTTCATCTGTGATATGGTACACGGTGTTCTTGTACTGATTTCGTTTAGTAAGTTAACACAGATTGCTGTTTTTCTGAAATCAGACATGTAGTGTGCTGTTTTTTATGTCTACTTAACCTTGTTCTTACTCACTTGCTCTGATGAAGTGCATCAAAGATTCAGCGCTTGTTAGTGTAATAGTTCTGCTTTGCTGTCAGGCACAGCACACATGATGACCCAAAGCTTATGAAGGGCTGAGGCAGCTATTAAGCTTTATTTTTCCCTTGTAATTTTTAAAAGGACCCTCAGTAATAATAACATTACTGGCTACATCAAACCACAGTACTTGTGATTTAAAAACTGCACTCTTTAAAAAGGCAATTTGCGATATAAAGCCGTGCAGCCCTGCCCCACAGATCCTACTTTTAAAGAGCACTGTATGAGCAGGCAGAGTCAGACTTTCTTGTATGTTTTACCGCAGTCTTGAGGAATAGTTCTCCAGGCATCCAAAAGGACTTTTACTTGGCACTCAGCTCTGAGATTTCCCGTTCGGGATTTCCCTCGAGGTTTAACGGTGCAGAGAAAACACTGTGCGAGATTCATTTTCTTAGGTGCGGTCACGTTTTTTTTTTGCCACATGATGGCAGTGTGGGAAAAGCAGACAGAGATTTAGTCAAGTGGATTGGTATGCTTTACATTGTATATTCGTGTCAAAGCCGGATCACTTTGCCTGACTTAAGAACAAATCCGACTTACAAACGTGCTCCCGGGACAGGACTCGTTCGTAAGTCAGGGACTACCTGTACTGGTGATGCTGAATGCTGAGTGGTTGGAACAGAAGAGAGGGGAAATGAGGTTGTTACGTAAACAAGCAATTAAAAAAAGAATCATTTTTAGGCACTTTGCAGCCTGTCACAGTAAACATATGTCCCCATTTCTTTCGTTTCATCTACATCCTTTACTTTAATTTAATATGAAGAAATGAGGAGGCTCAAATCTTTTGTACAATATGGATGAGATGCATCTTCATAAATTTCTGGACAAATCTCACAAAAACCACATTTTCTTATAAAGTTATAAAACATGCTCAAATTTCAAGGGGGATATTCCATAAATATATACAGTATAACAACGTTTTCACCATCTTGCAAAAGCCACAACACGCACACATGCAGACATGCATGTAAACTCATTTCACAGGTGCCAATGATCGAAAGGGAGCAGAGGCAAAGATCACCAGATCCTTTACATACAGCATTACTGGATTAATCTCAGCAATTTCTACTCATCCAAAAAGACCAGTTTTTCTAATCCTAAAGCCTGAATTCCGAGCCACCCTAAAGAGGTGTGAAGTGGTACTGTTCAATTAGCATATGATCTCTGGCCTGCAGCTGTACCCGATGCTGGAGGGGGGGAGCAATATGCAAGGCTGCACTAAGCAGATTGAAGTTCTGGCACAACGGAGGGAAATGATACGTGGTACAACGATGCAACATCACATAAGCTGCAGAACTCGGCCGAAAAGGTGACTGACTGCAGGTCAATATTAAAGTGGGTCACAAGTGCCCTGGGTCGGTATTGCGGTAATGGTTCAGTGCTCCTTACGGTGCTTTCACACTTAGTTGCTTTTTTTTTCATAGGAAAAGCTTTGATCCGAGTGTCTTTTTGTTCTGATATGGAAGAAAGCAGCCGCCCTAAGGCACAGGCATCATAAGCATTAAATTCTTTTTTTTTTTTTTAAATCTTCCGAGATCCAGTATTATAACATCTAAATAACCGGTCTAGCTCTCTCTGAAGATCGTAATTATTGTGATCAGCTGTAAAGATGAAATAAAAATGGAGTGTGGTGATGGAGTGTTCGCGGTATCTTCAGAAGCAGAAAAGCAATAAAACGTTAGTTGTTTGTGCGACTGAATGGAGTCAGAATTAAAGCAGGAAAACACATTACTTACAGAGGAACATCCCAGAAACAGATATATTATATACTGTTATGTTGCACAGTTGACATTTCAAAATATAA
>JAQMYJ010000007.1:22653358-22671277 GCA_030014305.1 Clarias laeviceps
CACAGTTGACATTTCAAAATAGAGAAAAAAAAACAAACCAAAAAAACATTTTTTTTTCAATCCAACATACCACAAATAGCCTTATTCTGCTAAACTACAGAGACCCAAATTACACCATCAATTTGTCCTCTATGTTTGCTTGGTTGGAAGTTGTATATAAAGAGCTGTGCTTTTTATAAGAATGAAGCATGCTCTGGCAGTGGAAGTAAATACTCCAAGCGTTAAAGCGGCCATAATCAGGAAGACCTGAAGCTTATCATACCAAAAAAAAAAAGAAGGGTTACATTATTAGCATGCATCAAGAAAAGAAAACAGTTACTGTTAGCTTACGAACTGTCCAGCACATTATCCCAAAAAAAAAAAAAAAAAAAAACTATGTGGGTGAAAAAAAATGTGGTCAGAAAAAAAATTATGAACAGAGATCATTTAAACACTTGAAGTTGCATTGTGAAAAAAAAATAAATAAATTCAACAGTAAAACCAGAGCTATGTCTAATAATGAAAGCATAAACATTTCCATACACATGTGATGCGTTTGGGACTAAACAGGATTGGGACAAAACAGCTGTGTCCACAAAAATAAGACTTATTAGTGAGACCCATCAGAAAAAAAGGCTTCAGTTTGTGAGGGAGCATAAAGATTAGACTTTGGAGCAATGGAACAAGGTCCAGAGCGATGGGTGCATCAGGGTAAGAAGTGCATAGTGCTCACTGTACAAGCCTCTGGAGGCAGTGTTATGATCTGGGGTTGCTTTAGTTGCTCAGGTCTAGACTCAGGAACGTCATGTGGCAATAAAATGAAGTCAGCTGACGACCTGAATGTACTGAATGTAATGACCAGGTTATCACATCTATGGAGTTTTTTTCTTTTACCCCCTGATGTCCCAGCTAAGCAAAATACAAAACACTAATAACTTAATAATAAGACTAAATAAATGTAGAAAAAAGGTGAAAGTTAGAAACGGTGCACATATTTAAATATTCTCAATAGATGGAATTATTAAGATATGAACATGGAGGTTTTATTTGTGCATGACATATTTGGAAGCAAGGACAAAATCATAAATCTGTAGCATGCAACAACCTTTATAGGCACGCTAAGTTCGATGCATTACAAAACAGCATACAATGTGTACCTTGGTCTAGAATGATGAGCTGCGCGCCGGCCTGGACGTTGCCCACTTCATTTTCGGCTAGACACTGATAAAACCCCTCGTCTGTCTTCACCAGGCCCTGCACCTGCAGATTCTGCTCTTTCTGCAAAGCCGCACATAACCCAAGCTCATCAAACTCATCAGTAATCACAGATCAGTACTCATTTATAATCAGTCACAGAGAGAACTGGCCAGTTATCATTTGCCTGCATTCATGGAGTCAGTGACACGCAAATAAAGGAGCTAAATATCTTACGAGTATCCGGAAATAGTCACTGGGAACCACGGCGTCACCATTTTTGACCCATTTGATGGTCGGGGAAGGGGATCCAGTCGCCTCGCATTCGAACACTATGTCCGTCGCCTCGTGTGCGTAGGTGTTGGTCGGTCTCTTAATAAACTGTGGAGGAACTGCAGAGACAAGAGAGTTAGAAGTGAGTCGGTGGCTTGTAAATAAAAAATCTTGTGCAGAGAAGATTAGGAAAAATAAATCACAGTCGGTTGTTTGCGCATGAATCACATAATAGCTGCGAAAGCATGTGCTTCCACATATGTGTAAAGACAGAAGAACTAAATGTAAAAGGTCTGCCTGGAGCGATTACATCAACACCTTCTGATCGTTAAAGAAAGAGAAAATCCAGCATTAAAGACTTGTTTGATCTCTTCAAAGATAGCAGCCTTCACGTCTCGCCTGCTGTAAGGTCATGCAGCGCAGCGCGAGTGAGGGTCATGTGAAGCTGCCCCACATGGCTTGTAATTGGGATCCTGTTCTGTATTCGGTCTCGCTCGCTTCAACCTGCTTGCCGTCCTTGCGTTATCACCGTCAGGACATCAGCAGGGAGGACTAATTCTGCTTGATAATACGGTTGAGGTGCGGATTCTGCAGGTGAAAAGTTCCCGGTCACGTCCTCGAGTACCTCTGGGCATTCTAATGTCCTGCCTAATGCAAGTGAGCCAAGTGCTTTCTGATACACCAGCTTAAAATTTACTCTAATAACTGCAAAAGAACAAGAGTTAGCTAGTTTTAGGTAGAGAAATATTAGTCTGTAAAGTGACGGGGACAAAATGGTCAAGGTATTGGACTACTGATCGGAAAATCCCAGATTCAAACCCCACCACCACTACCACCAAGTTACCCCTGTTGGGACCTTGTGCAAGGCCCTTAACCCTCACCTTCTCGGATGTGTAATGAGATAAAAATGTAAGTGGCTTTGGATAAGGGTGTCTGAGAAAGTGAGGTAATGTAATTGTAAAGTTAGCAAACAAAACAAATAAAACAACATAACTTTAAGGTTAACAAATGTGAAACTGAGATATCATATCATATGAAGCAATTATACCCCTCCCCCCCCTCCCCCCCCAGCATTCGAATTTGTAAGTCTTTTGAAATTTTGAAAATTGGAATGCAGTGGTACCTCGTCATACGAACACTCTGTCTCATAAATTTTTGTCTTAAGAAACAAAATAGCATACAAACGTGTCTACGTCCAGGAGTCGTTCAAAACTCGTTTGCGTCAGTGGACAGCCAAGTGAAGCGAGTTTACGCATTCTTTTGTGGGTTTTTTTTTTTTGCATTTTGTGCAAGATTTACTGAAGACATAAATACCATGGGTCCCAAGAATGTTATTAAGAACGATAGCAAGAAGGAAACTGTTCCAAGAGGAATCATAAATTACGGTGAAGTAAGGTTTAATGTCCGTTTCTCATATTTAACTTCATGTACATGTCTTTTTTTATATGCAAAAATATGATTATAGTGTTGGAAATTGGTTATATTGGTAATATTTTTGGGCGGCTGGAACGGATTATCTGCATTTACATTATTTCCTATGGGAAAATGCGCTTCACAATATGAAATTACGCCTCCAGAACGGATTAAATTCGTATGCTGAGAAACCGCTGCAACTTAGTGCTAAGAAAACGTTTAGCAGGCTTTCAATCACCAAGGAAGGGCGGTTAGCTTAGCTTAGCTAGGACACTCACGTTACATTATTGTTTCCATCTGAACGTAAATTATACCACAACTGAGTCAAACAACATCATTCAAGAGTAATAATAATAACTGCATAACAAAGTCTAACAATTTTCATTACGATAATATATATATATATATTTTTTTACAGTTATTTTGCTTAGATATAATAAATAAAGGTGGCACATGGACTTGGGGGTTGACACTAATCGCCTCACACCTTTAGAGCTGGATGTTCAAATCCCGCCTCTAGTTTGTGTGTGTGCTGTGTTTGCATATTCGCTCCCTGGGCTTGTTGGGTTTCCTCCAGGTACTTAAGTTTCCTCTAATACGCCAAAGACATACACTGGCGTTTCCAAATTGCCCGTAGTGTATGATTGGGAGTGTAAGTGTATGTGCTTGTGCCCTGCAATGGGTTGGTACCCCGCCTTGTGCACCAGGTTTCCAGGAATAAGCTCCGTGACTGTACCTGGTATAAACCCTGGATGGAGAAATATATGGTTAGGAAATAATGTTTTAAAATATGGTTGGGTACCGTAACACTGTTGAAGATGGTGTAAGATTTATACTGTATGTACAGTGAGTCGTGTTTGGTTCCTCAGCTGAGACCTAGCGTGTGCAGTGTGTGTGTGTGTGTGTGTGTGTGTGTGTGTGTGTGTGGCGATGAGGGACTGCCTAGGGATGCCGATTTCCTGCAGCATTCGTTATCTGCTAGAGGGAGTAATCCTGCTTGCAGCACTCCCTTCACTGCCACGCACCATTTAGCCCAAATAGAGTACACACACACACACACACACACACACACACATACACACACACACACACACACACACACACTGCGCCGGAGTCTACATCTACACACTACTGCAGGAGCATGAACGCTAACACAGCAAGCGGACCACACCGGAGCACAGCGCGAGGACGTGTAAATTCAACGACGAATAATCACGCATTACTTATCCTGAAGAAATAAAGTGCCAGCAAAGAAATTCCATCTAATGCAGTGGTGTGCATAAGTATTGACACCCACTGAACGTTATGTAGCAACCAAAATGGACTTATGAGTATAGACCATGAATTTACACAATACATCACAGAAATTTAGGTAAAAATATATGATACACTCCAGACATTGTGTGGAATACAGACAATATAATACAGTACTTCAATATTTTTAAGGACATCATTCTCTCTTGCTTGTCTGGTTTCTTTTTTTCCTGGGATCTTCGCCATCTTCATATTCTTTAAAATACTCATCTGTATTATTATAGAAATTATTACATGAAGTGGATTATGTTGAATAAAAAAAAATAAAATAAAAAAAAAGAGAGCTTTGATTGAATCAGTACGGGGTATTTAAGCAACCAAACGTGTATGCTAATTAAAATGACGTTAATCCTCATTAGCTAAAGAATGAATTTGATCGGGTTTGTCCTGAATCTTTACAACAAACTGTAAAGTGCTTTGCTTTTCCTATTAGACTCTTCTACTAAAACGACTTTTTGTGCGTGTGTGTCGGGTTATTTTTGGATGTGATGGTTTGGTATATTTTACGTTACGGTATGCTAAGATGGCTGACGTTTCCAGATTAGCAAGTCCAAAAACGCCAAAGTCTACGACTTAGATCAGCATCATTAATTGCTTTTCAATCTGAAGAACTGATCACGCCATATTATTTGCTGTACAGTTTCCTTACTGTTGCATTAATAATTTTAAAAAATGCTGAAGTAAAATATATATATTTTTTCTCTCTCTCTCTGGTGCTGAGACAATCTCATCAGCGATGTTATCACCTCTAGAAATCCCATAAGGATCTCTCAGAGCCCTTGTTTGTCCCTTCACTAATGATTTTCTAATCTCTGAAGTACTGACATGGCAAGGCTAAAATGATGAACAGCTCTTCACGCGTCCTCCTGGAGGCTGATGAGATCTGTACACCCAACCTGCTGAACAACACTTGTCACACGCTGCTGGTTCCACACTCCCACCTCCTCCGCCTCGACGCCAGACAGATGGTTTGTCCAACGTGAGCACCACTCAAATCTCTGACATCTGACACTCCTTCATCCGCAACAGCGCGCGGTGGAAAACACACAGATGAAAAGCCGAAGCACTTCCTGCGTGCATACAGGTTGTGTTTAAGTCAGTGACAAAACTCTGTGATGGGACAAACATCCTGGGACATCATGATATTATCATGTCAACATACGACCCAGTACTACAGGAGGAATGCATCACTCTCAATGAATCCAGAACTGGCCCATAGCCACTACAGCTCTGAATCATCAGCGCTAAATTCGATTAGATTTTTGGGAATTATATTTAACCTCATGCAGCTCCATTTCTTACAGGTTTTAAAGTATTCGAGCTACTAAACGTTAACCTAATAAACGCAGACATGCTACGTGACTTGTCTTGTTGTTTGTTTAAACGTCATGTCTCCAAAATCTTTTTTCCTACCAAGATTATCCAGTCCAGTAGGTGGCAGTATTGCACTAACCGCTCAAAATTAAAAAGAAGAAGCAGCGATAATCCTGTAAAATCTAAATATATGAGGAATGTGTGAGTGGTTCGCATTTTCTGCTAAAGCTGTAGCATATATTTGAAGGAATTTTAGAGCATCTGTAAGAATATAATTCTTTATTGTATCTTCGTCGTCTTCACTTTCTTTCAAACATTCATTTGCATACAGGAAATAGATTATGTTGAATGAAAATCGGGATATGGGGTATCAAGACACAAAACAAAGGAAATGTGAGCGCTAATTACAATGACGCTAATCTTATTTAAATAACGTCCAGTAGGTGGCAGTATGGCACTAATCACAAGTTCTTCTAACTCAAAAAAAAAAAAAAGCATAAGCGATAATCTTGTAAAATACGAGTATTTGAGGCAAATGCGAGCAGATCGCATTTTCTGCTAAAGCTGTGGGATATATTTCAAGAAATTGGTCTATTTTAGGGCATCTGTAAGGATATCTTTCTTTGTGTATTAATTTTTTCCAGAATCTTCATCATCTTCACATTCCTTCAAACACTCGTCGGTATTATGCAAGAAATTATTACATGAAACTAGTTGTTAAATAAAAAGAAGTTTGATTGAATCAGTATGGAGCATCAAAAAACAAAACAAAAGTTACAACTGTGAGCAACTGTAACCTAGCATGAGCAATTTCCCTCTGGGATTAATAAAGTTCTTTGAATCTTGAAAAGAAATAAGTACACTAAGTAAAAATAAGCTAATCTTCATGTGCAACACTCCTGCTAAAGTCCTGTAGGTGGCAGTGTTGCACTAATCTCTTACCATCTCAAAAGAAGAAGAAGCGATACTCTTGTAAAATACGAGTACTTGTGAAAGATGCAAGTGGTTCATAGTTCATGCAAGTGGTATATATTTTAATGAACACGTCCATTTTAGGGCATCTGTAACTTTAGCTAAATAATTAAAGAAGTGTGAATCGATTTTCAATTGAATTAACTGAATCGAGCAACAAAAGACTAGTTAAAGCTGCAGACTCAATTAAAACTGGCTCTATTAACTTGACTTTGTACCTTGTTTTCTGTGTAAAGAAGCTTTAACAAAAGCACACAGAACCCCACAGAAGCTCTCCTCATTTTCGAAACTCCTGTACCCTCGATGTGTGTGTGTGTGTGTGTGTGTGTGTGTGTGTGTGTGTGTGTGTGTGTGTGAGAGAGAGAGAGAGAGAAACCTCAGCTCCTGACATCAACTCTGTCGACATCAAACAGTGGCCTGGAGGTAGAGCCGATCATGTGCAGCATGTTAACTCAGACGCAGGTGATGAAAGTTTAATAAGAGAGCAAACTTGTAAATCATGAACTGCTATAAGGCTTGGAACACACACACACCTACACACACATACAGTATATATATATATATATTACATAGCATGCGGACACCTACATTGCTTCCCATGCACGCTAGAATACATTGAAACATATTGAGGGTAACATATGTGGGCTTATTACGGCTTACATGTCACACACACACAGTCCCATTAGTGCAACTGGGGGGCCTGACTATAAAGACTTCGAGCTCCAGCACGCACCAATCGCACCAATCCGTAATTAAAACCTACTGTGCGCTCTGGCCCAATTTATTGTCTTGCCAGCTCCAATAAAGCGAAAGGCAGCGCAGTTACCCTGCACCTCCTTGCAGCTCGCCTTTCTCCGAGCCCTTAATCTGTCGCTCTCGTCTTTAACCTCGGCTTCAGAAAAGCCGGCAAGACGAAACTTACACGGGCAAAGCGTCCATCAGCCACCTCTCCGAGCGACTAACCGACATGCCATCATCTGTTTAAAAAAATCCGAAACAACCCTGTTTTTTTTGTTTTTTTTATATATATACAAAAAGACAAACATACGGGTTTAACTAATGATCAAGAATTACGCTTTGTTTCAATCATCAATAAATTTTTTCCGTACATGGCAGCCTGACAAACTCCTCAAAAGGCGCAGGGTCAGGTTTCAATTCATGTAAAGTAAATTAAGTGATCAAAAAAAAGAAATTTCTTGCGACAGCACAAACATATCCAAAAGAAACAAGCCACATGGTGCATACTAAAGAGCGCTGAAAGAAAATCAGCTGGACACGATGTGGGAAAAAGCTGTTCTGAAAGCGCCTTTCTGTCCCGTCTGTGCAGAAACAGAGAGAGCCGTCAATCGCGCCATGCAGCTGGCTAGAGAGGACTTCATTACCACAAAGGCGGTTTTTTTTTCTTTCTTTCTTTTTCTGGATCGTTCGGTCCGGTGACAGCCCCTTGCATCGGTTCCAACGCTTTTGAAAGAAAGCCCATGAGAGCAGCTCATCTCTGGGGTTCTGCGGAACGCCAAGGAAAATTACGAGGTAAAAGAGAACTGGAAAGCTGAAGCCTTGGCGCAGCACCGCTCTGCCATGTTGTGAATTGTGAGCTGGGCCCCTGCACTGGTGCATCCACACAATAACTCTCCCACCCACACAGCCGCCAAGGCTCTCGGTCGCTCTCATCCGCTCGTCACACACCCAGGATCGCACTGTGTATTCTCATGAAGTGTGAAGAGCGGGAAGGAGATCTGGGTCCTGCGCCATTTCCCTGATTTCACACCCACTTTGTGCTTCCTTGTGCACCCTTCATCTCCGACACAACACGTACGTGCGCATTACAGACGGCTTCCTTTGTGTCGCACTCGCTCTAGTGTCACGCCAATTCCAGCCATTAGTCTCAGTTCTTTACCTGTTTGTGTAAACATGGCCAAAGCGTGCTGAAAGCAGACAATCCAATTACAGAACTATGGCATTTAGAAAGCACACACGACTTAGGAAAGAGCTGCAGAAAACCATACACTCAACATGACAGGGTTTTTTTTTTTTTGTTGTTGTTCTTAAATTGCGCTCAATTTAATAGCAAGTATTGATTCTTTGTAAAGTTATGCGTATGAAAGAGCCGATCTCAGATTGTTGGTTGTCACTTTAGAAATGGGGACACAATATTTAGCCTTAAAGCTTGGGGTCGGGTTTGGCATGATGTATTTTTTTTACGCTCTTGTACATTAAGAAATATCTGTATTTATGTAATTTTAAAACCATAATTCAGTTTTCATTCTGACAGTCTGTAATGTTTCAGTGTTGCACTACATTACACTATCAACGCTATATTAAAGGGCCCATATTTTACGATTTGTTTATTAACTTACGAAGTAAGTAACAAAGTATTTATTATCGCTCTAGCTGAGATACCCTTCAGATAAGCACCCTTTCACACTTTAAACTCCATGTTTCACTCCTCTTCCTAACACGCCGTTTCAGTGTCTGTGTAAATGAGCTACTGTAAGGCACGCCCCCACCAGCAGAGCTGAGCAACTGCTGCTTATATGAGGTCATAATAGGGGGAAAAACTAATTGGCTCGTTTTAATCACACGTAATACACAGTGTTTGTTTGCACACGCACAAGAGACCCAATTAAATGTTTAAATACTTTAGTGTTCTCACTGACAAAAATGAACCCGAATCTTGGGGTCACGTGTTTTTTGCAGAAAAACGATTCCCGGTCCCTAATGTGAAAACGTCCTTAGATACTGTACATGTTCCACAGAACAAATAATAAAGGTTCCCAGGAGACCCATTTGGTTCACACATCCAGCTGCAACATACAACATCAGACAAACACAGGACAAATAAATATCAACACAATTAAAAATTACTAATTATCAACAAAACCGATAGCGACAGGAATAAACAACATTTTAAACCGCTTTGTTGTGCATTGTGGCAGAATACGGTAGTGATGGGAAGTTTAAATCATTTTAGTGACTCGGTTCTTTGAATCTCATCCATCAAATTGAACGAATCTTTTTTTTGAGACATTTAGTTCATTTCGTTCTTTTGATCAGAAATAAAATAAAATGTTGCATTTTCATTAAAAAGACCCCCAATACGTCTACATACACAAATTTTGGCTATAGTTCCAGTAATGAAAATATTACAATGCAGCTGAGGACATATTATAATAAACACAATGAGTAGCTCAACTCTCATATCTTCCAGTCCGAGTCGTTCGTTCTTTTGAATCTATTGCACCACATAGCGTCTATGGGAGACAAGTGACAAAAGAACTAACAACTCAGAGTAGAAGAGTCAATAAGAAAGAATCGCTCAATTCTGTTTCCTGTACATAACCTACGGAGGTTATGTGATGATTTGCACATGCGCGCCCAGTAGAAAATGAATGAATCACTCTCAGAGACGACTCATTCTTCTGAGTCACGTTAAAGATTCGTTCAAAAAGAATGAATCGCTCATGAAAAACCCATTACTAGAATATGGCAACGCCCTCATGGTAGGAACCTGAATTCACACCACATGGGACAACTCAGATCAGCCAAATTTGATTGAGGTTTCTTCAAGGACCTGACTTTATATAAATCATGAAGGTCATTCAAAGATGTAGCAGCAATTTTGGCACTCACATTCACAATTCCCTGCAAATTTCCTTTGAGATGAATGACGTACTATATCTATTAATTTGCAATATCTATCTATCTATCTATCTATCTACAATATCTATCTACCCATCTACCTAGCAATCTTTCTATACTTGACAGAAAGTAACGTGTGCCAGCAAATAAAACCAAAAGTAAGAACTGATTCAATAAAACAATAATAAAATTTATTTTGAAAAGTACGCTTGCGATAAAAGTACATACGCTGAAATGCTTTCTTACACACAGCATCAACCTTTGGCTCAAAAAACAAAAGACAGTAACTTGGACCAAAAAAAAAAAATCATCTAGAAATTAATTTTGTGATTTGAGCTAACATTCATTATTGTATATCAATATTCATAGAATTCAGCTTATTTATAGTCAAATTATCAACAGATTTAGGGGAAACATCAGAAACATCTGGACACAGTGAAAAACCATCAATACTCATTTAGAGGTAGCTTATGTAAAACCCATGAGACATTTGCAAGCACAATGTGGATCATACAAGGAGACGTAGCAGCTGAGCAACTAATCCATCTCAATCCATTCGAGTCACCACCTCAAACCATGTGATGACGCTACTGAACGCCCAACCAACAGATTAACGCTTTAGCAGCCTCCTGCTGCACATTACACCGCATAAAGGTTACGCTGCATGCTGCTTTGGAGTTACCTTGAATCGTGAGCTCGCCCCGGGCCTCGATGGAGTCGTTCGCGTTATCTGCCAGGCAGCTGTATATCCCTCCGTCCTCTTCGGTCAAGTTAAAGATCTGAAGACTGCCTCCGCCGAGGAGCTCAAAGCGGCTGTCGCTGCAGAGAGGAAAGGCGAGAAGAAAGAACCTGGTCAATACCGAAGTGCACTTCCTGCTGAAGGGTCGAAATATAACAAACAGAAGCAGCAGGATGCTTTGTGTCCACTTTCACTTAGGTTAATACTATTAAATACAGTCACTGATGTGTGCATCTGAATACATACATGATCAGGGTACGAAACAAATTCATGTGATAGAAATGTCTTGGATTTGTTGAAAAGAAAACGTTCGTAAAAATAGAAAGAAGTGCTCGAGTGGCCAGACATGGTCCATGTATCTGTAGGTGTGTGCAGGTGACCGGAGTCAGGGTATGTGCTGGCATTAGGGTGGGTCGGAATATAAACATCCAGGGTTAACCAGAACACCTACACAGTAGTGGAAAAGTATCTAGACGATTGAGGAACCTGCGGCAGTGGGGAGGCGTGGTCAAATGTGTATGTGCGAGCATAAATAAACAGTTCCATCATGGAACTGTTCATTCTCAAGATGGCGTTAAATTGAACAAAGCATACAACGAGATCCGTTACACAAGAAAAGTTTTTTTTTGTCCCTAACAATTTGATCCCAAAATGGTTACATTTACGACCTGGGAAAGGAGGTAAAGCCTGTGTCAGGACAAACCATCAGTTATTTGCATTCACATTACGCTGCTTAGTCTTTTAACCTCCTGATCACATGTGGTGAATGGGGGTGGGGTTTGACTGCAGTGACCGAACGGGAGACTGGGACGGAGAAGAAATCAATAGGCTGAAGGAGAACAGCTGATGAGACAGCTAGAATGAGCGACAGGATAAGAAAGGAAGATCGACTGCCAGAGGAGGTAGTGCAGAGTTGAAAGACTGGAAAGACGGACAGAAATAAACAGAGAGAGAGAGAGACATAAATAGAAAAAGAGACAAAGAAATAGAGAATAAGTATTCTGGCCTCTTGTAGTGTTAACACAGAGATGCAGCGACAGCAGTTCCTTTGCTTAACCTGATCCACCAGCTATCGATCGTCTCAAATCCCAGGGCCACTAACACTACAGTTTTATGCACAGAGCACTTCTCTCTCTGTACACCATCCATACATCTCTCTCTGACCTGGACCATCTGCTGTGTGCAGGGTATATGGATCATAAGCTCGCATTGGGGTTCTGATTACACAGACAGGAACACACTCCAGTGCACAGCCAGGTGTGATCGACTGTCGCGAAAGAATTTCAACATGCTTTTAGGTAGAACCTCTCACCTCCTTCACAAAACAAAATGACATACTATGTGAAGTGAATGCTGAGGACGTACTCGAAAGTTTCGCTCCTTGGCTCTGATACAGCACTAAACGTTCTTTAGGAAGTGAGCCACTCAAATACGACCCCCCCAAGAGAGCCATTGGACAGCTCTGGCACTCGCACACACACAAACCCACAGGAGAACGCTCTCTCAGTACTTCTCATAAAGGGGTCCTTTGTCATTCTGGTCCGGGCCAAACCAAACACATAAGCCATACTGCCAAGCACAAGACCACAGAACATTCCTTTGTGTCCTTTTTTTTTTTTTTTTAAGACGATGATGTAATTCTTCACGGAATAAAAATAAGGCAAGAACTGCAGAGCACCAGTGCGTCAGTTGCATGAGGTTGCAATATGAGGTTGCAATATGTTTGTGGTCTGAATTTGCGAGATCAAGCACTATGCTTAAAATGCGTTCCGTCTGGTTAACGCAACAGTTCACTGAAATAAAAATCAGCAGAAGTGGTATCGTAATTTGAAAAGTCACCTTTTGTAGTGTTTGAAGCGGGAGAACACAAATCGATTAAAAATGCATTACGCAAAAGCTTGTCCCCCGACAAAGACCTCTTAATTAGTGACCAATTTTCACCGTCACTTCTCCCACTCGTCCAAAGTAACAGGCTCGAGACTAAGCTGGTGACTGGGGAGCTCTGGTGATCACTGATGACAATTAAGATTGTAGACAACAAGGATTCTTAAAGCTGCTATTTTTCTGTTAAATCCTGGTCTTCGTTCCTGGCAACGTCCAAGCATCTGTACCATCACGAAGCCTTAAAAAATCCAGAATAAATATGATTGAGCTGCTGACTGCCCCTGGTGGAGACAAGCCGTCACTGCAGTCGTCAAACTCGAGCTCAAAGGACTGAAAAAGTCGACTCTCAAAAACTAACGACTGGTTATTTTTAGCCAGTTGGCTATAAACTACTATATGTCTGGGTGTCCAGTTTAGTGCATGCTCCCACAAAACAACACCTTTGATGATATACCTTCTCGAAAAGAAATTGGAAAGGTGTAAAAAAAAAAAAAAAAAAAAAACAACAAAAATCAATATGGCACGTCCAATGTAAAGAATGAAAAGATTTGTTCTTGCTTTACTTAGCTCCTAGACCACTGGAAGGCATTGTGTACCACGGTCTATTTGTTTTGCCAGGAATTCTGCTGGCACACCGATATTTTGATTAGATTGTAACGATACAGCCCAAAGCCTCGACCTGTGTAATATGCAGACGTTAGAGATCTAAGACAAAGATGCAGTCGGTGCTGGAGGTAGACCAGACAGCTGCTCAGTGCACGAAGGGGCCAATATCCATCTGGAAAATAGGAAGGGTGAGTACAGGGAAAGAAATTTTTTTTATAAAAAATCAACATCCACACACAGTTCAAAAGCTCTACAGTGGTACCTCAGCATACGAATTTTCTTTATACGAAGGCTCTTAAGGCATATTGCAAAACGCATCTTCCCATAGGAAATATTGTAAATGCAGATAATCCGTTCCAACTAACCAAGAATATTACCAATATTACCAATTTTCAACACTATAATCATATTTTTGCATATAAAAACAATCCATATATTTAGAAAAGACATGAAAATGAAGTAAAATATAAAATAATATATGATTCATGTTAGCAACGACTGCTTTAAAAAAACGAAAAGGTGCTCCCTTTTTGTGTTACCGTTCTTGGAACCCATGGTGTTATGTCTTCACTAATTTTTATTATTTTTTTTTAAATCTGCGCTTGGCTTTCCATTGACGCAAAAAAGTTGTGAGTGGGTCCCGGACGTTCACGCAACTTAGCCAGAGTTCAGTTCATTTGTTCGCTCGTAAATATGTCGCCAAAAATGCTATGCCGAAGCAAATTTCTTTTAAAATTTCAATTCTTAAGGTGGAAATTCTTAATTCTTAAGTTCATATACTGAGGTACTACCGTTTTTGCTTTCTCTCACGCATTCTCGTAGGAGGCCTGGAGTCCATGCCGGAGACCCGGGGCACAAGGCAGGGTACACCCTGGACTGAGTTACAGGTCACAAAGCGCACACACTCACATACTACAGCAAATTTAAAAACACTAATTAGCCTAATCTGGATGTCTTTAGACTGTGGGAGTAAACCAGAGTACCTGGAGGAAACCCATCAAGCACGGGGAGAACACAAAAACTCCTTGCAAACAGACCCGAGGCAGGAATCGAACCCCAGACCCTGGAGGTGCGAGGCCTCTGTGTTATCCTTACGCCTTCATGCCTACTTGCTTTCTAATGACCCGAATTCCCCCATCTATTCATCAACAATGTTTTGTCAAACTTTACACAGACACACTGGCATTTACGGAATTATGCATTAACAGAAAGCAGCTGGAATTGTCCAGTTCTATGCCAACCATCGCTGTTTATCCCTCAACAAGTTATCCCAGTCTATATTTACTCCAAGCCTACCATTATCTTCTGTGGTGCGTCAGCCAGTGAGTCACCCTGGACCTCATTTTAGCTTGGCTGATGGCGAAGAAGTCCGGACATTTGGTGCTATTCCAGAGTTAATAAAAAAATATGCTTGGCCTAGAAAGCAAAAATTTTCCCAGCATACACTAAAGAAGACCAGGGCGTCCTGGCTGGACTTTCAGGGCCCTGCTCCAATACCGAGGACATAAATTACCCATGCAGGATGAATGAACCGGGAAGAGCAGACGCTCGCTGTTAATCTTGTAATAATACTGACACTGCACGGAAAAGCAGCAAAAATTACAGCCCATTAACATTGATGAGCGGTTTTCCCAATGCCACTCTCGCGGTCTTCCAGCCCCTCCTCCGTGTAGGACAGCAGCGAGTGTACGGTGATTGACCCCAAATTGGATTTTAAATGGTGTTCCAGAGAACGAGCGGAGAAGAGTGGCAGTCTGAGGGAGTGAAAGACAGCCATCTGTATTCTGATGTCGTGCACAATAGATTTAAAGCATCACCATGTCTGCGCTGCAACTCAAAAAAAGGGAAAAAAAAAAAAAAAAAACTTCACACAGTCTTTTAGATCTCGCTGCTAAAGTGGCACAGCTACGCTACATCAACTGCGCAAACACTGCCCTGCTTCTGACCGTCCTCGCCGAGCAGTGTCAACACAATAAACATCGTGACATTTAAAGGTGGGACTCTGGATAGGAAAGAAGGAAGACGATCCGAGGCATGAGGGATGATTTACATGCAGCGTCAGCCCTGTTGCCCATGCATTATTCATCCGCTTTATTGGATCCAGATGATTCTATTCAGCCCGAGTGAAAAGCTTTTCTACCTCGTGGCTGAATCGGTGACCCAGACATTGTCTGCGAAACGCAATACTTCATAAGCAAATCTCTTTCTATTCTTTCGGAGAGCTTAAAGAAACGTGAACGGAGGCCGCGCTGACATTCGAAACAACAGGAAGATGCACAATATAGACCATGCTTTATGTTGACAACGTTCCTCTATTTACCCTCACCATCAGGGGTTATTAAATCTAGAATACGGTTCCTCAGATTTTGGTCACAGGGTTTCCCTTTTATTTTATTTTGGTAAATAGTGTTTAGAACTTGGAGACAATCTTAAAGTGATAGTTTTGGGTTTTTTTTCAAATCAAAATTGAGGTGGATACAAGTACTTTACAGTAGGTCTTGTCTGTTATAAAATTGAAGTTTGTCACCCGGAATGAAATGTAATTGGGGCCAAAATTCACAACCTTTGTTCCATGTAAAAACATATACCAGAGATCAGCTAAGACTTCTATGAAGCGTTTGCAGACTCACTGAGCTAAATCGAGTTGGATCTTTGAAAAGTATGATGTATTAGTACAAGGACTCTTTTCTAGGGGGTTTACAGGCATAGAGAGTTGGGTTAGGTCGTTGCTCGAGGTTCCCTCAGGTTAGTAGAGTGTCTGGCTGCTTCATGCCTCAGTGTGACCTCCTCATGACTGTATTATTTTCTAGCTTGTGAGCTTGTGCTTGCACTATGAACATCATCTTAAGCCATTAATGCACAAATGCTTGCAGATTAATCTGTGTTCTCCTGGCTACTTAAAACCAAAATATCAAATATACCTTCCATCTTTTTCCAGAACAAAGGATAAGCGCTTAACAACATCCTCCTGATCCGCCAAGTCTGTCTGAGGTGGTGGAGTCACGCTTTAGACAAAAGGCAATTTTCAGATCCGCTCGCTCACCTGCAGCCAACGTGGAGGCGTACACTTTCATCTCTCTCCCCTATACTTTCATCCGTCTCCTCTGCCTCTCTGAATTCGTCTCTCCCGTTTAGCACCTCTAATCCCCGTAACAAGTTCAATCACACTTCCGTCTCCAGCGACGCAGAGGCAGACATCAGCGCGAGCTACAACAATCACTCGCCATCATCGTCAGTGTGGAGCAGAAACAGAATGTCAACAAATATTTTCAGGACCAGTAGGTTGTTTATTGGAGAATAGCAGAATGCCCTTTCATCTCGGCGAGTGCATCGAGAGGATGCCAAGGAAACACATTTGCATTCTTACTAGAAAGTAACAGATCATTGATGTGGCTTATATCTTGTGGGAGTGAAGGAACTAATAATGTCAGTTTTTGCAAATGTAACTAATTTCTTTGGTTAATGCATGAGGATCCCTCTCCAGGGTTGCGGGTTCGAACCTCGTCTCTTGTCTGTGTGGGTGGATTTTGCATTTTCTTCTTCTTTTTTTTTATTTTTTTTAAGTACGCTTCTTTTGGGTAATCAGGTGTCCTCCTCCAGCAGTCCATCGTCAAGCATTTATGCATCACCTCACAAACTTCAAAATCTTTTTTTTTTTTTATATATTTGTTTTTAATTTTTATGAATGCATTTAAGGTGGTAAAATGTTGCAGTTCCTTGATAATCCTACAGGTAAAATATTCAAATAGCGCCCTGTGTGTGTGGTAGGAGCAAATTATTTGAGAAGTTTAGAATTGTAACCAAACTGAATTGTAACAATCAAAGAGGAAAAAATAATGTTGAATTAAAAACCCGAGAAGAAGAGAACAAGAAAGTTAACCTACTCCTAATAACATTGATATTTCAGGGGAAAAATGTCACGAGTGATGCTCCCGCATGCCTTCCTAATTTATTAGCTATAGTTGTGTAGGTCAAAGGATGTCACTTCTGTCTCGAGTCTGCAATATCGCATGCTGCCTGAACTGCAAGTGCTCCCTCTAGTGGTGTAAAAGTAACAGATTAACAGAGAGAGCAACGGAGAAATATGATGCAAAACATTATTGGTTAGTAAAGTTTTATCAGTTTAAATATATATTAAGTTTGAGTGTTCTTGTACAAAGTTTTGTTTATGGAGCAGATTAGTTAGAGATTATTTATTTGAAAGTTACATTGTTATGGTTTATGAAGTATGATGTCTAGATGGCAATTTCCTGTTCACACAGTTATACTGGTGATGTATTAATGGAGTTATATATGAGATTGGCGTGTGCTACATGCACAGATATTTCGGAAGAGAATGACGGCACAGATGAGTTCGCATCTAAACAGCAATCTACTTCTGTGTTCAGGTACGATTGGTTTCCAGATCTGACTCGATCCATGCCTAGAGTTGGGTATCGTTTGGGGTTTTTTTCGATACCGGTGCCAAATCGATACTTTTAAAATGGTATCGGTGCCAAAACGGTGCTTGAACCAATACTTTACAAAAGCCACAAAATGATGGTGGATGACTCAAGAATACATTTTTATTGAACAAAAAATTTAATGCTTAA
>JAQMYJ010000007.1:22680262-22697104 GCA_030014305.1 Clarias laeviceps
TATATATATATATTTAAAAAAAAAAAAAAAAAAGAAACGGCAGATGTTTGTTTCTGGCGAACAGGAGTCCAGATGTGAACAAAGTTTACTTTTTTGATTACTTTAGCCCATTAAATAAATAAAAAA
Source organism: Clarias laeviceps (assembly GCA_030014305.1). NCBI lineage: Eukaryota > Metazoa > Chordata > Actinopteri > Siluriformes > Clariidae > Clarias > Clarias laeviceps. Next base: position 22,680,389 of record JAQMYJ010000007.1, read on the forward strand.
ATTAATTAATTAATAAGTGTATCAAAGCAGAACAACCCCAGTTTTCTAAATATCATTTTCTAACAAGTTTGATTGTTCAATATCTTTGCTTCACAAAACTTGAATATACAAAGTAATTACGATTTAATTATTATTTTTTGGTTGAAAAATAATAATTTAATTCATTCTGCAACGTAAGCATTTGCTGGTCAATTCAATTAAACCAAATTGTTGAGTTGACTGTTTAATTCAAGATCGAGTTATAATTTTTAAATGTTTTAGGGAAACTCAAACGATAAATTCTCTAAAACTGACAGATACTTTTAATTTGAGAGCAAACTGAATCAATCTTGAAAAATCGATTCGCAGTTTACAAATTATTTAGATGGACGTCTAACTTTGACGATTAAAAACAAACAAAAAAAAAATGCTTTTTCAGAAAATTTGTTGTTTTTACACTGTTTATTGTGTATAACTAAAGCTTTGTGATTTAATTGATTCTGCAATGTAAGCATTTGCTGGCCGATTCAATTAATTGACCATCTTTCTTCCTTTCTGCAAGATTGTTCTTCTTTCGCGTTTATCAGTCGCTTAGTGCAATACCGCCCTCTACTGGACTGGAGTGTGGAGCAGAAGATCAGCAGAGAAAAAGAAAAATGGATGTGTGTCTTCCAATGAAGATGCGTCACATTCCCAAACTCCATAAAAAAAATAAAAAAATAATAAATTATAATATTTATCAGAAAAGACAATCAAACTTGTTAGAAAATGAAATAACTAGTGTGAGTCTATGCTTCCTAATAAAGGTTCTGTGAAGGTTTGCTCAAACCCCCATGAATGACTTGAAAGGAGTCAAAATGACGTATTAAAATGACGGCGGATAGCAATCCCGCAAATATGTGTCGGCTATAATTCGCAGGCGGTCGACACGAAAACACCGCTTTGTACGAGACGTGACATTTAAACCATCAACAACACAAGTTACACGGCATTCCTTACATACTTTTAGATGTTTTTAATACTTTACAACCTGTAGGTCATAAAGCAGTCTGGAACAAGCCAGACAATACACATTAGTGCTACCGAATCAAAACTCAAATGAACAAAAAAACAAAAACAAAAAAAAACCTGTATGATTTTTTTTTTTTTTATGTTCCACCCTCAAGCCGACGATGACACAAAATGGTGTAAAAAGGGTCTCATCATCATGTGATTTATGGCAGGCTATTTATGTGGCCATGGAGCCAAATGACTTATATGCGGGCAAAAAAAGGCAGTCGTGAAATGCATAAAATTGCACAGTAACTGCCTCACACTGGGCCTCTAAAATAGAGCACAGCTATGGAATTTCAAAGAAAGCCTTTAAAATAAATCCTGAAAGGCGATCTAGGTCCGGCTGGGAACAGAGCCAGGTCTGCAGTCTTAATGCAAGAAAAGTGGGTTTGCACAGAACGAAGATGTTCTTTTTGTACTGAGCTGTGGTGAAGAATAATAATAATAATAATAATAATAATAATAGTCATCATAATACATATTATTAGACAACGTCTTTTAAGACCCCACGTCACCTTACAATTCATAAAAGAATGACACAAGATAAAAGCAAGAGATAAATAAAACCTGGTTAAATGCGGAACCAAAGTGAGTCGGCCAGCTTAAAGTGATGGCGTCTTTAGATTGAGGGCATGTTTTGGTGAAGCGAGTTCCAGAGTTTTGGTGCAGCGTGGGTCCCCGTAGTGCTGAGGTTGTGGTTGGGTACAGAAAGTGGACCTCGTGATGAGGAACACGGGGAGCAGAATGGTGGGCAAGTCAGGAGCAGGTCTTTAAGACATGCAGGGACGAGAATGTTGAGAGCTGGCAATACATTTTGTAATCTGAGCAAATGAGACCCAGGCATCCAACGGCGGAGTTGGATAAGAAAAGTGTTAGTTTGGATTTCGCCAAGGCGGGGCAGGAAAGTCAGCTTCATTATTCTCTATTATTGTAGTGACAGGAGGAGAACCAAGCGCCAGGACTGACGTGAACGGCTTTAGTTAATCAACATTCGCAATGCGTGGACAAGATCGCTGCTTATTATGCATATGATGGAGCAGATATGTGCAGATTTGTCACTTTTATGCCGTTTTATGTCTTTCTAGTTTGCCGTCTGGAGACACGAAAGGAGGGAGAGAGAGAGAGAGAGAGAGATCATATCACCTGGTTTTCTGTCTTCACAAACCGAGAACGTTTTATGACTTTATTGCCACTCCAGCTCCTCTGGCACGGACTCGCACTGAGACAAGCTTGTACTAAGAAGGTTTAATCTGTTCATCTATAAAATGCAAAGAGCATCCTTTATATACTACTGCTGCTTCTTAATATGTACGCCAGGATGACTTTCTTTGTTGGAAGGAAGAAGGAAAACTTTCAGACATGGCTTGTTGCACTTCATCACAGCGCACGAGCGTCACTCTGGACGTTTTTGGCTGCGCTAGGACACTGAGCCTGCTGTTATTTTCATCCGCTGTCCGAATGTTTCCTACCGGACCATCCAAGAGAAACATTTACGCAATGATTCCTAACAGCGGTTTGGACGCGGTGTGGGAACGAAGCCTATAACCGGCGACAGACCTCACACACAGAGAGAGAGAGAGAGAGAGAGAGAGAGAGAGAGAGAGAGAGAAAGAGACTGTAGGGCCATCAGGAAAGATCAACTGCACTTCATATAAAGTAATGCTCCTAACCGCACCAGACATCATGCTTGGTCTGTTGACCCCCAACACAGACCAGGATTTGAACACGTACCCTCTCACTTCCTCACTCGGAGTGTTCCAAGTCTGGTGTGTGTGTGTGCACGCATCGACAAAACAATCAGAGATTATTGGCTGGGAACTTGAGTGATTTCGGTGCAGTGGACTGCATTAGAGGCGGCTCACATCGTTGTTTACCAGCAGGACTCCGCCAAGAGAGGCAATCTGCCTCGTCCAATACACGATATTGAAGGAGACTTCTCGGCGAAATAGACGCCACACGCACAGAAGCAGAGCGAGGATCGGAAGGAGAATAGGCAGCTGCTCCGAGTCAAGCCGAGATGAATGTTTCATAAAAAACAGATGTTGTGTACTTTATTGACAATCCAATGAAGTTACATGTCCACTTGAATGTTGTCTGAAGAGCTCGGGAGGATTAGAGAGACCTTTCCGCCTACACTGGAGGCTGTAAACAAAAAAAAAAAAATGCACACATCCTTCCAGATCTGCATCAGCCGCCAAACCCATGAGCAGCCGAGACACTTGGGATAACAGTGTGCAAAAGGTGCAGGCTATTAGGATTCCTCGTTAAATTTGAACTATTATTCAAAATTTACTTTTGAGTCTCTTTTAGTGTGCATGTATAAACAAAAAAACATGAAAAAAATTACCTGCATTATCCATTTAGAAATCAGATTTTTTTTCCCCCTAATGTGACCTCATATACTGTAAGAAAATCTCCTCCCGCGGCAATGCATTTAAGTGCAGCATTTTAACAATACAAACTACCTTCAAATACAACATTTAACCTAAAAATTAAACCTGTATGATTTTTTTTAAAAAGGCGATGTTTTACCACCTCAAAAAGTCTCAAAACACAACTTGACCGTGAGCGCGCGGGTTGCGTGGCTGCGAGCATGAGCGCATGCGCGGCTTCTTACACATGCGATGGGACTGATTAGTACTCGTGGTGTTGAGAATGGTGTAAGCGTGTGTAATGACCGGGACTGAGACTAATTCGCTCACAGAGTTTGGAGAAAAAGACAGATCGGAGGCTTTTAACAAGCATCAATTTTAATAATGTGGGACACGTTTTGCGCCATTGGTTTGATCACCGGTCATGACCAATCAAACTGAAAACCAGCCAATTCTGGTCATTGCTCGATCGACCGGGTCATCTCTGTTATACATGTAAAAGTCGGCATCCATAACCGAATAAATTTTTTCCCCCATCTCTAGTTACCAAGCCCTTAGAAATGCCGCAGAAACACCAAGCAGCCACGAGCAGAGATGATGTCATCCAGCAACACCATTCACAGGAGGACATGTACCATTAGAGAAAAATATTAGGATGTAAACACTCAGACGCCCCATGGAGGCAGATCCCATTGGCTATGATCAGCCCCTCCCAGGACGCTCTGTACTTCTTAACTGGTCGTTTGAGGAAGCTATTAAAGAAAGCTCAAAAATATTTACAGGTGGCCAGCCAAATATCCCCTTCCAGTCCGAGGTGGGCTCCTCAGGTCCAGAGCGCCGCAAGTCCGACTCCGCCGAGCCCGATTTACTGACGCCGTTAAACCCGGCTATGAGGAGATAAATCTGTTTCTGTCACGGGTCCGTGGTGAAAAATCACTCGAAATGGCGAGTCTCATCTCCGAAAGTGCAAACTCATAAGATCAGGAACACTGGGCCTCTAAGCTCCCAAGGGTAAATAAATCCACCTCCTTTCTTTCTTTCTGACTGAGTAAAATGAGCAGATTAAGTTGCCCCCTGCTTACCTTCATGCAATATTCATGAGCGGGGTTCGAGCAACCTTAATATGACTTCAGTCCAAATTACAGAGATCTCCAAGCTTCGTGTCGTATTGTTTTATTAATATTAATGCGGAAGAGGGAAGGATAGGCGACCGGAATGTGACGCAGTTCATAGTAAAGTCAGCCCGAGACCTGACCGCAGCCTACCCTACCCTACCCGCTGCATATTTCATGAATCTTACATGCGCTGTTGTACATTTTATAGCAGGATGCAGGCTTTGTTCTACTAAGAGCTGAAAATGGCAGAGTAACAGGCCGCTGTGTGTTTCCTCTCGGCAGTGTCAAGAGAACCGCTCGTGCCCTTCAATCCCAGACAGGTTGCAGTCAGGTCTCAAGTAATCAGGGCTGCACACTTTAACTATCAAAACGGTCGAGCCACTATTCCGCTCCACAAGAAACTGTGATATCAAAGTAGGCGTAACGAAACGCATCGAGATCTCTTCTCCATGTTGAAGAGGGTGATTTAGCGACTCGTTCAAACGTCCTTTTGTTAGATCCCGCCGATGGTCTACGCCGCCCAGTGACGGCTAGAGATCTGAAGAGCAGAGATAACACCCGGCCATCTTTCATCATGGTTCAGATACCAGAAACAATGCCTTGGCTGTCTGGTTAATGAGCCAGACTAATGATTATACCTTCCGAAAGACAAGACACGCATGCAAATAAACACAGCGGCCACTCTGGTACCTTTTTTATTTAAGATCGCTCAGTGGAACATAGAGGAGCTCATAGAGCTTAGAAGCTGTTTAACCTGCTTAGAATTTTACCTGGACATCTTAAGATTGATATGTTTTTCCAATTTTTCTAATTTTGGTGGTGCGGAGATGAAGAAGAAAACCAGAAGACCCTGATTAGTGGGGATGAGAATCACCAGTCACCAACCGATACTGTATATTTTCACAATACCTCTATGCTGATTCTATCACTATGTCGATTCAATATTACATCCCCCCGCCCAATTGTGATACAATTTTAAACCATTACAAAGTTTAATGGTTAATTAAATGGAGCCTGTTCCTTAATACTTCAGTTTTTTAACTTAAAAAGCAGCACATATCCGTCATAATTATTATTTCAAAACAAACTTAGCAAAATAGTTCACTCCTACCACATGGAATGATGTGTGAATAGTTCAAAGTGCACCACCTGTAGGAATATAAAGAAACGGCCATGTTTTACACAACTCAACAGTCAGCGCACAGGGTTTTAACACGTGTAATTTTTGATAAATGCCGTTTCTGTTGCACCACTCGAAAGCTTCTGCGCCCAGTACAGAATCTGAGGTCACGGCCGATCTGAAGTGAAAACCAGCCAAATCTGCTCACTGGTTGATCGACTGGTTCATCTGGATTATAAACGTAAAGGTAGATTTTTAAAAATCGATTTTGGAGTAGGGGCAGTATGTGAATCGCCACATGAAAAGTCGTGATTCATAACTGAATCAGTTTTTCCCCATTTCTGCTGACTAGAGGGCAGAAATCCAGGCACCATCTGAGTCATTCTATTTATAATAATGATAATAATAATAATAATAAATTAATTAAATCAGAGCTTTAGTCTCGCTCCAAAATCTGTGCTAACTGCACAAATTTCATGATCGATTATTCCTACTTCTGTAAAAGCACTCGATGTCAGTAGACACTTAAAAAGTGTCCATCTCTCTTAAGAGTTCTTTGCTTAGTTCCTATGGGGAATCCCTTTAAAAGTTCCATGTGGATTCTTATGACAAAGGCTCTCTCTTCTTTTCATGAGTTCCAAGCGAAGACGTCTCAAGTGTTGGTCAAAGAACCCTCGAGGAATGCCGGGGTAATGCGGAGTAAACCGAGCACGGACTTCCTTACGTCCCTCAGGAGAAATGATTATTCACGTCACACAGGTACACGTTAAGAGAGCACGATATGACTGAAGACGCAGACACGTCTCAAAACGCAAAAAAAACAATAAAATGAAGTGACACTATTTAGAGAGGCGCGGTGAATATTAAACACGGTACACCTCAGATCTCCAAGGTCTCGGAGTTCAACCTTGAGTGCATGTTGTCTCCATGAGTCTGTGGGTTTCCTCTAAAAATATTGTGGCAGCTGGTTTAAACACACCGAAGTGTGCCTTGGTGTAATAAAGTCAGAGGTGGTGCCAGTCATGCGTAGAGTGTCTATTCGATTAAAATTTTGTGATTTTTAATTTGATTCAATAGCACTAATATTTACTGTGCGATTTTTTTTTCCAAGCTAGTATATTTCATACAAGTTTTGAATTGTTACATCTAATCTAAGTTTTATATTCATATATCTAATTTGAACATTTGTTAAAAAATTATCTTGCATACAAATTGATAATCTTTTGTCCTTCCAATCGTCTGCTCCACACTCCAGCCCAGTAGGTGGCAGCATTTCACCGAGCGACTCATAAATTCAAAAGAAGAAGAAACGATAATCCTGCAAAATCAAGTTCTTTGCAAAAGATGCAGGATGTTTGCATTTTCTGCAAAAACTAGATTTTCTGATCTAGTTTTAAGAAATTCGCTAATTTTTAAGTATTTTATGACACGCACTGTTGTATATTTTATAGCAGGATGCAGGCTTTGTTCTATTAAGAGCTGAAAATGGCAGAGTAACAGGCCGCTGTGTGTTTCCTCTCGGCAGTGTCAAGAGAACCGCTCGTGCCTTTCAATCCCAGACAGGTTGCAGTCAGGTCTCAAGTAATCAGAGCTGCACACTTTAACTATCAAAACGGTCGAGCCACTATTCCGCTCCACAAGAAACTGTGATATTAAAGTAGGCGTAACGAAACGCATCGAGATCTCTTCTCCATGTTGAAGAGGGTGATTTAGCGACTCATTCAAACGACCTTTTGTTAGATCCCGCCGATGGTCTACGCCACCCAGTGACGGCTAGAGATCTGAAGAGCAGAGATAACACCGGGCCATCTTTCATCATGGTTTCTGCAAAAACTGTCGCCTATTTTTAGATAATTGGCAATTTTAGGTCATTTTATGATTGGAAGGTAACCTAAATGATTTAAAAAGTATGAACTGTTGACTCAATGAATCGAATCAGCCTATTAAAATATCGATTAAATTACTTAATCGATTTCATCGCACAACACTAGTCTGCCCTATATCTACTGATTAAAGAGATGGGGGAAAAAATTATTCAGTTGCATTTCATGGTGCAATTCAGGTATCAGCACGCCGACTCCAAAATAATTTTTTTTTAAAAAATTCACATTTATTTCTTTGTATCTGAGCCAGTTGCTGTTCCTCTGTAATCCTGCAGGTGGCGTGCTCTAAACTAATCACACATTGGCAGGCAGTACAGCATCCTGTGAGATAGGAGAGAATTATTTGCTAATTTTGTTTCGGGACATTTAGAAAATCGCAATACAAATTGAATCAGTATCTGGGTATCGTGATATCATATCGGTACGTCCCTGTTGATTCCCGTCCCTGACTAACAGTCTGACATTCCCTGCCCAGTTATAACACAGTTATAACAAATGAGTAAAAGAAATTTTTTAACTGATTAAAAGATTCGTAAAAGAGTTGCCTAAAAAAAAAAAAAACTTGTACAAACCAGACACATCGAACTAAAACGTCTTCTCTTTCTTGACTTCCAAAAAACAATATAGCAATCGAGTTGCTCCTTCTAGACAGCAGTGTGCTTTATTTCTCTCTATCGAACAGAGGCAATACATTTCCCAGAGGACAAAATGTCAGCGCGCTCTCATGGGTTATATTCCGTGTCACTTTCCAGAAGCGCCTAATAAATGGGAAACGATAACGCGGCGCAGACGTAAACACAATATTTCCACACGGCGGTCTCTTCAGAGGGAACGCCGACCCGCTCCCGTCGTCACCCATTTGTTTATCACCATGGGGCATTTTTACGGAGAGGGGAGCTTACACGTGTTGGAAGTACACTTTTCAGAAGTGTCGAACACTGCGAGGAGAATAAACCTGTCACAACTGCCGTGACAACTGATCCGTGCCTGGCAGAAAGACAAGGGATCTGAGAGACCGCCCTGTTACAAGAGGAAAAATGCTATGCTGTCGGTTTCAGAGCGCTGTAGAGTCTGAGCTCATTCCTTTGCAAAAAAAGATTATAGAGAACGGTTTCTTTTTATGCACAGCTGAACATGGGGTGGACACGTCACCGGATCTACAATGGCACCAGGTTCTATTCTAAATGGATGTCAAAACCTTACTGTATTTCCTGATTATCTTCAAGTATTTATGTATTTATAAAAGCATGATATTTACAGAATTGCACTGAAGATGGAATCGGCATGTATGCACCGTGATGTCGTATCGGGTGATTCCTGGTGATTCCCATCCCTGATAAAGATATCAATACCTGACAACTTTTTTGATGATACTAACAAAGATCCAGAATAACTGGAACTGACTGGCAGGAAAATGCATTGCATCATATGAGGTTTATCTCCCAGCTGTGCCTTAAGGGCATCCCAGGAACACACACAAACTTTTAGCGTACAAGATGGAACCCTGGATATATTCTTACACCGCCTAATCCTAATGTTTTCTAATGCATTCGCTGCTTCAATACGTGCAAAAGTAAAACAGCCCTGACTTGCACGGTACAGATGTTGAGCTCTTGCCTTGCGTAAACACAAAGCCTTACACGGCGAGCCCAGCTGCTCCTTGGACGTGGCCAAACAGTCCTGTGTGTTTATAAAAAGATTCAGCTCATCGTCGAGTTTACATTAAAACCTGCAGCATCCTGTTCAAACATCCTGTCCGCCCCAGCGATCCGCGGCGTGCCGCACCTAGGCCACCTCAGCCGCGCATAACTGAACTCAGGGCGAACAACACTCGATCCTCGGTACTGTAGCGGCAATGGAGGCAAACAAATGAAATTGAAATATCATTCAATTAGGTTGTCTAGACAAAGGCAGGCACCTCAGCCGGCAGACCAGCCGCGTAATATGAATGTTTGCCGTGCGTGAGCGGAAGCGGCGAAAAGGCCCCAGAAGAGGAGGAGGAGGGGGGGCGGGGGGCCGCAAACAAGAACGACTGTAGCAGCGGCCGTTACCGTGGAAACCATGGGAATAAAAAGAAGATCTGTGGAATGAACATGTGTAAATTCAAATGCCAAGGATGTTAAGGTCAGCGTTGTAATTGACATGCGAGAATCAATTAAACAAAATAGAGATGAGCGTGTCGTTCTGCTTAGGTGCACACCGATGACTTTTCAAAGCCACGAATTAATGCTAGAGGGGGGCATGGAAATCAGATTTCATTGTTCAACTTCTGATTTATGATGAAAACTAGCAGTTTTGAACAATTGTTAGAGACAACGGATTGGTCGTTCTACGTATCAAAGCCTCTTAACAAGGATTCCAATGTAAAAAAAATAAAAATAAAGAGATTTGAGATAATGTGATAATGAAATTTAATTTATAGGTACATACAGTGTGTGCTCATCTACAAATAGGTTATATATCAATTAAAAAAAATTAACCCTATCAAAACTATGTGGTTTTTCCTTTTAATACCGATTTTCAGGGATTTTGAAATTAAGTTCTCAGTTAATAAATTTGTTATCGCAGAGGGTCTAATTATGACAGGTGTTCAAGTCAAACCTGGACTTCTGATTGTGCAGAATAACAGAACAGAGTTATGAGAGTAAAAACTCTCTATTTCGCTATATAATCTCCTGCTACACTAGCACTTATCCCAGCGTTTCACTAGAACTTGGATAACGTCAAGGTAGAAAGATTTCTCAATACACCAGAGCCATGATCAGACTGTCTGCTTTACTTCACCTCTAAAACCCTGGCCCCCCAGGAATTCCTTTAATGGCCCAACCATGTGGAAATGCCTCGCTCCAAGACATTTACACATGTTTGGGCCATTAAAGGAGTTCCTGGGAGGCCAGCGTCAGGACTGTTTGGGGGATGTGACAATAACTCCCAGCCGAGTTCCTGTAATGTCCGAGTGGGGTTGGTGAATGATTGTGTGGACAGTTCCCACAGACAGATGCGTCTCTTCTGCAATTTGACGTGTCCATTTTCAAGAATCAACAACTGCAGTGAGCTCTGGGATCGTCATTCACATACTTATACATATAGGCTTCTTTAAAAAGGTTTGCACCGTTCAAATGTTTTACTGCGGCCAAGAGTCTCATCACCGTACTGAAAAATATAAATTCTGGTATAGTACACAGTTCACAACTCTAATACTGTTACGTGTTAGAATACTGTGCATACTAGCAATACATGAGAATATTGGTTTAAAGCTTTGCATTAACTCAATTCTTTTGCTTTTTGACGAGTTAAATCAACAAACGGGTAACACAACATGGGTGTATAAACTTACAGTCAATTAGAAAGATACATTTCATCCTAATACAGTTTGGAATAAAAGGTGCACGTGAAAAATCATTATTATTATTCTGATTTGTCCATGCAATTACTTGTTACCTACTGCACCATAGTGAAGTGAACCAAAGCATAAAGAGAAAGGTTTAGAATTGTAGTTGAGTAATCAAAATCTTTCTTTCTTTTGCAGCCAATAATGTGTTCATCAGACAAGCTGTAGATAACTTTAGGTTTAAAGACGTATGCATCATCTTTACAAAAATAACCAAACCTTCAAAGATCCCATATGTTACTATTTCTTTACCACAGGTCTCATAATTCCAAAAATATAAAATGTGCATCTTAATGCTCCAGCTGAAATACTCCTCAGACAATGCATTTTTTTATACCTCAAACTCCCTTTAATTCACTCCTCTACCAAAGATACCATTTCAGTGTCTAGGTAAATGAGCCACCGCTGGGCCACGCCCCTCCAGAGAACAGCAGAGCTGAGCAACAAACCGGGGAGGGGATCGATATTGTATGAGGTCACATTAGGGAGAAATCTAATCATCTTGTTTCAGCCAATACATAAATAGAAGAAAAAAAAACAACAGAGACAAAATTAAGAAACTGGAGAGTCATCAGAATGTCTAAACAGTGACTTGTGCATAACGTGTCCCCTTTCAACCAGACAGAAATGTTTTTAACAGAACTGTGCTGCATTGTAGTCCACTACTGATGTGTATAACCATACGAAGTGCTGGACAGAATTGAGTTCATCAGCAGCATCTCTATGCTCGAAACCCTCCCGTATGTGCTTGTGTCCTTAAATGTCTCATCTTGTGCATTGGAGAGAACGTGAAGAAGAGCAGACCATCAAATTTTTTGAGGTACATAATGGATACTCATGAGCATTTCCCCTTATTTCTCTTATCTCTCCTCCAGCGTTTCCACTGCTGCCTTATGTGAGCAGATCAGGCTTCTCTCAACACCGTAATCAAGCTAATTGAAAACAGTACAAGTACGTTGAAAGAATGTTGAAGCGATCGAGGAGGTCAAATGGAATCACGCCACGCCACAAGTCAGAGAGGCAGACGCAGATGAAGTGTGAAGCCACTGTGAAGCCGGAGCATACGAAGCCTGGAATGCTGAAACCTCAAACTGATGAGAGGGAGGGCTTTCACAGGAGGCCACGTCTTCCACCGAAACCACATCCGCGCACAAGCACAATCAAACCGTACAAGCCTGCACGCGAGCTCCTACACTCACTTCAGTTCTACACACTCTTAACCTACGTACTCTGTCCAGCTGCTAGGAGCTATTCCACACTGTTACCACGGATGCCTTGTCCACATCTGTATGAGGGTGAATTTGAGCTGTGACACAAGCCAGGGTTCCTTGTTGCTTTAAATGGTGCCTTATGCGGCATCTGCTCTACGTTTTCTATGACTACCCTTGGAATGAGGATGTTGGAAAGGGATTTTGAAGATCACAGAGAAACAAATTGATCAGGTATACAGATTTCACAATTGGTTTAACGGGCTTTCGAACAAGCGAAAACACATTGTGAAGATGAGGCGCACTCTTGACAGATTTTAGTAGTAGCGCCAATTTCAAAGCTGAAATAGAAGACAAAAACGGGACTCCTACAGTATGTAGATGAGTAGAAAGAAGGGAAACCCAAGGAAAAGCCTGAGGTGAGGGCAGTGGTGATAGACATGTCGAGGTAACAGATGGCAACATCGGCGCAGATGAGCCTCCCGGCAGCTTGGCCTTTTTTCTTGCACTTTAAACGTGAATAATAGGGTTCTTTAGACCAGACACCTGCAACAGCGCTAAGTGTGAAACAAGTGTGAAAGTCGAACCCTGTGTGAAAGCTGCCACCCTTTGCTCCCTCGAGGCTAGCTGATCTCCAAAGACTTTTGTGTCCCAACAACAAACCTCTTCCTGGACCACGTATCAGGTATAACCACAGCAATTTCATTCTCGCGTGGAAATTTTATCTGAAACGAATTCAACAAATGTAATATTACGTTTTAGACGTTTAGCTTATGCCTGAAGCTTAGTGCACAGGATGCTTCCCCACCCCCCCAGCAGTTTGGATCTCAAGATCCCCTCCGACTCGACTCTCGACTGAAATATGGTCTGCTATTCCTAGTATAGCGTTTAACCAGATCCCCTACTGTGAAATGTGACATGCTAGAGCACCCAAAGAGATCAGACCAGCCCCGTTTTGAAAATAATCAACAGCCTGGGTGTCATCTTGCATCTACGGTCCTGGCCGTGTTCTCGATTTATTCGCCTGTAGAAATGAGCTTCAATGCCTGCTCCAAATGTGATGACGGGAAAGCCTCCAGCCTCCCCAGGGCCCTGGCATAGAGAGTTCAGGCCAGTTCAGTGAAGCAGGGAAACTACTCCAGCCCGAGTAGAGCCCCTGAAAACCCCTCTCATTCTGTTCATTTAGTGCTTCGCAGGACTCGTTCTGGCAAGGCGCGGACATGCTGGAGAACTCGACGACACGATTTGTTTCATATGGAGAAATAAAAACGGACATCTGGTTTATTTCTGCCAACTCGCCGTCCCCCGCTGCTCCGGAGAGAAAGGCAAAAATCCTGTAACGTGGCAACAAAGACCGCCATGCTATCTTTTATTAGTTTTGACTGACGCGCAGTCTGGGGCCCAGATCAAAGCTTTCGGTGCAACGATTCAACGATGCAAACATAAAAAGCGCCTCTCTAGTGAACACTAACAAGTATAACAAACAAGTTCAACTTAAAACCTTTTGACTCGCATGACAGCAGAAATGAATCAATAAAGCCGAAGCAAAAAAACAAAAAACAAGAAAAAAAGGCAGCTGGGGAAAAAAAAAAAAAAAAAAAAAAACGCAAGTAGAGCGTGATACTGTAATATTAGAGGGGTTGAGAAGCCAACACGTTCAATGGAAAAGAGGATAAAAGTGACGCCGGGTCACACGCTGAGAAGGGATTTGATGCTGCCAGGAAGAACAACGGTCCCGCCTCCTACCTGTGTCCTCTCTTTTTTTTTTTTTGAAGGGGTGAAAGCTCAGTCAGGGCAGACTTCAGAATCCAGGCCAACACACCCAGAACAATATCTGTTATAAGTTTGGAGCATGTTGAAACAAGGTTAAAAGAGATCCCGGGCTCCTTTACACGACCTTGACCAGACAAAGGCACGAACCCGGAGGACGTTTTTTTCTTCTGAAGTTGGGCTCGTGTTTCAGCTCTTGCCTTCCGCTCTAATGACATGTGATAAGTCTTTCTTTAGTCTGTAATTTACATGTCATGGCTGTCACCAGACCTGAGCTAAACACATACAGTATTTCACGTGATTGAGCTGCTGGCGCTGTACCAGGAGTCATGCACGGTCTCTTTGTCCCGTCCCTTCTTCCTCTACACCACAGCGCTCTAGTACGGGGCTAGAATCCAGAATAATTCTCAACATTGTCTTTGGACTACATAAGTCTGGATTAAGTTACTTCTTACTTACAACTGATTTAGAGCAACCATTATGTTCTGTAGCAATCAGTGACTGCAGTAATTTGTTTTACTGTACAGAACAATACCAACGGAAGTCTATGAATTTTCCTGGCTGGAAAAAAAATGAACTGGAAATAAACTCATTGAAGTCTAGTGTACAGTTGCGGTCAGAAGTTTACATGCACTCATCAAGAAGATGAATCTCATACCAATAGTGGGTTTGCAAAGATTTTTTTTTATTTCATCTCTGGCGAAGAACGATTGTACAACCCACAATGTGCAGCACAAGTTGTAATGCATTTTGGATTGTCTAAAAAAATATATATATATATACACAGTGGTGGCCATATTGAGACAAAAGTGGAATTTTATGTTTTAATGATCTCATTTTTTTAATAATAATAATAATGACAATAAAGATCAAACGAATAATTTGTTATTTTATGCAATGAATCCGCTATACAAAAATCACTACTTAGTATAAAGTCCTTTTTTTCCTCAAAACCTGCTGAATCCGGCTTGACATAGTGACGGTCATTCGCTCAATCCATGCCGGCTTGATTGCTTCCTGAAGATCATGTACAGAAAACGTTGTTTTGACTGCTCCAGCCGTTGTCCAGCAGTTTTAGGTCTGAAAATTGTCATAGAGACAGTTTAGCTAGTTTTTCAGTTTACTAGCTCAACTCTTTAGACAGATGGGTGAGAACTAATCTAATTTGTGCACTCTGCTGTTTTGTGTACAGGGAGAACTATAATATATGGCCAAATGCTGTCTTTTATACATTTGTCAGAAGTTTGGACACAAGTTTGGATATATTTTCTACATTCTAGAACAATACTGGATTTTTTTCCAAAACGACAGTCACTATTTCAAGACGCAAAAGGTCAGCTGTTCTGGAACAGTTCTTGCAAGAACAGTATTGTGTCGAGTGCATTTGCAAAACCCATCAAGCTCCATGATGAAACTGTCTCTCATGAAGATCTTCCCAGGAAAACAAGACCAAAACTCTAGCTCTGCTGCACAGAAGTTCATTTAGAGTCACCAGCCTCAAAAATCACCAATTAACAAACAGACCATCAGATTAGAAGCATTATGAAGGATTTACAGATCATAAGTAGCAGATACATCTCAATATCAATGTTCAAAGCATATTTTGGACGCCTTCAGCATTGTTTTACAGTGTAGACGGAAATAAAAATCAGGAAGAATTAGAAGGGATTAGAGTTAGAAGGTGTGTCCAAACTTTTGACTTGTAGTGTGTATACTTAGCTTATTAATTCAGTTCTGTTAAGTGTCTCGAAATGCCTTTTAAATGTCTTGCTGTTAGTGACCCTGATTGACTACAGTTGGAAGCAGGGTTTGCAATATTGCCATGAAACTGATGTTCATGATGAGGGTGTGTAAACTTCTAACCACAAATGTAGTTTTTCAATATTCCACGCACTGTCAAGCTCTCCAAGAAGAGGAATAACAGCGCTTCAAAGAGACATGGTCACAAAAGCACTGCAGTGCTGTCAAAGAAAAACACGTTTTAGAAATTAATTTAAAAAGCACAACACAATGGAAAAAAAGATGGGTTTGTGGACAAAAGACATTTTTTCTTAAATTCGTTTTCCTTTCCCTAATGTTTTTTTTCCTTTTTTGTTTTCAATATAAAAAGATTTTAAAAAACGTAAAAATGAACCTATAAAAAGGTCATTCTTCTTAAATTATAAACATCTAATGCACATCTAAAATTTAGACATTTAAATCCTTGACACTTGTCAAACCTTAGAGTTTCATCCAACAAGGCTGAAAAACCTCAACCAAGCACTGAGTAGGAGTTCGTTATTACAGCTGGCTAGTTACATTACATAAGCACATCTGGCAATTCCTAATCATGCAGCACAGATACTTCCTTGGCAATTTAAAAAATGTTCGAGAAACAATCTTTTTTTTTTTTAATCAAATTGGCGAGTTCAGCCGATATCCCTGGAGCCATTTCTGTCATCTCAGTCACAGCTTGTTTAGGAGGACATATTTCTCTAGAGTTTTCTAAATGGCAGTGTCTGGCGGTCTGACGTGTACCATCACTGAAAATGAAAGAGGAAGAAGGTCCTGTTCCAGTGGAAACCCAAACTCAGCGCTACCATTCTCAAATATCTGAAAGGAGAAGTTTCACAGCACGGGCATCTCTTTACATCCAGAGTGACTGCACGTGCCGATGCTGGCTGCAGGATGCTGAACCCTGGGAGAGATCACTCAGGCTCTCTGGACGCAGCAGTAACAACAAAAGGCAAATGGAAAATCTGCTCAGGTAGTGTGTGTGTGTGTGTGTGTGTGTGTGTGTGTGTGTGTGTGTGTGTGTGTGTGTGTGTGTGAGAGAGAGAGAGAGA
>JAQMYJ010000007.1:22717757-22728657 GCA_030014305.1 Clarias laeviceps
TAAGATTTGAAAGGAATCATTTAAACATCACAGCAAAAAGAGAGAGACAGAGCGAGACAGAGAGGGAGGGGCGTGATCAAGGGTTTCTTCATGTCAAGCTACGGACTCCTGATCCAAAGTGCGTCTGTCTTTCCGTGACTCTGAGAACGTTTGAAGTTAAAGGCTGCGCTACATCTCTGCACGTAAATACACACATTAGGAGTACGTGTGGCTTTAAGCAGGAAGATCCTGCAGAATCTCAGCGATCGACTATCAGGATATCTGTAGGGCCGTGCACGAGGAAAACAGGAACCAGGATACAGTATGACGGGAGACAGTGTACGGGAACGAGACTTTGACATAAGCAAAAGTCTGGGTCACTTCAGGTCATAAAAGGAGACGTGACGGTAAAAGCGCATATGATGCGGCACTTTTAAAACAGTCAGAAAACGTTGGTTCGTTTTTATAACTTCAGCTTTGATAACAGTTTACAGGTTTATATTAATGCACTCGTTTTGATACAGAATTCATAAAAGATACAACAAATCACATTGAATTCATTCAATTCCAAGCAGATTTGCAGAATATTAAAATATATATAGAAATGAGAAATTACTATTATAAATATATATACAGTAATGGTGTAACAGCACACACACACACACACACACACACACAGTTCGAGATTTTTTTCAAATACAGCGACAGAATAATAAACAAAGACTTAATGGCAGGGAGGGGAAAAAATTATAAATAAATAAGAGAAATCACCAGCACTAGTTCAAGCTGTCCTGTATTCACTTGGATCACAACTCGCACAACCAAATGTCCTGCACCGAACAGTATGAATTGAAATACGCACACTGTTACATTCCACAGTCAGCAGATTTATAAAAATGTTTAAGACCTATGGAAGGAGTCTCCAGTGTCGGGGCTTTGGAAGGGAAAAAGTTGCGGTGAAGGAGTTCAGCAAAGCTTTCCAACAGGTGTTCAGTAGGGCTGAACGATTCATAAATAAATAAATAAATAATTTTTTTTTTTTTTAAATCACTCTTACAAGGACCTCGCTCAAGAGTCCAACAGTGGCAACTGGGGACCTTCTGGTCAGCAGTCCAACATCTTAACCACCAGGCCACCCTTAATATTAATATATTATCTTAAAATGATTTCAATAAATAAACAAATTCTTAAATTATTGGCGAACTTGACATTAATTCCTGACAATGCGTATGTTACCTCTAATAAACTGCCGCCTTTTTGCGATTCAATAATCGCCACGTCCTTTACTGCTATTTAAAAAAAAAAAATTTTATGAGATTAATTGTTCAGCACCTGTTGTTAAAAAAAACAAGCTACATGTAGGTCTTACTGAAAAAAATCCAAGCTGGTGAGGGGACAAGCATTTATTGCTGCTATATTTGAACTGATGATGTGTCTTATGAACACTCTAACATTAAAATAAACACCTAAAGTACTGTTTTTTTTTTTTTTTGTTTTTTTTAATGAATGGAAAATTGTTAATGTTGGGAAACTACTGCAGTAGTTAGAAAAAGAACAAAGATTTTGATCCACGGTCGTATAGAAAAATATGGCCGCATCACAACGCTGATTATTTTCCTCTACCGACATGCCTTATTGAGACACATTGGAAAAGCCACGTGCACATCATATAAACAATACAATCAGGAATCCCTTGCCTTTTTTTGTTTTTGTTTCAACTTCCAGGATTTGCTTTAATAATCACTTATTCATTTATTATTTCTTTGCCCCACGACTCCGCAGCCTGGCACACACGATCACATGAACATGTTTGCAGACGGTCATGTTGGCAGGTCAGCAGATGTTTAAATCAACTCAGTCAACTGCATTCATAAAATCTCACATACATAAAGTGGATAATAGGAAGATCTTACACCTGATTTCTAGATCACTGGAACAAATCAGGTTAATAAACAGAAAGTCCTGAAGTATCTTGCTAAGCCAGTTTTCACAACTTTCCAAGCGCTCAGCCTGCTTCCTTTCATTCCTCCAAGGGTTAAACGAGCAAACATCGAGATCGAGATAAGGCGAGCTGAATCCAGGACTCGTCATTAGTGGGAGTTATTTGCGCAGACGCTATCTCCAGCTCTCCGCGGTTCTGACGGCTCGGAGCCGAGCCTGCCGTTCCACTGTGATGCCCTGGAATGTCGTTCTCTCCTTTTTTCTGTTCCCCCCATTAATGGGTTTTGTTGCCTTTGTTGTGCCAGATTCCTGTTCAGTGTAAAATCAGTGCCTGGGCCCACAGACCTTCCCATGAGGGGGGTGTGGGGGTGGGGAAGAGATTGGGAAAGGAACCTGGTGCATTAGCAGAACTGGTGGAGATCCCACACACACACAGGCTCTATTCTGACAACAAGTAAACCACAACGAAACCTTGGCATGTAACCTGGTCTTATTAGGCACTCACCACCTGATCTGTTTTTTTTTTTTTTATTTAGGCTAGATTCTCTCTCCTGAAGGTGCTATCCATCTCTCCATCCATCCATCTATCTATCTATCTACCCATCCACTGGCACACTTCCGCCCTCCAGCCCTCATCGAGATGAAGGTGCTAAAGTACTGTGTGTAAATGGCAGTCAGTACTACAGTGCTAAGAGTCCCTTTGTTGCAGATTGAAAGGCCGGACCGCACGGAGGCGTTAACCAAACAGGCTCACAAAAGGTCAGACCTGAGACGGTCTTTGTGTGGGAGGAGTAGGTTTCAAAGAGCTAACAGTGTTTTCTTTGTCGACATGGAGAATTACCCCACTGTGCCGGTTTATCAGTCTTTTCCAGATAAGAAACCAATAACACAAACAACAACAACAAAAAATAATAATAATAAAAAAAAAACGTGCAGACACGAACGCGGCCCGCCTGCCTGCCCGCGTGTACGTGTTGGTGGGGGATTTACACACCGCGCCGAGAGATCTGGACCACGGATTCTGTTTATCTTAGCGTTCCATCTTGCACCCTGACATTCCAGCACCTCTCTCGTAAACACCGAGAGGGGTGTGTCGAAGCACTTGACACTGATGTGCACCCCGGCTGATTTCCATCAAACCTGACGAAACACACCTCGGCTTATCTTCAGACCTCAGCACGGACGACCCGCAGCTCCGGAGAACATGTCCGTGCTCATATCTGGGTCAAGCATGCGGTGTGTTTCCATAGGTTTGTTCATTTAGAGGGCAAAAAAATAAAAAATAAATAATTTTATCCCCAGCTATGACCCTAAGCAGTGGAACTGGAGAAGTAAAATCGATTCGGAAACAGAGAGGCGCAGGCTGGATCCTACAAACTAAAAGCACTGAATAATTAATAACGCACGACGGGTCGGCTCAGTCCGTTCTTTCCATTTCCTTGAGCAACTTTTAATCAAAAGCGCTAACAGAAAGGTATAAACTGCTCCCTGTATGCTGCTCTTGAATACACCGGTCAAGTATGTTAGACGTCCCAGGTAGAGGCAAAGTAAAGCACCTTTTACGTGGGAATTTACTGATAAATCTGAGAGGCCTCATGAGAGCAAGACGATGTGGACAGAAACCTGTACAGTATCATGAAAAATATAGTAGCTTATTGCATAAAAGCTGAAATGCCAAACATTTAAAGGTCCCATATTTTATTCTTTCTATAACGAGCCAACTGTTAACGCCCCAGTCACTCCAAATATCCCTTTAATTCTAGATTTTTTTTTTAATACCTGAAACTTTATTTCACTCCTCCTGCCAACATACCATTTCAGTGTCTATGTAAATGAGCTACAGCTGAGCCACACCCCTTTCAGAGCACTGCAACGGTAAGTAGAGCTGGGGAGAGGAAGACCGGAGAAGCTCTTCATATATGAGGTCACACTAGAAAGAAAATCTAATAGTCTTGTTCAAGCCTTACTATGACTTAAAGGTGAACTTCACATTATATGTGTCCTTTAAAGGAGTAGTAAACCCAATGTCATCGTCAAATAAAAAAAAAATTTTAAAAAGGGAGAAAAGCCCTACCAGCCCTCTTTGGTATGGATATAAATATCATAAGAAGACCAAGACTATACTGCCACGTCTTCTACCAGAGGGAACGAGCAATTTCTGCTCTCTTGGACTTTCATCCACTAACGATCGTGGCGTTATCAGGTGATCTCCCGTCGTGCCACCTTGGCCGTTTGTGTCAACAACGTATCATCACCGTGAGCAAATCAGCCCCCAGCCTATGAGAATGCAGGGTTAGCGGAAAGGAAAGTGAAACGATAAAAGCTACATTCTTTTGATCTATTTCACATCGTGCATGACATCCTCTCACCTCGAGTGTAAACGCCTTTCATTCCAGGAAAATATCAAGTTTCAATCTGCAGCTGGGCCTGATGCAAACGCTTGAAAAGGGATCCTGGAGTTATCTATTTCGGGGCTCAGAAGCTGAAGGCTGTCCATCTGTGAACGTGAACCCGAACATGCGGCCTCACTCGATAAACCCATTTGCCGCCGAGATCTAAAGCCTCCCTTATCAAAGTAAGCAAGCCTGCTTCATCTCACCTTGAAGAACATCAGTAACTAATGGAACGGGCTGGACCTGCTGCAAAAAGCTTTTTTCTTACTTATCCGTCGCGGCCCTTCATCCTTTTTCAGAAATGGCTATTGCAACCTAAGAACCTTTGCTATTAGGAAATACAACCTGGGTTTTTTCCTGTATTTCGGGGGGTTGGGGGGGGGACCACATTTACCTCCTTGTTTTTGGGCTCGTCCATCGAGTTTACCAGCAGTGACGGTTTGGCCTCGTAAATACGCCCTTCCCTGACGAGTGACCCGGGCTTGGTCATGTGCAGCAAACAGAAGGCCACTCTGGCCATGAACCTTTAATCCCCTCTACAGGCCTATTTTTATGCCGGCTATATCTGCTTTCATGAAGCTCCACTAGTCTCGTCTCATCTCGTGAATGCATAAATACGCAAGTAGCTGCCTTCGCTGATTTGTAACAGGAGCGGCTATTTAACACCGCCGCTACTAAAAGGCTTTTAACACGACGCGAGCACGACTCCTTTAACACGATGTAGTCATCTGACACAAATTAGTCTTTATACTCCAACAAACCCAAAAGCGGCAGCAAAAGAAAAAGGAATTTATGGAATTAATGTGCCGACATGCTATTTGTTTCTTTTTTTTTTTTTGACAGTAGCGTATAGTCAAGCAGATAAGGGCGGCTCAAACGGACTGCCCACTTTCAATTCACATGCAAAATTATTAAACGGCAAACAAAACAATTTTTAAGATTTAATGACCGAGGGCCTCTCTCCGCGGGCTGGAGTGCCGTTCCATAAGCACCAGCGCGCTCTCTATCACGGCGGAAGAGCATGTTGAATTATTCATACGGTTCTGCCAGTCGCAGGTTAGACACGACTGCGGAAGTCTGCGCTTGTCCTTCGCTTGTTTACACGCGCAGGTCTCGTGATGAAGTGAGGCGCCATGCCTACTTAATGTAACGGCACTTAAACATGAAGACACTATGGCGCCGCACGTCCATGGAGATGTGAGGTTAAACTTCAATACTTTCTGAGACAGATGTAGTACACATCTGGAGTTAAAAAACACTGGGGTAGAATTTTTCTTTTTTTAATCATTTTAGAGGTTTGAATTATATGGGGCATTCAAGTCAAACCGGGACTTTCTCGATGAATTAACACTAAGACTTTAAGCACAGTACAGTGGCTCGGAGTTAACAATTCAGCGAGCTAATCACAAAATAAACACCCTTTCTAATCACCAATGGCACTATGTTTTAGCAGAACAATGCACAAGCTCATACTGCCCACTGCACCACTTGAATATTTCAGGAACTCGGCTGGGAGTTACCGCCACATCGCCCAGCAGACAGTCCTGACATCACTCCGAGCCACTGTCACATTTCCACAAGGAGTTCCCGAGAGGCCAGCGTTTCAGACATGAAGCAGCGAGTCCAAAATCATGGTGCCGACGTACTGAGAAAACTTTCTGCACTGATGGTGTCCAAGCACTAGTGAAACACTGGGATAAGTGCATTAGCATAGCAGGAGATTATATAGAGAAATAAACGCTGTTCAGTTATTCTGCACAATCAAAAGTCCCGGTTTGACTTGAACATCTTTCACAGCTTGAGAGATTGAAAAAAAAAATAAAAAATTTAAATTAAAATCTGAGACTTTACAACATGTTGTAGACTAATGTTTCACACACGGGAGAAAAAAAAAAGTTTACAAATTTCCAATTTGAATTCCATCTTGTACGGAATACAACATTAAATTCTGAAATCTCTTAAAACGATGCACATGTGTATTAGTTCATTTCTCTCGTGAGTGTAGTAGAGGTTGTGATTTGCCTATGCATATTCAGAAAGTCTCTCCACAGTTAGCCAACTGTTTCCCCGACACCAGGATTTGCATACGATGAGGGCTACGCAAATATCCCGGCTTCTGTATGTATGAACACGTGTGGCGCTGAAGAAATAGGTTTGGCTGATCATTCTGCATTTCTGTAGGTGTCTGAATTCCATGGAAACGTCAGGATGTTTGTTGAACAGATTTGATGCGGTGCCTGCTTTTCACTTTCAAATACCAATCGTGCACGTGGATGCTGCTTTAGCATTTAGTTTAGAGCCTGGACTTTTTTGGCCACCGTGTAACTGAGATCTTTGGATGTTTCACTTCGGGCCACTGTTTACGGTCACCAGGTCTTAAAGTCTAATCGCAGGACAAAAAAAAAAAAAATACCAAAAAAAAAAAAAAAAGTGTTCTGTGCCTAGTGTTGTGGGTGTCAGTTACACAGTATAATTAATCTTTAGTTGGTCCATTGATTGAATCAATGGGTCAATTCATGATTCTGAACGGAGTCACACTATTTAAATTATTTAGAGACACTTGCAAAAGTCGACAATTCTTTAGATAAAATAAAAAAAATTAAAACAACACAGCTTTGGTAGAAAACACAATGGCATCAGCCACAAATACTCAATTTGCGAGAATCTCTTATTTTCATCTTTTGAGCTCGTGTGATGTTGGTCCACTATACAGAAGCTGGACTGCAGTGTGGAGCAGAAGATTCAAAGGTCATTGGATATTTTTAGTAGCTTTAAATCATTTAAAACCTGTAAGAATTAAAGCTGCTCAAAACAAATCAGACAATAAATATTATTGCTACTGAATCGAATCGAAAAGAAAAGCGCAATGCACAAAAATCGAAACGGATACACAGTTTATGATTCACAGCTCAAGTTGTGCTTATATCCATTTGCACAATAATAATAATAATAATTTTTTCCCCAGAATACTGGTATTGTACCATTTTCAAAAAGTCTAGCACAGCGGTACTTTGTTTAAAGCACAATATTTCAGAAGCACAGGTTTCGGAGATTTGCTGCTAAATCTCCCACAACTGGTGTCAGGACCGTGAAATGAGTGAACGTTAAGAACATAATCCAAGCCGGGTGGATAACCTTAATCAGTCAGCATCAGCAACCAACAGATCGATGAATCCTCAGGAACACCGTGGCCTCGGGTCAAAAAAATTATACACACTCGCTCTCATTTAAAATGGGGAAAAGACTTCCACCGTGATGCACTTTGTGTTTATATATTGAAATATGTATGATGTGTTTAATGGGTGGTGCAGTATTATTGTAATCCTGTGAGAAGTTATGAGTTGCGTCAATGCTGGCGTTACAGTGTGGAAAAATGAGGGATAATGGTCAGGTTCGAGGATTCAGAGTTGCCGAACACGTGCAGGTAAACGAAGCATCCGAGTACATTTATGGCGAAAGATTCGCTCAGATGGTTAGTGATCTACGAGTGACGAGTGTGGACCGTGGGTAATATAGAAACCAATTTGGAATCGCAATACAGCATAAATCTCGGACACCACTCGAAGATCACATGTTAATTACAAAGACTGAAATGCAAATCACTCAAAGGGAACGTTTTCCCTTATGGCGTACGAGTTGAAATTAAACCTGTGCAATTTAGAGACAGTTGTGTGTTGAAGGAAATAAAAAAATAAATTAAAAAAAAGAAGAGACCACAGGGGCTCTGAAGCCAGCTGTGATGTCAGGATAAAGGTCCAGTCTAAAAGTGGCCAGCTTACAAAGAGCTCTGGTGCAGCAGGCAAACAAAAGGCTGCCACACGGGTGCCTGAATACAAATCAGACTTCAGGCGGAAAGACTAGGAATCAATTATAACACATCAAGCCATATCCACTGCCAGGCCAGAAAAAAGTCACACACTAAAATTTCATTCAGTTCCTGTGTGCAAAGGACTCCCAGAACCACACTTTCACAATCTGGAAGATCCCCGTGCTATCAGGGAAGAAACCCTCTAGAGATGTGATAACCTGGTCATTCAGTACATTCATGTCGTCAGCTGACTTCATTTTATCGCCACATAATGTTGTTGAGTCTGGACTTGACCGACTGAAGCAACCCAGATCATAACACTACCTCCAGAGTCTTGTACAGTGGACACCATGCATGATGTGTTTTCCTTTTTACCCTGATGGGCCCATCACTCTGGAATAACCTCGATCTGGACTCATCGGACCACATGACCTTTTTCTATTTATCCAAAGTTTAATCTTTATGCTCCCTAATTCCAGCCATTTGTCTGATGAGTCTCACTAACAAGTGGTTTCCTTCTTTGTACGCAGCTGTTTAGTCCCAATCCTGCGAGTTCTCATCACATTGTGTCTATATGGAAATGCTCTTACTGTCACAATTAAACACAGCTCAGGTTTTTACTGCTGATTTTCTAATCGTGCAACTTCACCAAGAGTTGAATTGATCTCCATTCATGATTTTGTTCAGACCTTGTTTGTTCCACAAACTTGATGGTTCAGCACTATCCTTCCAGGTTTTGATAATTTGTTGATCTTTTCTTAACTCCAAATCTCCTTAGTTGTTTTCTTTGCTCCATAATTTGAACCTTTAGAAGTTTTTGACCAGGCGGTGTATCATTGTCACACATGATCTTTATATTAAACAAATGGTTACTGAGATTTGTCTGATAACCCATGCTTCCTTATCCTTCTATCTCCAAGCTAAACAAAGACCAGGATAAGGACCTCACTCCAGTTTGGATAAGGACGGTGATAAAGGTAAGAGTGCGAATGGCTTTGAGTCCTTTGATCTGCACACCAAAGCTATTATCCACCTTAATCATATTAACAAAACCCATCTAAACCAGACGTGGCCTCTCATCCCTATGCAAATTCTCAACCCTTCGACAGGTTTTTATTTAAATACTTATCATCATCAAGGGCCACAACAATCAATTGACAGTAGTGCCATTTTTTTTCCTCCTCCTTCATGCGATTCTGCTTCATGTGCCATCAACTTCATCCCGTCATCTGGTGTGACCGAACACGACAGGTCTGCCTTCTGGAGGACAGCTTCTCTTGTTTCTGGAAAATCTCTGGAGAGTCTGTGGCGCGACCAGTTTTGTAGGCAGGTGGCAACTCATCAGGTAGTAGCCACCAGCACTGCAAGACCAGGAAGCCAATATGGCACTTCCTGTACATGCCACACCAGCAATATGGCAGATCGGGAGCATATGGCATTTTTACATCTCTGCATCCTCAGCAGCTCTGTCCATCCGACAATCCTGCAGTCATGGCGAAGGCTTCCACCAGCTGGTTGGAACGAATACGCTGCTGCTTCTTCTTCTTCGCAAGCAAGAACTCCAGACTTTGTACTATAAAATATTCATGTTTAATTTAAAGTTAAATTAGTGTGTGGATCCTTGACGTTTGCTTTTATCAGCATTGCTGAGTAATTACAGCGCTGTATGATCATTAGTGCCACTGGCACATGTAACAGTACTGTAAATAATGGTGTGCGTAATGCAACTGAATAATAGATAAGACGTGATCCCTATTAGAACACGTCCAGGCGGAGTGAGCGAGATTGGCGGGTGCGCTCGATATCGCGCACTAATTGGTAATCGGCGCAACCGGGGGAGGCCCGACCCCTTTATTTGTGCGCCGGAGTAACCGGTGTTAATGCTGTTGCTATCCCAGAATTCAGCCACGAGCACACGGGCTTCCTCAAAAGAAACACAAACACACACTCAAGAGCCTGTGTTAAATCAAGAAGGCATGGCTCGTTGTTAGACCCGGTGCATCAATCATTGCGCAGCTGCACTGGTACGATCCATCCGTCACAATTACCCCTTCATGGAGGTATATGCAATGGAACCTAATGTAATGCATACATCCGCACCACAAGGTAAACCTTGAAAAGAGACACTCTGTATATGGACAAAGCCACCATTACAGAGAGACTGTTTCAAGCGCTGATTGTGGGGAACGGCGGGGAAGGTTGGGGGAAGGAAGGTTCGGCATTGTTGTGGGAATCACATACCACCCGTTACCATGGTGACCCTCTGGCAATGACGGCCTCCTGGCTGTAATGAGCGTGTTGAGTCCCGGTGGGACCCCGTCTCTCTCTCTCTCTCTCTCTATAACCCTGAACCTCCCCCTCCTCCTCCTTTCCCTTCATCTGCCGCAGACCCGTGGCTTTACTACGAACCGCTCATCTCATCTACCTACACTTTACACTTTGTTTGCACAGATCTAAGGGAGGAAACCAACAACTTGGCTGAAATACTCATGAAACACCCAAGCGTACCGTCCCACGCCGGATCCTGATCCGGATCCATCCCGTCCGACGTGGGTATTGCGCAAGTGTTACCCAAGACCGTGTATTCCAAACAGTACAGAAAGGAAAGCAAGCGGGTAATATGCAAGCCAAGACAGGACGCTTTAAAAGCCTGAGAAGAAAAGAGCGTGGCGAGATGCAACAAAGGGGTTTCGTACACAAAGGATTTCACACACACACACACACACACACACACACACACACACACACACACACACACACACACACACACACACACACA
>JAQMYJ010000007.1:22773415-22803069 GCA_030014305.1 Clarias laeviceps
ACTTGTATTAATGATCCATTTCTTTGTGTGTGATTGTTTAGTTTTGAGTGTACGCTCTTCACTGTCAATAAAGAAAAGCATGAATTAGAAAAGGTACTTTCCTAAAAATTTCCAGTAATTTCCTCCCCTTCATTGCGCCCACCTGTCATGTCTGTATTCCCCACTAGTGAGGCGTCCCACACTTTGAGAACCACTGCATTAGATTATATTATTTGAAACAAAATAATTTTTCCTTATTTAAAAGACCATTTAAATTTTGATTAATAAAATAATCCTAATTTTAAATCATAATTTGATTATTAACCTATATGATTTTAAACATTGACGTTTGATAATGTAAGTATACAGTATATTAGTAATTATAGTTATATTAATTCATATAATTTATTAATTAATATTTAAAAAATTACAACTTTCATTGATGAATTTTGGTTATTTAGTATAATATAGAGTGTAGTAAAGGATAGTTATGGATTTGATTATTAACTATTGCTCCCTTTGTTTCTTAGCTTTAAAAACGTGAAGTCTGGCCATCTGTGCTCTGTGTCTAGAAAAAATGGAACTGAAAGTTTTTTCATTTAACTTTTAAAATAATCTTATTTTGGCAAAGTACTGTCTGCACTTTTCCATTACGATCTGCCTGCTTTAAAGTTCCTTATTTCTTGCTCTCGGGTCATCCTCTTGTAGAGTTTTCTACAGTTTTCTACTTGAGTAAGGTTAGAAAAGGGGTATAATAATATAAAAGAACATGCAAGCACCATGCACACAGACCCCAATGCGGAAATCGAACCTTTGACCCCGGTGGTGCAGGGCGCCAGTGCTCCCCACTTCGCCACCATGCTGCCAGATAATTATTATGAGAAATAATATTACAGAAGATGCTGTGTTATTTCACAGCGTTTCCCCAGCTGTGGTCCTGGAATCCACTTTAAAAAGCCTGCTTTTAACCATTTCTCTGCTCGAATACACTTAATTCATCTCGTTAGCAAATTAAAAAGCCTTTCCAGAGGTGAAATGGGTGTACTGGGAGTAAGATAAACACGGAAATGTTCTGGGAAACAGCGAGGAGTAGAAATCACTCGGTTAGCACACACACTGGTGCTCTTCATTAATTCATGCCTCGTTCACTGATTACAGCTACGCCGCATTAAGAATAGACAGCAGGTTGTTGATAAAATGCTGTTGTTTTTAAAGGTATTAGCCTGCGTACAAATGGTGTTCGATTTCCTGTTTACTCTGTGCATTTCATTTAGTCTTTTGTAATATCTTACTGAAACACAGAAAATAAATTTACAGTTGATGTAAACTTGGTGATGTGAGGAAAAATCTGCATCTCTGTTCTCATTTACATGGACCTTATTTTTGTTACAATGCTTACTAGCAGCCAGACTAACAAGATGTTTGCCATAGCATGCTAGCTAAGTTGGCTATCTAGAGTAGCAAGTTCGTTTAAATCTTGACCAGATTTAACAGCATAGTGATTCAACGTCTTTTACTGTTCGTGTTTTAAAAGAGGCAGACAAGTAACTCTACTCTTATTGAAATATTTCTTTCGGTTAATAATAACCATTTTCCTCCCACAGCCCAAAGACATGTAGATTTGGCTAATTGGCGTTTTCAGATTGCCTCATAGTGTGTGAATGACCATGTGAGTGTGTGTGGATTAGCTCCCAGGGTGTACCCCACCTCTTCACCACCCAGGTCTCCTAAAATAGGCTCCAGGCCCCCCGTGACCCTGTATACAAGATGAAGCGGTATAGACAATGAGTGATAATGAGAAAGATCATATTTTGGGTTGATGCTGTGCAATATTCTGTATCCCTGCTGAGAACTGCACACAGAGATTTTTCAAAATAAGATTAAAAAAAAAAAAAAAAAAAGCAATCCAAAAAGACAGGCGTGCAGAAACCCGTACCATCTCGTAATGCATACTTTTAGTTCATACAGATGCTGATGGTTGGATCATGCACAATCCACTCATCAACCAAAATATAATCTAAATGCATAATCAACAAAACTATGGGAATTCCTATAATTTCAGTATATAATAGATCTCTTGATGCTGCTGTTGGTCTTTCGGCTGCTCCCGTCAAGGTGTCACCACAGTGGACCCCCCGATCCGCACAACAACTTTGGCATAGGTTTTACACTATGACACAACCCTCCTATTTTATCCGGGCTCGGGACTGGCACTGCATCCAGATCTACTGATGTACTGCTAGTTAAAGCTCTACTTAAATGCTAATGTTAATATTAATATGAAATCATGTGGAAATCTCATTCAAACTGTTCATCTACCTCAAAACTGAAGACATATCCATCCGGTTAATTTTATTCGTCCTGGTTGATTTTCAGGATTATCAAAGTGAACTGAGTTAAACAGAATGTTCAATAATAGGATCTTATTCACATGCCTTAATAATTAATATTGTAATTGCAGTTATGTGGAGAAAGATGGAATCACCATCTTTAAATTTGATGTCTTTATTTTCCGGACCTAAATAACAATCGTCATTCTCACCAACTTCTATAAACTTACACATATCCTCAGGTGACAACAACATTATTTTCTCCAAAAAGCTAATTGCATGCACATATCCACACCCATGGGTGTGCACAGGGGATGCCCGATTTTGTTTTCTTGGGCTTCCAGCCATGAATGGGCGTGGCATTGCCAGGCTTCAAACTCTTTAATAATTTGCATTTAAATTATCTTTAATAATTATAAACAATAAAGTAATATTTAAAAAATGTTTCTCAGATCAGAAGAAAAAAAAATAATGCAGAAGCTGATGAGTGTACCGTACTTAGTGCTGGTGAATCATAGCTTTCATTGCGCCCCCTGCTGTAAATAATCAGAGATGCAGCCACCTCAGCTGGCATTAACTGTTATGTTTAACTCACTCACTTATCATCTATACCGCTTTATCCTGTATACAGGGTCCCGTGGCGGGGGGGGGGGGCGGCGAGGGGTGGCGCCTGTCCCACAAGACTTGTGGGCCCCGATTGACCTACTGGCCGGGGGGACCATCCCGCGCCGGGCCCCCCCACTCCCCTTCATACACTAAAGACCATTTTGGAACGCCAGTAGGCCTAATCTGCACATCTTTGGACTGTGGGAGGAAACCGGAGGAAACCTGTGACCCGGCCACAGAACCAGCTATGGTCCAACCCACAGAGGCTCATCAGGACCCGGCCATGGTAAAGTTGTTCTGTCAGGGGAGCGCGAAACCCCCCCCCCCCCCCCCACACACACACACGCACACAGACAGTCACTAGGCTTTTGAATACAGAAAAGAGTGATATTTATGGTCATATTATGTCAGAAACTATAATGGTTAGAGCTTAGCTTTGTGTACTCTTAGAAGCACAAAGCTTTGAGGTACGTGTGTGTGTGTGTGAGATTTTGTGTATTTTTTTGGGTGTTTCTACTCCAAATATGGTCACAATCATCTGCTTAAAAATATTTTTATTAGGTTTAAGAAAATGCCAGAGTTTGAATCATATTCATGTCAACAGGAAAAAGACTTTTTGTGTCAAGGGCCGGAAAAAGGTGCAAACCTCCACAACTATTTCCTCAATCTTCTCAGGGGGGTTTTGTTTACTTATTTATTTATTTTTATATTAAAACCAAATTTTTTTGAAAAAAAAAAAAATAAATAAAAATCTACAAATCCAGCCGAATGGTGGCAAGTTAGAGACCGAGGTCAAAAATGGAAGGATAAGTGTCTCTCTACTCTAACTTCCCATCCCTTTTAACAAAACAGGTTGGGACACATAATTTAAATGGTTAAACTCTGTTAAATGACCTTTTTTTTTTTTTTTTTTCAACAAACCTGTGACCTGTTTGCTTTGACACATTTCA
This sequence comes from Clarias laeviceps, assembly GCA_030014305.1. NCBI lineage: Eukaryota > Metazoa > Chordata > Actinopteri > Siluriformes > Clariidae > Clarias > Clarias laeviceps. The sequence continues at coordinate 22,777,281 of JAQMYJ010000007.1, forward strand.
TCTGGCAAACGGACAGAAATCATAGGAGCTATGGTCATTGGAAAAGGCCCCCCATGTTAATCACCCAGAGAAACGTCCCAGATGGGGTTAAAGTCTGGACCCTGTGGTGGCGAGTTCATGTGTGACAATGATACCTCAAGTTCAGAGTGCTACTTGTCACTGTTTGAATCCTGGAATACACACGTGCCATCATTTACATGTGATCATGTGATAATGTTATAATCTGGTCATTCAGTACATTCAGGTGGTCAGCTGACTTTATTTTTTGCCTCATAATGTTGCTGAGTCTAGACCTGAGAAACTGAAGCAGCCCCAGATCATAACACTGCCTCCAGAGGCTTGTACGGTAACCACAATGCATCATGCATCGATCCCTTCTTACCCTGACACGCCCATAATGCTGGTATTTGTAAAGCTGCTTTGTGACAATGTCCAATTTTAAACGCTCTATATAAATAAAATGGAACCTGAACAAAAAAAAATCTTTACTTAAAAATCTACCAAATAATAATAATAATAATAATAATAATACTTTAGGATTTATGAGGCAGCTTTGTTATATGTAAATGCTTAAAAACATGAGGTTTGAAATTTGAAACACTTCACTGAGTAGTTTCTCTTTTCAAAAAAGGATTTTCAGCATTTTACTGGTCTTTGCTTAAAAGCTACTTCTTATCTCATACTATTTATTATTTTTCTATTTATTTATTTGTTTATTTATTTATTTGGCTGTATGCAAATTTACAACATGTTCTCATTTCCACAGTTCTACTGTACCAATCAGAAACTGTGTGATCGTAGTTCACACACACACACAGACACACACACACACACTTTTGAGCATGTGTACCCCTCATCCACATATCAACGGTTTCTGAAGCTTAAATAACACATTTGAGTAGAACAATGTAATGTTTAGCTTCATCTTTAAATTATGAACTCACATTCACACTGTGTTCTTAATATCCATATTCATGGCCACACAACAACCGAAAGCAAAAATCAGCTTAAAATCATGCAGATACCCAGTTGATCTGACTCTGTGACTAGTGATTTGCTGATGTTGAGACCTGGAGGCTAAACATTTTTTTATTTTCTCTATGGTACAGACCGATGCTAGTACACTTGTACATACATGCTACTGTATTTCCATCCATCTAGAAACCTCTGTGGTCCAACTAGGAATCGTGGCGACCAACGGTGATTAGCATTGTATTTATTCCCATTTTTTAAACCGTGGTAGGAGGTGGTAGGGAAACCCACCAAGCAGGGGGAGAACATGCAAACTCCACGTATACAGACCCCGAGGCGGGAATCGAACCCGGACCTGGAGAAGGCGAAAGTGCTAATTATCCACGCCACCACACACATGCCACACGCTCAATTCCTTTTCTACATACACACACCATGTTCTTTGATGAGTAGACAGGTGATAGTAACATTTTTAGGAGATACGAATGATCGTAACTGGGAACTTTTCCAACCAACTCTAACTTATTTCTCTGTACTGTTCTGTTATTTCAAGTTAAATGTATGTTTAATTACTATGACAGTGCTCAATTAATCATTATACAGCATATTATGCATTGCCTATTATAAATTATTCACTATGAAAAATTTCTTAAAAAGAGAGAGAGAGAGAGAGAGAGAGAGAGAGAAACTAAGAAAAGACGTGAGAAAGAAGTAAGACATGACCTTCAGATGGATCCCTGGATTAATCGCCATATCTGGTTTTGTATAAAAATAACAGTGTTTTATGTTTACACCCCAAAGCTTATAAAAGTGATACGATCTCTCTGCTGGTTTGCTGCCAGATGATAACCAAATAATAAACACATAAGCTATTTGAGATGCTCTACCTTTAAATACCACAGATTGCGTGCAGTCACCTGAGATCTTCAGCATTCCCTGACATTTAATAAATATTCCTTGACTATGATTTATTTTGTACACATCAGTTTTGGGATTTAGTTGTTAGCGAGCATACTGTACATGTACATAAAAATATACATTTTACAGCAAAACATGATAAACACTATTTTAGCATTTTTGCTAATTTTGGCAAACGATCATTCTCGGACAGACAGGGTTGTCTATAACAAAACATTTAGTTTGAAAACTGCTATTGAAGCTTATTTTTTGAAGCTATACTATATTATAGTCTATACTATAACACATGGCGGCTAGCAAGGAAAAGCTGGCGCATCATGACCAACCAATTGCATCGCTTCTTTCTGTCACATGATCAGTGAAGCAAAGAAATTAGCTGCGGAAAACTGTGGCTGCTGTGAGTGAACCAAATGCGTTCAGTGGATTTTCGAAGATTGTTGAAGCCATGAAAAGGGATGTATACACCGTTACTTCCGTTGAAGTCACACCAGGATTAATAAATGACAGTTATATACTTTCCACAGCTATAATCGCTTTGGTAGATTTAGATTCTTGTTCAAACTTCTGTTTCACCTCCCAATCAATACGGCTCGTTTTGTTCTTCCTGCTTTCACTTGCACTGGTTTAGCTGCAGGTGTGAGCCATGATACACTTAGCGTAATATTTTCGATATAAAATGAAAGAGAAATATACATTTAAAATTGTAATCCTTAAAAGATGCACAGTTGATTTGTGTACTAGAGACATGTGCATGCAGTGCGCTGTGTGTGGAACCTGTTGGATTGCTTTTTGTGTTTCCATCTGCTGTTACTGTAAATGTGATCTTAGGGGAGAACAGGTGCATATGCAGGTGAATTATGCAACACAACGGTACATTATGTTATACGGTACATACAGTACATGTACTTTGATAAGGCTCTGGTATCAACTACGGAAGAAATGCTAAAACTGATGATGCTGTGGAAAAACTGAAGTTTTTGTGTTGTGATGTTTCTGATGATCCTTAAGAAATTTTTTTTTTTGTCTTGATCTAATTTGCTTCTACTCCTTTCTGTTTAACTCGCTACAAAATCACAATCAAAGCATAAGTTTGCTATATTTTTTCTTTTATTTAAACTCAACCAACATATTACTGATACTTAATTGCATCCTTAAATTACCACAAAAACAACCGCAGGCCGATTTATCCATAATGACAAAACTGTGGGTGGTGGAGTTACAGCGTTTTGCAAAATCACACAAAATTCACGCTGATATAATCTAAACAATTTTCACATTAAAAAATTTAACCATGTACAAAATATCGTATATTAGTTTCCAGTACACTTTGCCTATTTTATAAAATAATTAGTTTTTCTTAAAACTGCTAAATCTCATTTTGCTGTCAAACTGTGTGAGAAATCGTGGTGAAGGTAAAGTTGTCCATCTACACATCATACATGTACGTTCCATCTGGCACATCGGCAACAGACCTTCCCCACCATGGAAGTATATTCATCATTTCTCTGGCAGTTACTTACAGTTTAGAGTTACCTGCTCTACGGCCGATTGTATCTGAGCACCTGGGGTTAAAGGACCTGGTGTTGCAGGAGGACCTCGAATCGGGGACCTCCTGATCAGCAGTCCAACACCTTAACCACAGAACCACCCCAAGTTGATAATTTTACATTAACAGAACATGCCTTAAGGCAGCACGGTGGTGTCGCCTTGCACCTCCAGGGCCCAGGGTTCATTCCCGTCTCTGTGCACATTGAGTTTGCATGTTCTCCCCGTGCTTGGTGGGTTTCCTCCAGGTACTCCGGTTTTCTCCCACAGTCCAAAGACATGCAGATTAGGCTAATGGGCGTTCTCAATTTGCCCGAAGCGTGTCAATGAGTGTTTGAGTGTGTGTACTGTATGTGTGTGCCCCCACAACCCTGAATACAGGATAAAGCGGTACAGACGATGAGTGAGTGAGTGAGAACGTCCTCTAAATGTGTTATTCTTCTCATACCTTAGCTATTTTACAAAAGTTATTTTCTGAATTTCTATTTATTAAAGAGTGACGTACCATTTAAAAAATCTGTTTTTAGTTATGTTTAAAGTGTTGTGGATTATCTACTAAAAACAAATTAGTTTCGGTCATCGCTTATATTACAGCATCTATTCCTTCTCTCAGCAGCCTCTCAAGGTTAGCAAGACAAAGAAAGCAGCTTATTGTCTTACCTTGAATGTTACAAAGCACAGACAATGGAGACTTCTATAAAATGTGAAAGTGAGTTGCCCTACAACTTAAGCTGTTACTATGGAAACAGCATTATGTTGGAATGAGTTCCATTAATATAAACCTACAATGAAATTAAAACAGCGCCGTTATAGAATTATACAGTAGAAAGATCATATTTAAGGGCATATCACACAACTAGTTCTAGCACATTACTAACTATTGGCACCAGGAAACAGGCTGGCATTGCTTTACGCGTTAGACAGATGAAGAAAAAGACAAATCAGCTCCACTGAGACGTGGGGCTTTTCAGCCGAGCGGTGAAACAGGTGGCCATTATGGAGACAGAAGCACTAGAACCATTTCAGTATGTTCGCTCTCTCCGTAAAGCAGACTCGGATCCGTAGCATTCTGGACAAAGAGTCTTTCATGAACATGTGAACGAGGGGGCCTCGCTCAGTGCCGGGCTTCTGCTAACTGAGACGCTGATGGAGACCCAAATACTGTGACACATCCTGAACTGAGAAATTACACAATAACCTAGCCGTGTTACTTTTATTATTTTTCTCACTAGTGGGTGAAGGATTAAAGCATTTGGCTGCCAAAGCAGTAGGGATTATAGGGATCATACCCGATTTAGAAAACACAGGCGGAATTAATCTGATCATGGTAAGCACCAACACCTCATTAATTTAGACAAGATTATCTGGTCATGGATGAGGACATCATATGTCAACTGGACGAGAATGCGTGTTTAACAGCCAGTGTCCTTGCTCGTAGAGTAATCTCATTCTTTACTCATACAATGTATCATGCACAGTTTTTGAGTGTATATACTGTACATACGCCGATCAGGCACAACATTAACACCACTGCCAGGTGTATTGATAACACTGATTATTAATTATATACCAGTAAACTGGTGACACGATCCAGGTTCATCTATACCTGTAGGGACCAATGGCTAGCCTATCCGGTCTCATCCCAAAGAAAAGCCAGTCAATTCTGGCAATAAAAGAAAGATGTCAGAACACCCCGTGTATTACCGCTTGCTGTGCATGAGGCTTAGCAGGCAATGAGTTCAAGGTTGTTGACTTGGCCTCCAAATTCCCCAGATCCCAATCTGACCGAACGTTCATGGAATGTGCCAGACAAATGAGTCGGATCCATGAAGGCCCCGTCCCACAACCCACAGCACCCAAAGGACCTACAGCACAGTACTCTCCAAAAGGTCTTGTGGAAAGTCATGCCCTGGTAGCTCAAGGGGAGCCCATATAATATTGGGATGATCTGTGTGTTTGCGTGTGTGTGTGTGTGTGTGTGTGTGTGTGTGTGTGTGTGTGTGTGTGAGTGAGTGCTAGTATCTGGTGTCTGTGGATTATGTCACTTGCCTCTTTACATAGCAAAAAGATCCAGCTCCTTGGATGTCCTTGCTTCTGTCACCATCTGTAATAAACATATGCTACTCACCCTCTAGGACACATAATGATGCATAAGCACATTTTCAGTGCCACAACATCAGCAGTTTTTCAAAGTTTCTGTTTTTTTAACACCTAGGGTTTTCATTTTGATATACAAGCACGATTCCGGAACGAGTGAATTATGCAAATACAAATTATACACACATATATATATATAATCCTCAAAACAGAACATAATTTTTTCCTTCATTCATCCATCTTCAACCAATGTGTAAAAAACACATTTTATTATAAAACCCAGCACATAAGGGTGAACACACCCTTGCCTGAGCACACACACACACACACACACACACACACACACACACTCACACTTAAGGCCAATATAGCCAGTCCACTAACCAGCAGGTTGTTAGGAGGTGAGAGGAAACCAGATAATCCAGAGGACACCCATGTGGACACAGTCAGATCAGGAAACCAGTGTGAAGCTTCACATAAAGGAGGCGACACAGGGAGCTTTGGAGCAGCTACACAACCCAGTCCTGCATCATCCCGCCCCTTTTATCGGTCCTACAACCAAATTCAATTTAAATAGCAATGTTCTGACATTTACATTAACATTTAGGCTTTTTGCAACATGCAAAACGATACAAAAGATCTGTCGAATCTGATTTATATCCCGAAAGACTACAGATTAATGCCGGTTGGTGCAGAGTGGACTGAAAGACGTGTTTAATAATTAAAAAGAGATTACCGAGTTAATACCATAGGAAATCAATGCAAATAGGGGCAAAAATAATGATGTGTTACTCTAGATATTGTCTTTCAGCCTTTTTAATGAAGAAGTTAAGCTTTCCATGGAGACCCAACCCTCACGCTGTGACAGTTTGCATTACAAGCACGCTTTCAGCTCAGGAGAAGGACACGCCCACTTAGCCCTGTTTTAAACGCATGAGGTTTAAACGCATGTTGGCAAAGGAGGTAAAAATAGCCGTTCTGTTTATGTTAGAGTATTCATCTACAGCTTCAGATTTCTCACACAAGCTAAAACACGAAAGTAGAAACTGTTACATTTACTTCAAGTGCGAGAGCCAAACTACAAGAATTCAGAAAAGAAAAATTAGACCTGCGTAAAATAAAACAACAACAACAACAAAAAAAAAAACACACACTGACCTCCTTCAACAAAGTCTAATAGCCACAGCTTTCTTCCAACTCTCTCTAAAGTTAGCGAGCATGCTAATCACCCTGATAATACACACTAGCAGAATGTTAAGACAAGCTGTCTCAATATAAACTTCTGTGATAAAGTGTTCATAGCTGATGATTTTGTAGATTACAAACACGGGTAACTCTTACATCAAATCACAAATCACATCTGTTAAAGCTGAGATTTGTTAGGAATTTAGATAAACTTCTTGAAGCGGCCTGCTGATGGAATAAAAAATAAATAAATAAATCACTATAACTTTATGCATACACACACACACACACACACACACACAAAATACATTACATGGACAAAAGTATGTAGACACGTATATGTGCAGTATGAGGGCTTGACTAGCTTTCAATGTCTGGAATCAGGGGAAAATAATTATTTGATTCGATGTAGATTTTGTAAATTTGTCCACTTACAAAGAAATGAACGGGTTAAAATTTTTATCACAGGATAATTTTACAGGATAGAGACAGAATATTAACCAAAAATTCAGAAAAAGAAATCCACACATTTTACTCACTGAAATGCAGCTCAATGTATAACCTTTATATTATAAGTATTTAATTATGGAACTGCAAAGTGTTCAAAATTAAATAAATAAATAGGACATGATGAAATAAATAACTCTATGAATAAATAAGACACATATGTAATATGAGAATGATATTGTGAAATAATGGAACACATTTTGAAAAAAAGCTTATTATTGTGAAATATATTGCATTCTGCTATACAAATTTACTTATTATTATGAAATAATATTTCATGGTCAGAGATTATTGCAGAAGCATTTTATTTAATTCCAGCTGTTTTTATTGTATTTTACTGTCCAGCTCATATTTAATCGCTTACCAACCAACAATAATCTGTTATGTGCATGTGGTACACAGATTCATTTAACGAGGTGCTCATAACAACAACTCGTTATGTGTATAAAAGCCTCCTGTCCACAGAACATCTATCTTCCATTCAAACCTCCCCACCATGGGCAAGACCAAAGAGCTGTCAAAGGACATCCAACTGGAATGGGCTACAAAACGATCAGCAAGAAACTTGGTGAGAAGGAGACAACTGTTGGAGTGATTATTCGCAAAATGGAACAAATACAAAATAACCATCAATCACTCTCGGCCTGGAGCTCCATGCAAGATTTCACCTCATGGGGGAAGGATGATCATAAGAAAAGTGAGGAATCAGCCCAGAACTACATGGGAGGAGCTTGTGAATGATGTCAAGGCAGTTGGGACCACAGTCACCAAACAAACCTTTGGGAACACAATATGCTACAATGGATTGAAATCCTTCAATGCTGCAAGGCCCCCTCCTCTTAAAAGGAACATGTACAGGCCCGTCCAAGAAACAGAGAAGGATTGGAAGAAAGTGCAGTGGTCAGATGAGACCAAGATTGAGCACATTGGCATCAATTCGACTCGCTGTGTTTGGAGGAAGAAAAATGCTGACTATGACTCTAAGAACACTATCCCAATAGTCAAGCGCAGAGGTGGAAACATCACGCTCTGGGGTTTCTCTGCTAAAGGTACAGGCCAACTTTGCCGCGTTGAGAGGCCAATGGACAGATCCATGTATTGTAAAATTTTGGATGAAAACCTTACAGTATATTTATTTTCCTTGTTGAAATGCAACTCAATTTATAACATTTAATATAAAATAATTCAATAAAAGTTTTTTTCTGGATTTTTGGTTGATATTCTGTCTCTATTCTTTACAATAAACCTATGATAATTATAGACTCTTCTTTTCTTTGTAAGTAGACAAACTATATAAAATCTACAATACAGTATAAAATCTGCAGTGGATAATTATTTTCTGCACTGTATATATTCTATTTCTTGGGGGAAAAAATGGGACTTGAAGTTCTTTGTTACACAACAGCATGAAAGGAAAGAACAAAGCTGAAGTCCATGAAGTTTATTAATTACCATTAAAAGACAGAATGTAACATCATTCACCATTCCAAGAACTGATCAAGCCATCATGCATTTCAAAGAGAAAAAATTTGACATTCATCGCAGAGCACAAGCATGCACACACTTATTATTTAAGAACTTTTTCAGTTGAAATAGGAAAATGCTCTTCATCCCCTTCTGCAATTACTTGTGGTATCCCTTAAAGTTCAATCTTGGGGCCCTTTTTATTCTCATTAAACCTGCTTACCCTTGCTTTCATCTTCATCAAACACAATATCCTTTATACTGCTGTTATTCGAATGACAAATTTTTATATACTAGTCACACATGATAACACAAGTGCACTTAACAGCTTGTTTAATTCTCTATATGACATCAAATGCTGGATGCCAGAGAACTTTATACAACTGAACAAATATAAACCCATACAATTTTATTTGGTCCTCCTAGCCTTACCTCTTATCTAGAAAATATGTTTTCCCCCCTGTCTAAAAATGTGCACAAGGAAATCTTTGTGTTTTTAGACACTTCTTTAAACTTTAACAAGCAAATCAGTAGTGTTGTGAGGGGCAGCTTTTATCAGCTCAGAGGAAATTAAAGCCCATTTTATCTCAAAAGGACCTGGAAACAGTCATAAATTTTTTATTTATTTATTATCTCTTCCAGGCTTGATTACTGCAACTTTCCACACATGGGGTTGCTTCAATCTACCCTAGCTAGACTCTAGTTGATTCAAAAATGCGGCAGGCAGTCACGATGCAAATTCCAGCTCTTTTCAGAGAGCCAGATCATTTGGTTCAGCTCAGCAATAAGAGCTGGCTCTTTCAGCTCATACACAGCTCTTCGTTTTCGTTATATTTCAGCCAAATTTTAGCACTGTTTTAACCTATAATTGGTTTCGGTGTTTTGGCTTTATTTGTCACATATTCATTACTGCACAATTCTTTATTCTTCACATATCCCAGCCTTTTTTGTTAGTAGATGGGGTCAGAGCACAGGGTCAACCATTATAAGGCACTCCTGGAGCAGACAGCGTTAAGGGCCTTGCTCAAGGGCCCAACAGTGGCAACCTAGCGGAGCTGGGGCTTAAGCCACAGACCCTCTGATCAGTAATTCAGAAACACATCTTAACACTGAGCCACCACCACCCCTACACCTATAGCACATAAATTATTCAATGTAATTATATTAACCCTTAGAAATTCCAGAATAACGTTATTTTACATTACATATATTACATACATTATATAAACATGCAACATCATAACATATGTCCTGTAAAATATACTAGGACAAATTATTTACTATATGGAAAAAAAAAAAAAGCAGTCTCTCATCATTCATGTAAAAGAGCTTGATTATAGAGCCGATTTATTCTCGATCGACACATCTTTAGCTACCAAAGTTTTAACAGGAACTCAGACAAGCCAACACATCACCAAACTATAGAACTATAGAACTACAGAAGTGATTAAAAAAATCTACTTTTTGTTTTAAAGCACACAGTGCTCTAGCTCCACAGTACATTACTGATTTGCTAACCCTATATTCTACCTCCAGGTCACTTATATCTTCTTTTAAACAACTTCTTTTAGTCCCCAACCTCATCTAAAGACCAGAGGTGACATGACTTTTGCTGTTGCTGCTCCCAAGCTGTAGAATAGCCTCCCAGCCTACATTAAGTCTGCTTACACTGCTGACAGTTTTAAATAAAATCTAAAGATGTTTTTTTTTTCCAGCTGCTTTTAGTTCTGGCTTTTAGATTTCTGTCAAATCGAGTAATAATTTCAAATGTTCTAAATCTATTTCAGATCTGTTTTATGGTTTTGTTTATTTTATCTTTTAAGTCTTTTTAACTTGTGTTAAAATCTTTTTTTTTTTTTTTTTTTAACATTTAACTGTTTCACTCTTATGCGTTTTCCATTAATCTAGGAAACTTTGCAATTATTTATTTATTCAGGATATACACCGATCAGCCATAACATTATGACCATCTGCGTAATATTGAGTAGGTTCCTCTCCATTGCCATCATAACAGTGATGCACCGTGTTCGGACACCTTTCTATCACCTTCTTTTCCTCAATTTGAGCTACAGTAGCTCTTCTACTGGATCAGTCTACATGGGCCAGCCTTTGTGTATTAGTGAGCCTTAGCCAGCCATGACCCTCTCGCCAGTTTTGGTATGTTCTGACCACTGCAGACCAGGAACATCACACAAGAGATGTCATTTCGGAGTTGCTCAAATCACTCAAATCCTTTTGCACATTTTTTCCTGCTTCTAACACATCAACTTCAGGAAAAATGTTCTCTTGCAGGTCTGCAGTGGTCAGGACATACCAAAAGTGATCCAAGGAAGGAAAACTGGTGAACCAGCATCAGAGTCATGGGTGGCCGAGTCTCACTGATGCATATGGGGAGCGAAGGCTGGCCCGTGTAGTCCGATCCAGTAGAAGAGCTAGTGCTCATGCTAATGCGAAGCTAATGCTGCTTCTAATAGAAAGGTGTCAGAACACACAGGTCATTACTGTTCTGGTGGCAAAAGAGGGACCTACTCATTATTACTCGGGTGGTCATAATGTTACGGCTGATCAGTGTACAGTATATTCTATTGGACAGCACTTTGCATCAATTGCTGTTTTAAATGGGCTATACAGTATAAATAAAATGAATCAACCTGACTTACAGTAGCAAGCCACATAGGACATTTAACTTTCAGGTATTAATAGTAAAGAAGATTAAACCCTGTCTTGTTTTTTTCTCCCATTATGTTATATTTTTCCCTGCATATTTCCTCTTTCTCTCTAAAATGAAACACGCTTTTTTAAACATCCTATTTGTCCCCAGTCACTTTAGGTGTGGTGGTGTCCACTAGGGTTGGGCAATTAATAAAAAAAATAATCTAAACCTACATTCAGAATCTCAAATGGACAATCTTGCCCACGTCAATTATTATTACAGTGGAACCTCGGATTACGAGCATAATTCGTTCTGGAAGTGGGCTCGTATTCCAAAAACACTCGTAAACCAAATTTAATTTACCCATAGGAAATAATGGAAACTCAAATTATTCGTTCTACAGCCCAAAAAAATAAATACATATAAATAATTACCACAAAATATACAGTAAAATAAAACAAATTAACCTGTACTTTACCTTTAAAAAAAACGTACAAATAAATCCTGACAGATAAGTGTTTCCGTTTGTGCACGCACATTACACACACACACAGAGCGCGTGTGTGTGTGTATTCACCCAGCAGGGGAGACGATTACCTACAATTCCGCACCACAAGAGAGAGAAAAACCGTTGGCTCAGTTGTGATGACGTGACGCTCGGTGTCAAAACAAGAAGCGCACACGTGATACATGATACTCGGTGCTCGTAAACCACGACAACGCTCGTTTTTAAGGCAAAATTTATTAAAAATCTTTGCTCGTCTTGCGGAACACTCGTAAACCGCGTTACTCGTAATACGAGGTTCTACTGTATTATTATTATTATTATATATATATACTCTATATATTTTTCTTTTTTTTTCATACTGTTAATACTTCCCCCACAGTGTGTTCATGTAGTCACTCCACCCTGTCCAGTCTATGACATGAAAGGAAGCTGAAGGATAACTCTCATTAAAAAAATAATAAACCAGCTTTAACAGTTAAACATATTTACAGTGCAAACTTTGGCAGTGAACTACAGCATGAGGCAGAAAAATTGTTAAATAATCAATCAAGCTAAAATGTCCAATTAATCATTATAATGATGTGAGGAAGTTTCACCCAGCACTAGCGTTCAAATACTTTTGAGCCAATATCATCATGTGTATGAACAGTGTTGCGATTGTTTAAAAAAGAAAAAAAAGTAACTTTAGTGCATTCGGAATATGCCGTATGTGGAAATGATAACGCAACACCATTTTAGAGATACATAGGGTAATGGATCTGGGTGCAGTGTCCCTCTTTAGCCCATGAACTCGCTGTCCTCTTCAATACGAGCTCTCCATACTATATACATTAAACAAGCCAAACGTCTGTCCTAGTTGGTCCGTGAAAACAGTTTGTAGCAAAACGATCCGATATAAACAGAGCTAACATTCCTCACCAGGCTCTGTTTTATATCATCATGTAGATTGCCATGAATATCATGGATTATTGGGGATGCGGAGACAATGCCGCACTTTATACGACTCCAGTGACAGAATGATGTAGCTGAGTTTTATTGCAATTAAACAACAGCAGATGGAGATGCCATCTGCGCTCTGAAGACTCAACGCTCCTCTTGTACAGTGGTTTTCTTTATGCTGAAATGAATGCGGCCGTCCAACAACCATCCACCAGCAACAGGCAGGGGCGTACAATCAGAGATTTACAGTCTTTTGGGGATCAGATTTGAAGACTTAGATATGAATTCCTGGGGTTTATAAAAACTTGAATCTGAAAAAAAAAAAGAAAAAAAAAAAAGACACACACACTTCAGTGAAACAAATCTTTCATAAATATATATCCGTTGGCTAGCAGGGTTTTGCCTGACAAATGCAGAACAAGATGGAGTTTGATAAGAAAAGCCAGTCCCATATCTTATTTATTCCGCTGTCTTCACTGAGGGGATTTTATTCAGCAGATATACTCATGGTGAAATACCAGTGCAATAAAATTTCTGGTGTACAACCACAGAGACATTGAAAAAGTAGTGCACATAGAGAGAGAGAGAGAGAGAGAACACATACTGTTCTGACAGCGCAACCAAATGTTCTATGCCTGAAAGAAATCAACGTACATAAATATTATGCTCTCTGTCTTCATCCTGCTGTCACTGCTTTTAAAACGGTCACAGTTGAAACCAATATCACCTCATACAACACGCACACAGTAAGCAAGACCAGTCCAAAAATCTGCTACCATGTTGTCAGTCTTTAACATACAGTACACCTCTAGCATGAACTGGCTTGGTTTTTGCTTATACCAGTGACTCGAACCCTGTATCCCTACTGTACGTTCTATTAAAATGCACAAGGATCAGTGTGAATGGTAGGACATGTAGTCTCCTCTTGACATGCACCAAATGAGAAATCTGCTTTGTGCACAATATTGAGGAAAACCGTCAAAACTGTCATTTCTTGTGAGGACACGTGCTACTGTATAACTCATAACATGCAAACTCCATGCGCACAGACCCAAGGTGGGAATCGAACCACAGTGGTACTGTACAATAACTAGCTAAATTATATAACGTGTTATGAGTTGTAATACAGTCTTGATTATAATCATATGTTCAAATAGCTTAAACATTATATATTCATATATAGTATATGAACATAGTATATTCATCATGTACATATTGCTAGTACTGGGTTGCCTTCACAACTGCCTTGTCATGGCATGTATTCAACCAGATGCTGGAAACATTCCTTAGAGATTCTGCTCCATATTTATGACACCATCACAGAATTGCTGCAGATTCTCTCAGCTGCATGTCCATGATGTGACTCTGCTGTTCCACCACATCCCAAAGCTGATCAGATTCACATCAGGTGACTGTGGAGGACATGTGAGTACAGTGAGCTCATTGTCATGTTCAAGAAACCACAGTTGTAATGAGATGTTGTTTGAGTTACTGTTGCCTTTCTGTCAGCTCGAACAAGTCTGGCCATTCTCCTCTGATTTTAACTCGCATTTCTACACAGAGAATGCACTGCCATGCACTGGATATTCTCTCTTTTTCAGATGATTCTCTATTAACCCAAGAGACGGTTATGCATGAAAATCCCAGTAGATCAGCAGTTTCAGAAATACGCAGACCAACAACGATGTCATGTTCAAAGTCACTTAGATCACCTTTCATGCCTGAGTTGATGCCAGGTGACTGAAAAGCTCTCGAACAAAAAAAAGGTACTCAACGACTGGGACTTAGAGGAGACAGATTTTACACCATACCTGTAACTTAAGTGTTTTTATTTTTATAGAATTTTGCTTATTTGCACATTTGCAAATATTACCATTAACATACAAAGCTTCAATATATTGAATTTTAAAATGTAATTGTCATTACACCGTAAAAGATTTCATCACATTGCTGTCTGTATTTTTAGGGATTTTGCCCAGACGATAAAGTCTTCAACAGCAGCTCTTTATTACTCTTTTAAAATATGTATCATTCTAGATAAGTCATGGAAATGGCTTGGTGTTGAATTGGTGGTGATGGTGGGGGTTTGATGGTTAAGGTGTGCAATTGCTGACCATTGCGAAACTGCCGTCAACAATCCTCGCTTCCTAATTCCTTCCATAAAAATGAAAGTTGCATTGGATTAAAAAAAAAAAAAAAAAAGTTGAAAGGTTTATACTAATGCACTCATTTGAATATGTTATTGTTTCTATAGCAACAGCAAATGCACAGGGATTTATATGGCAGATGCTTCATGTAAACACATTCTGTGTAATTGTTGATATGGTGATGTTTTATGTGAGGAGAGATTCCTTTAACATTAATGGCAGTAGTTTCCAGATCTGGCACATTGTAAAATGCTTATAGTTGTAAAAACACAAGACATACAGTAACAGGAACTAACTTGTTCCACATATACAACTTGTACATACAACTATGAATCGATTTAAGAAAATATTCGGAATATATATTCGGAAATGTTTTCAGGGCATCGGTGGCATAATGAAAGACTTCTCATCTGCCATGTGAGCATTCTGGGTTTTCTTCTCAGCCAGTGCCCCAGACGCAGCCACCGGGGTTGTAGGGCACCTTTAGTGTTGGTTCCAAATGCAGTTACAATAGGAGGGAGGGTTGGATCCTGAAGGGTATATGGCATGTTTTAAAAAAAACTACCACTCTGACAAATCAAATGCATGGATCATAAATAATAAGAGCAGAATGCAAAAAAAGATCAAGGTTTATCAGTTGTTGTTTTTTTTTACTGTTTATTTCCATATAACAGTATGGTGTATTGTGTTTACCATCCTTTTATTTTATAAATGCAAGTGTGTAAAAATAGTTTCTATCAGCTGTATGAGCATACAACATTGCTAGCTAGCTAAATAGACTCTGAATTAACAAAATGAGATGGTCTCTTAGCTCATATAATCGCGACAGGTCCAGACAACCGACCTGAAATGGTCCAGAATAGCCATTACGTGGGCTGTGTTTGGATCCATTTGCTATGTTTATGGTTGATGTTATCTACATTTGGAGTCTTGGTTCATTACTATCCTGTTAGCATGGAAATATTTCAGACCCATCATTCAGGGGGGGAAAAAAATTCCCAAAGGACTGCCAAAGCTCAGGCATGGCGACACATTACAGGAGACAGGTTCGGCTTTTCATTAGACAAAAATAGTTTTGCGTCAACGGCTTCATGTTGAAACTATTAAGAACTCTTTTTCAAAGAGTATTTAGAGTTCAAATCACGGTCTGGGACATGGTCTGTGGTCTGTCATCGTCTATAAAAATGCTCATCTAAAGATACTTTAGCAAGTTTGAAAGGCTGTAGACGAATGGCATGATGACATTTTACATTGATGTTTGACTAGTTTGAGTTCTGACTGGTGTATCAGTAATAAAATTCTGTCAGCTCTGAGACTCCTGTATCTGCTGCTTATATAAAGCAAAGGATTGTAAAAGCAGCGCTGCTTCTTTGAAGAACTCGTTACACGCTCATATGTCAAGCACCGTGCTCAATAAGGCAGAGGATACAAACACCGGTTCAAACGCAGGAAAGAAAACACTTTGACAACATGGAAACTGTTGAAAGGCTGATAAATCATACAGAAATAATAAAAAAAAAAAAACGGAGAACTGAGAAGCTTCGTCTCCTTTGAGATACTAGGCTGAGAAAAGTCTGTGTGCCAGATGTGAAGCTCATTTTCTGAGAGGGAAAAAAAAAAAAAAAAAAGAGGACGTGGTAGACGTTATACATGAAGATGAATTTCTTGTCAGGATAAATGTATACAGTTTGGCTCCACAGCGATGCAACGTAACGTTCCAGACAGTCGGTCTTGTAGCTGGTGTACGTCAGGGGTATGTGGGGTGATAGCAAGACTAAACAAGTCGAAACTAGCAAGCTAAATCAACATGCAGCAAAAAGAAGGTTTTATTATTTCAGCGTAGAAATAGTCTGAGAATGTTGGTTGTTTTTGTTAAAGAGAGAAAAATGAGTCAATGAAAAATGTGGATTTCTGTGTAATTGTTGATATGGTGATGTTTTATGTGAGGAGAGGTTTCTTTAACGTTTACAGCAGTAGTCTCCAGATCTGGCACATTGTAAAATGCTTATAGTTGTAAAAACACAAGACGTAAGGGGAACTCACTTGCTCCACAGATTTACATAAAACTATAAAATTGATTTTTTAAAAATTTAGAAATGTTTTCAGGGCATCGGTGACATGATGAAAGACTCTGCCATGTGAGAATTCTGGGTTTGCTGCTTAGCCAGTGCCCCAGACCCAGACACTGAGGGTGTAGGGCACTTTTAGTGTTGGTCCCAAATGCAGTTACAATAGGAGGGAGGGTTGGATACCAAAGGGTATATAGCATGTGCTTTTTTTTTTTTTTTTTCAATGAAAATGAAATCAAATGAATGGATCATGAATGGCTTGGGGACCCATAATGACAGTGGCAACAAAATGTTTACAAAAAAAAAATGTTTTTTACCGTTTATTTTCATAAAAACAGTTTATTTCTCTCAGATCATATAATCGCGACAGGCCCAGTCAACCGACCTGAAATGGTCCAGCATAGCCATTACGCAGGCTTTGTTTGGATCTGTTTGCTATGTTTAAGCTTGATGTTATTTACATTTGGAGTCTTGGTTCATTTCTGTCCTGTTAGCACGGAAATATTTCAGACCCATCATTCAAGGGGGGAGGGAGGGGGGTGGTGGCAGGATCCCAAAGGACTTTCAAAGCTCAGCCATGGCGACAATTAAAAATTCAGATTTCTGCATTTAGTATACATTGTCACAATTTTCATCAAGCATTTAATATACATGGCGGGATGGTGACTTAGCGGTTAGCACGGTGGCCTTGCACCTCCAGGGTCCAGGGTTTGATTCCCGCCTCAAGTCTGCAGGTTCTCATTATACTTGGTGGGTTTCCTTCTACAGTCCAAAGTCAGGCAAATTTGACGAATCTATCTACAGTGTGTACACTTTTTAACCTTGCTTTAACATCTCAGTCCTATGTGAACATTTAGCCTAAAGATGTAAAAAGTTACATGGAGTTCTCACACAATAAATGTCGTTCTTTGTTTAAGTTATCAGACAGTGAAATGGATACAAGCCTGATCGTTTTCATTTGTAATCAGATATCACACCTGCATGAATTTTACATGTTTACAAAAAAATGAAAGAGTGAAAGAATCAGGGAATTTTTCTTTACCAATGTTAGCAAAAACAGATAATTAAAGGCTATACAAAATTAGTGTCAATCTACGCAGAAGGTCATCCTGAATAATTATCAACAAAGGTTGTTTAAAAGGTTGTTAAACCACATTCTAATAAATCATGAGCTGAGTTTACTTAAACTTTAAATTGAGTCATTAGATTAAAATGTTGTAAACACACCATTACATACACTGCCACAATGTATGTCAAATAATTGAACCTTAACCTTAATATTTGAACAGTAGATACTGTAGTAGTGTTTTTCAACCACTGTGCCGTGGTACACTAGTGTGCCGTGAGAGATCGTCAGGTGTGCCGTGGGAAATGATTCAATTTCACCTAATTGGTCTAAAACATTTTTTGAAAACTAATAAGTCTGCGAATAAGATCATAAAATACTTTTTCTTTGTGTTTATTTGATTCCTGTTCAAGACACTTCGATAAGAATGGCTGTATATTGTTAATATAGGCTACAGAGTTTCATTTTTTTACAGTTTCGATTGTTGGTGTGGATTTTTTATAATTAAAAATGTACCTTGGCTCAAAAAAGGTTGAAAAACATTGCTGTAGTACATTATAAAATTAATATTTAAGCAATTTGTTTAATGTGAAACATTTAACAAAACTCCCTGATATCAAAGGTCGAAACACATCATGTTGTACTTTACGATGTAAGTGTGCAACCCATACAGTTAAACACATTTCTAAATAAAAATGTATTAAAAGTTGCAGACGTGATTACATTTAAAGTAAGTACTTGTATAAATGTGCGATATACAGTAGTACCTTTGGTTTTACACTTAATGTTTACAGTTTTTTTCTTCCCAAAATGAAGTTAGTAGTAGGAAAACAAGAATATAATGTACTGCCATTGGATTTTGTAAAATGTAGCATTTTTGAAAAATTAAATCAAATAATTACAATTGATGATTTATGTAAAATTTTGGAATAATAAACCACCATAGAGTGCTTTTTGTTTTGCATGTATAATTTGTGTAGGTTTTGTTTTTCTTAAAGATAATTGTTTGGAATAACTTACACAAAATTTAATGCCAATTGTTTACGCACAATAAACTCCTATTGATGATGATGGGCCAATTAAAGGCTTTTAAGTCACTGACTGGTCTGGTTACCATTGACTGATTTAATAAGTTAGTTATTGTATCAAACATTGACCAGTAGGTTGGTTGTTACCAGTAGGTAATACTGTTGGTTGGAAATGACCATTTAGTATGACAGATGAGGAGATTACTGGAGCTTTAATGCTGTAATTTTGAAGGTGAACTCTTACCTTATTGCTAACTGAAGATCTTCCCACTACCAGGCAAATGGAAGAAGTTCAAGTAACTCTTTTCAGCTGGAACTGCATGGAACAATCCAACACATGAATTATTAAAATCTTTCAGAAGGGTCAGTAAGACTCAACTTGATATATACAGTATAAGCATCTAACATATGGGAATTCTGGTGCAGTGAACTAAATCTGTAAAAATATATATATTTTTCAATAATATTTTTTTATTGTTCAAAAATTCTCTAATGTGAACAAAGCAGACTGCTGAATTTAGTTTTTACTAAATTCAACAACACCTGAACACACCCAATGAACCTGGTAATTATCAGATTAGTTGATCAGTTGGCCCTCACGGACTGCAGTTGAATATCCCTGATACAGAGTGTGAGGGTAATTGTGAACAGGTGTGCATCAGATTTCAGGCAGTTTTAAATGTGACCTTGTTATGTCATGCTGGGTGCTGTAGTCCAATGTGGCCATATTTGTGTACTGTGGTGTGTTTTGGGAATTGGAGTTTAGAGTGAGTTTGGACGATATTATGACACTGGTGGTTAAAACATAAGAGGTCTGGAAACAAAATGGAAAACAAAATGTGGACTGGTTCCCTTTGAATAAAAGTGAACACACAAGGGCGGAATAGTGGCTTAGTGGTTAGTACTGGCACCCTGCACCTCCAAGATCGGGTTCACCTCCCACGGTCCAAAGACCTGGAGATTAGGATAATTGCCGTTCCCAAATAGTGTGTGAACGAGTTTGTGTGTGTGTTTGTGTCCTGCAATGGATTTCCACCCCATCCAGGGTGTACCCCGCCTCGTGCTCTAAGTCTCCTGGGATAGGCTCCAGGCCCCCCACGACCTTGTATACAAGATAAGGTGGTATAGACTGAGTGAGTGAACACACAGGTACTTCTTTAAACATCTGAACAAAAGATGTCTGTGGTGTTCAAGTGTCACTCGCTCCGTGTCTGCTTAACTATTTTCTTAAGATCATGTACCATTGACGGTTTCTTGACTGCTACTGCCTTCTTCACCATCGTCCAATGGTTTTCTACTTGGTTTAGGTCTGGAGATGATCATTTGTAATGGGCATGAGGTAATTTCATATTGTGATAACAGGAAGGTTATACAAGTAATATGTTAGATTTATTTCATCTGCATCATTGGCTCAGTAGGAACATTTAAGATTGTTGAAGATACGGTTTAGATTACTTTCCCAAGAAAATAACATATTACATAATATATTATAGACTTTTCCAGGCAAAGAAAAAAAGTGGCTGTCGGAAAATATATGCAAAAAAGGAAGCAAGTCAGATGGTCCAAGTCTCCAGAAGAAATGTGGAAGATTCTCCAAGATACTTAAAACTACCTGCTTTACAATATTCTCATAAAACTGTATGAAGTGTACCTGAGACTACAGATGCATTTTTAAAAAGCATATAATAAAGCTTTTACACATATATGTAGCTTGTCATGTAAAAGCGAACACACTTGACATTTCTTATCTAGCCATTTAAAAAACCACAAGAGACACACAAGCAAAAATGATTTTTCTAATTCTGTCCCAGAGGTTTACCGTGCAGATGTGGAGACAAGGCAAGCAAACAACCCTGCATGAGCAACAGAATGTTATCACGTCATGATTACTTAATGTACACAGCGGCTGTCTCGGGCTGAGCGTGTGCTGTGACAAATTGGACTAATGCATATTTGCAAACATCTACTCCCTCAATCTTTAAACCCATTTCATTATAAATCAAATGTCACGGCTTTTTGTTGACCTCCATCCATCAAGGTGGTTCTCAAAGGGCTGCTGAGTTTCCTTACATGTACTGCATGTATTTTCAAACATTAATTGATTATTTGCACAAATGCAGACTGATTCCCATCTGTGTGTGTGAGTCCTCTATGTATCCTATCCATCCATCAGCGAACACCAGGACCCCCATTGAGCAGAGCCTTCTGGATGGGTGGACCATCATCAAGGAAGTGACAAGTTTGTCAGGTATGCCAGTTATGTTCTGTAATGTTATTACTGCACTGTATTACACACACACCTACCTGGTTAGTCACATTGCTAGGTTTACAGTACTGTTAATGGGAAACAATCAGCAATGAGGTGCTATTATCTTCCAATACTCAGAGGTCAGCAAAGGACACAAATTGTGTTCTTGAGTAAAAATATGGCCGCCCTAGGTAAAGTCTCAAGTAAAAGTGGAAGTCCTTCATTTGCATTTCTACTTGAGCAAAAGTACCTACAAATTTACTTAACTGTCAAAATTACTAAGTGTTCATTAGCTCACTGCAGTCTTCAAGTCATAGAGAAAAAAAAATAGTCTTGCTCTCTGCTTGGTTCATAATTGTGGATGTGTGATTTTCGCCGCTATCTGCAACCGCCGCTGTTTCTGATTTTAAACACCTGCTACAATTTTAGGGAAGACAAATCATGTAATTATACATAATAGCCAGCAGGGAAATGTTACCACTCCAAATACAATACACCATTCTGGTTATGTATCACAATGTCATGCAGAAATATAGTGAACTAGAAAGTACAAATATTTGTTGTAGGACATAGTGGAGTTAAATGAAACATTATTGAGTAATAAAACTACAGATGCAAAAAATATACACTCGGCTGGTCCTCTTATCTCTCATGATCAAGGAAGACATTTAACAAGTCTTATAGTTATGTCTTACACTTACTGTCCGACCTGCTGGCATAAAAATCAAATAAATAAACATGAACACCTTCTGAATCTCAACATCAAGAATTCAGTCACTGAATCCTGCTGACTATTAGGTGTAATTGCATGTTTTGCCTTCTCTCTGTTAAACAGTCAATTGAGTAGCAGGTGTTAGAAATCAGACATAGAGACGCTTCCAGACAGTAATGAAAACCAAACATAGTGTATACTCAGGAAGCAGAGAGAGAGAGACTGTTATACTAATGAATTGAAACCTATTCTGATGTTCTACAAGCTCTGGACGTTTCATACGTAGAGAGTAAAGAGGACTTTTACTTTTACTTGAGTTTTAGCTTTTAACCTAGAGTACGGTATCTGTACTTTTAAGTACAAGTGTACTTGGTGTACTTCAATCACCACTAGCATTTGGCAGATGCCTTTATCCAGAGAGACTTGCAATTTTTTTTTAAATCTCATTAGAATTCTAAGCATTTTTTTTTTTTTTTTTAGGATTAAGTGCCCTAAGAACCTGGGACCTTGCGAATTGCAATCCAACACCACACTACACACTGTATATGTATATTTATTATAATAAATAAATAAATAAATAAGTGGCCAAAATACAGTATTGGTCCTCATGTTATAATTTTTTTTTATGTTATACATATAATACAGAAAACGTGTTTGCCAAAGAAGCTACATCTGAAGTTTATGCAACATGGAAGTAACCAATCTTGCTTCCCTAAAAATGCCAAGTTGCTAACTTCTGCCGTTTTGGAGAGATGATTTTATATGTGTTCCAAAATTGGGGATTTTTCAGCGTTATACTGTCTCGCTTCAAACAATAATAATGTAAAATGAAAATTATTAAAATTTTATATACTAAAATGAGTGCACCTAAGTTTGTAGAAGCATATGACCTGTAAAAATTGTTGCTTAAATTGTTTTTTGGTGAAAGCTTAAAAAAAAAAGCAAAAAATCTGTAGTGTCCGTAACCATGTCAAATCTTAACAATTTTAGAATAATACACTTTTCAGGTCTTTATGTCTTTTCATGTGAAATCTAAACTGGCCAAGTTTTATCTGAATGACAATTAAGATCATTGAAAGATCTGAATTTAGAAAAAGTTACAGACACTACACCTACTGTAGGTGAGACACTTTTTAGCACCAACACCATGTTTTTGCAGAAGATGAAAGCATTTTCTAAATTAAAACAGTCTCTGAATGTACACACTATTAAAGTCGTATCTTTCTTTGATTTTCCACAAATGCCACAGAGCTGCTACTCTTTATATAACCAACATATAACCAGCGTAGCAGGTTATTATTTTTAGTATTAGCTGTGTGTGGCTGATTCCACAGGAAAGTGTGACTGTAACACTACATGTCATTATCACATGCGTTTGTCACTGTCTGCATCAGCATCAGTAGTAACACCTTAATGCACATCTTTCTACCGTTCACTCGCTCTGTTCTCACGTCTTGTTGCACTGCTCCATGAATAGAAAATGAATATGATGAATGCACTGTACTCAGAATGACTAAAATAAATATTTGGAAACTAATATAAATATTTATAGTTAAGTCTCAAAAATAAAACCTTAATGGTAACAGAACGATGTAGAACATACTGTACTGTATGTAAAAAAATATGCTTGTAAATAAAATAAAGCCTGCATCTACATCCTGCCAATTCATTCCTGACAATCCTCTGCCTTCTGTGTCCTCGTTCCCATCACCACTGGCTTGACTTGGCTCAGTAATATACATGCAATATGTTTAGAAATATGTAAAAATCTATTAAACCTTAGCAAAAATTCAGAAACTTTCAGCAGTGTAAATCTGGGAGGCTCTATCTGTAGGTTTTTTCAAACATATCCTCATTTTTAAGTGAGTTTTCCGACATCCATTGCTATGCGTACAATAACTGTAAGAAATGTCCAGACATTTAACAGTATGTAACAAAAAAAAATCCCCTCTTCATTTTATCAGATCCCTAAGCTTTGTTGTGCATGAGGGAGCATGTGCGCTGTCAGGAACGATGAGGTGTGTTGAGCTGTAGAACGCTTGGCATCTGCGTGGCATATGGGACTCCTTTGGTGAAGACCTTCTCAGTTCCACTGAACAGGTGTAACAGCAATTTACTGGAGGGGACAACTTCAATAATCCGATGAGCACCAACTGGCAGAGTTCCTCGCTATCGTGCCAGGTCCCTGAACACGGTGCCAGATATGTGCCACATTGCCAGCCAAGGTGCAGTGCCACAGTGCCATAAAGTGTGCCAAACATCTCACGAATTCAGTTGTACACATTCACACGTTCACAAATTATTATTAGAAATACAGTTTTTTTGTGTCTAAGTAACCGTCTAGTTATCATTAGGGTAATGGAAGAAATGTAATCTGGATTTCTGACATCAGATTGCTAAAACCAAGTACAAGGTGGGTTCAAGTTAAATGTTTACTGTTTCTCATTAGCAGTATGCCTACCTCAACTCATTATCACAGAGTGTTGAAATAAGTATTATGTTGTCGCTCGTTTGCACATTTGCATGTGAACTTTGTTGTCTTTTTCTGTATAGGACTTCGGTAGTTTCTGTTAATTTATAATGTTAATCTGTTTTGTCTCAGCTAGTCAGCTAATTAGGTTTCTTAGTTAGTTAGCTAGTTAGCTTTTGTTCATTTATGTTGTAAATTCATGTTGCACAGTATGTAGCACCTTGGTCCTGGAGGAACGTTGTTTCGCTTCATCGTGTACTGAACCGTATATGGTTGAAATGACAATAAAAGCCGACTTGACTTGACTTGACTTGAAATAAGTATTTCTGATTGTACACAGTTATAACATTAAAAACTCTCCCATGCTACACTAATGCACTTATTTCACTAATAGATACCATCAAGGCTTTCTCAGTTCACCAGAGCAATCTGAAATGCTGGCCTCCCAGGAACTCCTTTAATAGCCCAAACATGTGGGAATGCCTTGGATCGATTGTTTTCCCAAATCACCTTTCAAACTTTATCCAATCTCAGCAAGTTAAAATCTAAACAACAACAGGACGTATTCCAGCCAAATGTAGTAATTTTATTTTCATTTAGTATTTCTTTGTGCTGATAGTTACTGTGGTTATGGGTCCTGCTTTAATAAGGGGCGGGGCCACAACGTGTTTGTCCCCTTAATGAATGTATGCCGATATATTAATTAATTCAATTCAAATTCTAATTAAAATTTCATTTTTCATGTACACAACCATACACAGTATGATATGCAGTGAAATGCCTATATGACTGTTTGTGACCTTAAAATGGAAAGATAAGATAGAATAGGAAAGATAAGAAAGAATAGGAAGACAGGGAGATTTTACTACAATAAAAATACAAAACAATGTATAAAGTATCTCTCTTCACACAATAATAATTAAAAATGAAAATTATTCACATTTCTTTATGAGATGTATTGATACTAAAATTGGTGTAAGCTTTTAGAAGCACAAGACCTGTAAGAATTGCTGCTTCAATTGGTTTTCGGTGAAAGCTTAAAAAGCAGAAAAGCTGTAGTGTCCGTAACCATGTCAAATTCGTGTTGCAATATTTAAAAAAATTTAGCATTTTAGAATAATAAACTTTTTCAGGTTTATATCTTTTCATGTGAAATCTAAATTGGCCAAGTTTCATCTGAATGACAATTAATCAATTTTTTGGCCAAAGACGGAAGCATTCGCTAATGTCAAATTAAAGTAAGGGGGGGGAAAAAAAAAAT
>JAQMYJ010000007.1:22803357-22815497 GCA_030014305.1 Clarias laeviceps
CGTTCGTCCTCAGAGAGCAGAATTTTAAAAACATTAGCTCCACACACTCATCATTCACAGCTGGGTAAAATTCGATTTTCCCTGAATAAAAACATGTCTCAGATTTGTAACAGTTGTATTTCTCTTCACACAGATGTACACGCTAATAATTTGGAGGTCTTTTAAACAACAAAACCCTCGTCCAAGGTCTCCTCTTACATTTTCTTTGTTCGATTTATTCTGGGCATGAAACCTTGTGTACCACATATGAGAATGTGAAACCCTATTAAAGACAGAGATGTTCATATTGCACAGGCTGAGCCACCGAGTGTGGCTGCAGGAGGGGAGGATCACTATAATGCCTTTTTCATCACCTCAGCTAGAGCTCACACACACACAGAAAAGCACACACACTTGGTCATGCACATGTATGCTCACACACATGCATACAGACATAGAAAAGCATTCCTCATACATTTGTAGCGTGAATTTTTTAAAATACCATCAAGCAAATAATAACTATTGTGTTGGTCATTTTGAGATTTATGAGATTTATTAGGAAAAGCTTATAATATAATTACCTCACACAATCCGTTGGACCCAAAATATTCACGCTTCTCCACAATGGATTGTCTGTCTAACAAATTAAATCTGCGTAAATAACATTTCGATTCTCATGTCTTTCCTCAGCTTAATAGTACCGTATGTACACCTGATAAAGACTGAGTCTAGATAATAAAACAGAACAACACACCACTATTTTACATTGTAACTTGGACTTTGTGACTGCAATTAGCAAAAGCAAAAGCAAATTACTTTTTAATTGACCCTGTTGAGTTCATGACAGAAGCAAATTAGAGCGAGATGTTTATATCACATTGCTCAAAGGACATTATTTAAGTGTTTGATGTATTTAATTTGATTAAATTGTATTTTTTTTTTTAAAGATGAATGTGTTTACATAAGTACACCATTAAAAAAATTATGAATATATGCTGAAAAGGAAGAATGTTTAAAATAAATAATAATACTACTAATAATTATATATAATTATTATAATTATCTATATATATATAATTATTATATATATAGTTTTCTAAATTCATTTTAAAAAATGCAAAGTAAGCCAACAGAAGAAAAATCTAATAAATATTTGGTGTGACTACCTTTTGGCTTCAAACCAGCATCGATTCTTACACTTAGGTGTTTAATGATTAAGGACAGAAGTTGCTCAAACAATTAAGGTTGTAGGTTTGAGCCCCAGCAGAACCAAGTCACCACCATTGAGCTTTTGAACAAGGCCCTTAATGCTATCCACACCAGGGGTGCTGTATCCTGTGCTCTGACCCCAGCTTTCTAACTGGGATATGCAAAAAATATATATTTAATCATTTTACTGCACTGTAAGGTCCATTACATGCAACAAATAATTAAATCTTATACCAAGCAGGTTTTAATGATCATCAGTTTTATATGTAGTTTGAAACAGAAACAGCTGTGTAGGAAGATTAAAACATGGTGATAAAGAGCATCAAACTCTGCTACCAAGGTGAGGTTGTGAAAAATATTTTCATGTGACAGTCATACACCATGACAAGACTGATCACAGCAACAACATACCTGCATCAGCAATGTCTCTTCCAGGCAATGATTTTGAAGCAGAATGGGGTTACAAGATGTGTCACTCAAGCTATTTTGAAGAAGCACAAAGAAACAGGCAATTTTAATGACCATAGACCAGGGAAACTGAAATAAACCTGAGTTCTACATGTTTTGGAGTTAGTTTATGGGTCATGTGGAACAGGTTGAAAATCAAGAGAAAGATTATACTAAAATGAGCCATAGGCAACAAAGTATGATAAATTTTCTTTTGGTCAAATTTGCTAATTGTGATCCACTTCATCATCTTCATTAATAACTTAGCATGCCCTGTTGGACCACATGTTCCATGACCAAATCTTTCTGACATCATAAATAGGCACAGATGAATCCATTTTTTCCTTTACATTTTATGTATACAGTACAAACCTTTTCTTATATTATTTTTGTCTATTTTTTCTTTTTTACACTATATTCATCTGAAAGCTGATGCATCCTTTGTGAATATGTGCTGCACTTTCCAAAGGTCTTCCTGTATCTTAATGTAAGTGGATGAGCTCCAGATGCGAAACAAACCTTCTTCAGGCTCATTATATGAGTAATGAGGTGCTACACCACAGCCTTGACCGAGCTCACCGCACTGTTTGCATCGCAGATGCACACACACTCACACACTCACACTCTGGTCTGACAGGCAGTGCATCATCGGCCAAACGTATCCGATGGTCTCTACTGCACAGAAAAGGGCTGTGACAGAGCAGAGGGCGGATTCCTTACTGAAGGAATAACTTAAAAGAACTTAAAATGTCAATCTGTCTTGTCCATGCTAGCCGGCTAATTAGGTCTTTAAGTTAGCTAGTTAGTTTCTGTTAATTTATGTTGTATGCAGTGGCGGCTAGTGCAAAATTTTTTGGGGGGGCGCATACAAAATTAAAATTAAATTTTTAATAATTGCCTGTAAATAGCCATAAGAAGTGCTGGAAAAGCACCGAGTGTAAGCTCGGCCGCGATCACTTGACTGCTGCTTAATTAGAAGATCAGGTCGATCTGGTCCAAGCTCTTTAACTTTTTTTCTTTCTTCGTCCGATCGCCTTGCGAAGGGGTTTTACAGATTACAGAAATTACAGATTTTTTTACAGGCTTCCACGTCAATCACCATTCAATACATTAAATAACAATCTGCTGTTAATAAAACTCGTTGAGAATCCAATCACATGAGCCCACATATTTAACAACAATATTGATTCGCTAAGAACAAAAGTGGGAGGGTTCTTTCAAGGATGATTTGTAAAAATCCAATTAGAGCTCAGCCTCAAATCACATGCTTTTCAAAAATGTACGTGCCTACATAGACACTCGTTTGTCCGGCGCCCCGTGTACACGAACACAAATGGACGTAAAACAGTTTAGATTTTTTTTTTTTTATTGTAAATAAATTCTATTAAGAAATACAGCGGAATATTGTGACTAAATGACTTTATTTTATTATTAAAATCAATAATTATTATGTTAAATAATTACATGTTAAAGTAGCATTCCTTTCTGCCTAACTTTAGGGGGCGGGGCCCCAGCGCCCCTTATTGACCGGCCGCCACTGGTCTTGTGTAGCATCTTGGTCCTGGAGGAACGTTGTTTCGTTTCACTGTGTACTACCTGTATATGGTTGAAGTGACAATAAAAGCCTACTTGACTTGACTTGACTACTTGACTTGACACCAGACGCCTTGATACCGGCTCTGAGATGCCACGGTCTCTGGATAGATACAGTCTGGCTTTAACCAAGAAAACAAAGTGTGCATTTGAAGGACTGAGGAATCTCAGTCAGTGAGAGGTGCATCCTGGCAAATCTCTGGATATGACTATTTGCTATGACGCTTGCTTAAAGGCCACCATTTCTCACAAATACAGTAGTGTTAATAACAACCCAGATCTCAAATATGCTTATTGTCAGTAAAATATCCTTTTTCCTCTAGAACAAGAACATGTGGATCAAGCACATGAAATGTGGTGGCATGGCGGATTAGTGTTTAGCACTGGAGCCTTGCACCATCCAGGTTCCATTCCTGATTTCCTCAGGTCTGTGTGCATGGAGTTTGCATGTTCTCCTCATGCTTGGTGGGTTTCCTCCGGGTGATCCGGTTTCCTCCCACAGCCCAAAGACATACAGATTAGGATAAATGGTGTTCCTAAATTTCCTGTGTCAGTGTGTGTCCTGTGCAAATCCTGTGATAGATTGACACCCCATCCATGATATACCCCTGCTGGGATCAGCTTCAGGCCCCTGCGACCCTCTATAAAGTGGTACAGACGAGGAGTTAGAAGGCCTATAGTTATACATCTTCCTCATATAGAATTTAAAAAAGATTTTGTTGGGATCTTATAAAAATAATCTGCAGAATAGGTGATCATTACTTAAGGTTTAGTATTCCTCTGCGCTGATCCTGCTCACAATCTTCTTTCCATCCCCATGTTCTGGTTCCCTGTGTCTCTTGGCTGACCTTAGTAAGATCCTCTCCTCTTCCATTCACCTGGATTGAGTTACCCAAAGTGACTCATTGTAGCGCTCCATCAGCACTGAGACCTAACAGGGAAAGAGCCTCGGGGCTAAAGTTTTAACAGCTAAAATAAATCAAAGCGCTAACCACTGATAAATGACTGTACTCTAAACTCATTAGGTCATGCACAAGATACAATGGAGGGCAGCTGCACTAGATTGCATCACCACAATAACATTTCTGCCTTTAATCAAAAGAACCTGCTTAACCTTTTCCTGCTGACTTTGATGAACATCTTAAAACTGGACTCTTTCCGGGACTCTGCGTGTAATGCGATTCAGGTGTAGATAGTTTTTTTTTTTACGTGATTGAAAATGATGCCTCGTATCATCATGGGTTTCCTAGCAGTTAATCTGCACTCTATTCTTTCAGCACTGAGAGAGAGAGAGAGAGAGAGAGAGAGAGAGAGAGAGACAGCGATCCTCAGCAGTGCAGGAAAGCTGGCATTCTTCTCGCAGCCACGAGGATTTGGCAGCCGCTCGGAGTGATGGACAGAAAATGATTAATGAGAGAACCACGTACAATTAGGCTGGGATTCCAGCAAGTGTTTTCCCTCTGTGTTCTGCGTCGATGTCAGAATGCCACAATCCTGCATCTGCGTCCCTCAGAGCTCTCGCTCTTTTTTCGATCGGCAACAGGTGGCTGATTCCGGGAGATGAATGTCCGTAAAGAGGAGAGAGAAAAAAAGAGATAAATTAATAACGGAGTTGAAAAGTAACCCTGCAGTGAGGAGCTCCGTGTGCTGAGCGACTTTCTCTCCTCCTTCACGACTTCATCATCCTTCACCGCTAATGACTCCTAATTGCTAATCCTGCTGCTAATTCTGCTGTCGTACCCCTATTTCGGATGTTTGCGGTTCTGCCTTGAGAAACTAGATTTTTTGTTCTTATATTAGATAATGTGCTTACAAATATGCTTAGAAATGTGAAAGCTATTTATTAGTCTCTTTCTGATTAATTACAAAAAACAAGAAATAAAGCTGATTTAAAAAGCCTGAGGTTTGCTTTAGTCTGATCATCAGAGCTCCGAATGAGCTTTGGCTAAACTGGACCATCACATCCCATGGCTTCAAAGTACATTTCCTCAGTTAGAAGCAAATGGCTGAAGACTAATGACAAGGCAAAATGAGACCTTGATGTCATTATCCAGCAAGCCATTTTCATTTCCTGCTCATTTTCTTGTCCCTCCAACACTCGATCCGTTTACATTTTAGCCCAACTTTTCCCATTATGCTAGTGCCTTGAGGCTTAGCGCTTCCAGCAACTTCACATTTTCACTTAGCGCTGCGCTCTCAATCACAAAGACATGTGGCGCTTTTAAACCTCTGGGAATCTCCAAGCAGGTTTCATTTTAACAGATAGTATTTCCAATCTGGCAGAAGTTTGCATCAGCGTGGGTGTCTTGTCCACTTGATGAACGGTGTACAGCTTTGGTTCTCAAAGTGGCTAGTGTGGCCAAGGGCAAGTGAATTGCTAATTTAGTTAAAGTGGGTGAAATCACAAACCGTTATTAGTGAAGTTATTAAGGTCATAAATAATGCCAACTGGAAACAGCTGCCGTTTCTAATAATTACAAAATCGATCTCTCTAACATAAAGAATAGATCAATTTTTTTTACAATAATTCATACCTGGTGGGACAATGGTGTGCACTGTGGCCTTGCGCTTCCTGGGTCGAAGGGTTTGATTCCCGCCTTCGGAACTGTGTGCGTGAAGTTTCCACGTTCTCCCTGGACTTTGTTGGTTTACTACAGTGGCCGAGAAATGCAAAACAAAATAACAACAACAAAAAAATGTAAATAACAAATACGAAAAACAAAATAACAAAACCAAAAATACTAATTCATAAACAAAATAGCAAAACCAGAAACAAAATAACAAATCAGAAAACAGTAGATATAGGTTGCAAATGAAATTTGTATCGCTGATTGGAAAAGACATTGAGTGACAGATGTCTCGTCCAATCAGCAGTAAGAACAAACAAACTGGAAAGGTTGGGTATAGTTTGCGAATTAAATTCTTAAATAAGACTTTCATTCGCAAACTATACCTACCTTTTCCGGTTTGTCTGAATTGTTGTTTTGTTTTTTGATTTGTTATATTGTTTTCATGTTTTGTTATTTTGTTTTCGTGTTTTGTTATTTTGTTTTTAAATTTGTTATATTGTTTTCATGTTTTGTTACTTTGTTTTTGTTATATTGTTTTTAAATTAGTTGTTTTGTTTTCGTGTTTTGTTATATTGTTTTTAAATTTGGTATTTTGTTTCGTGTTTTCTTATTTTTTTTAGATTTGTTATTTTGTTTGTTTTTTGTTTTAAAATTTATTTTGTTTTTGGTTTTGATATTTTGTTTTGCACATCTTGACCACTGTAAATTTGTTATTTTGTTTTCGGTTTTGTTATTTTGTTTTTTAATTTGTTATTTTGTTTTTGTGTTTTGTTATTTTGTTTTTAAATTTGTCATTTGTTTTTTTCATGTTTTGTTATTTTGTTTTTAAATTAGCTATTTTGTTTTCGGTTTTGTTATTTTGTTTTTAAATTTGTTATTTAGTTTTTTCGTGTTTTCTTATTTTGTTTTTGGATTTGTTATTTTGTTAGTTTTTTTGTTTTAAAATTTATTTTGTTTAAAGTTTTGTTATTTTGTTTTTGAATTTCTAATTTTGTTTTTGTTATTTGGTTTATCTCGGCCACCGTAGTTTCCTCTGGGTGCTAAATGAAGGTATGAATAATTAATATCTCTGACGGTATAAAAAAATCATTTTTAGAGTGGGCGTGAGATCATTTGAAATAAAGGTACAATGTTATGGGGTAGTAAGATGTAGCCTAACACAAAGCAGATGTAAGGTTACCAGTATGTTGTTAGCATTGTCACCTTGCACTTCCAGGGTTTTTGGGGTTCAAATCTCACCTCTGGTCTGCGTGCATGGCGTTTGCATGTTTGCCCAAGTTTCCTTTTACAGTCCCAATGCATTATAGATTGGCCTTTCCAAATTGAATGATTGAGATTGTGCTTTTGCTCTGTAATGGGTTTGCACCACATCCAGAGGGTATGGTATGCCAGCTTGTGCCCCAAGTTCTCCATGATATGTTATGGCTCCCCTGTGACCCTATATTGGATAAGAGTTAGGGTAGATGGATGGAAATACAATGTTTTGTCTGTTTTGTTTATCTATATTCACAGTTAATGTTGTGGAACTTTCAGAAAAACACATTACACTAAAACAACCTTAAGAAACAACATTAAAATAGATAAAAACAGCCATTAAAAAAACAGACTTTTCAAGTTAGAAAAATGACAGCTTTATCTCAGACTTCAGCCTCCAAAAAATGGTAACTAAACAAATATTTCCTCCAGAGCCATATGGAAACATCTCCTTATGCCACCATATCGATTATTTTAAACATCATTTAGATGATCTCCTGTAACATCTTCTTCCATTCCTGACATCTTCTTTCAAACTCTGCTAGATATTATATATTTTACATTAAGTCTAGACACTTGTTTTTGCTGTTGAAGATGATGACGATTCCACTTCCTCTTGGAGTTCTTGTGATATGGAAGCCTCTGACTTGCTGCTGCTGAGCTCTCAGTATGGTCTGCTTGGGATGTGTGTGGTGAATGAGGACGGTTCCATTTTATGATTATAAAGATCTTGAATTTGGCTGATGCAGGCAGTTTTCCTGTGATGGCTTGTGACTGCAATCACTCAATAAGTTTCTGAATTAAATTTGAGCAGACTCTATATTAACTTTTAACTTATATTAACATCTTTGCTGTTCTATTGAACCTCATAGCACATACACTGTATCACAAACTGATCTATGGAGATACTATCTGATATCTGTTATAATTTATATATATGGCCTATACCGCTTTATCCTGTGTACAGGGTCCGAAAAAAACGAAGGTGCAAGATGATAGTACTAACCGCTAAGCCACTGTGCCGTCCAGCACAATTTCATTCACTGTCAATATGCACTTCTTTAAAAAAAAGGTTAGTTTTTTTACACTTAGCCATTTTGCTGAATTTTTATTGTAAGTCTCTGTGGTTCTAGTACCGCTCGGGACAATAGTAACAGAGGTACTCAGTGCTGATGGTCAGCTATGTAAAGATAAATTCTTGACCTTGGCAATCTTGTAACTGATGATTCAGAGCTTCAGAGTCAAGAAAAAGGAAAACACCCCCGGTTTGTGTGTTTGTACCATTAATACAGTACTCGTGGTAAAACTGTGATATTTTTATTGTAGGTTATTATACCAGAACGTTAGATTACAATCCATAACTCACTCCCAGATCAACCACACACACCTCAGCCGATCGATCCCCTCGACAGGTACGGAACAGGAAAATATATATATTTGTGCGCTCGTTATTCACACATCAGAGTGAATCTGCTCCACACACAATCTGTGTAGAGACGGAGAGTTATTGATCTTTCAGCTGTGCAATCAGCACGTGATGGTGCTTACGGCACTCTGGTTTAGTTTGGCGGTTCGATGCCGTATAAAGGCCAAACCTGGAATCTCCCACAGGCAGGAATGGGAAATTTACATAACTCACAGTCTCTTCATGTTTGATATCGAATTACATATGGGGTAATAGGGTAAAATTCAATACCAGTGTGCTTACAAGACAAACAATCCTATTATACGTGTCACTAATCAAACATACTGTACGTGGCACCAGATAACTGGGACTAAAAGAGAGACGGATGGAGAAGGACATAGACCTGAAATGGACAGGGATGGTTTTATACCAATTGATTGAAGCAACTGAGACGTTAATAACTTTTTTTTGTGTGATTGGTGTAACAACAGTCACATGACCGGATCCATTTATTGGATTCAGTCCATATCTAGTTATTAAATTTAGTAATAAGGAAATAGTTGCTAACATCAACAATATGGAACATTTAGATAGATAGATAGATAGATAGACAGACAGACAGACATATAGATAGACAGATAGATAGATAGACAGACAGACAGACATATAGATAGACAGATAGATAGATAGACAGACAGACAGACATATAGACAGACAGATAGACAGACAGACAGACAGACAGACAGATAGATAGATAGATAGATAGATA
The DNA here is from genome assembly GCA_030014305.1 of Clarias laeviceps. Taxonomy (NCBI): domain Eukaryota; kingdom Metazoa; phylum Chordata; class Actinopteri; order Siluriformes; family Clariidae; genus Clarias; species Clarias laeviceps. Next base: position 22,812,584 of record JAQMYJ010000007.1, read on the forward strand.
GATAGACAGACAGATAGATAGATAGATAGACAGACAGACAGACAGATAGATAGGTAGATAGACAGACAGACAGATAGATAGATAGATAGATAGATAGATAGATAGACAGATGGACAGATAGATAAATAGATAGATAGATAGATAGATAGATAGATAGATAGATAGATAGATAGATAAATAGATAGATAGATAGACAGACAGACAGATAGATAGACAGATAGATACATTGTTGTTGGTTTTTCAGCTGCTCTCGTCAAGAGGTCGTCTCAGCGGACCATCCAATCCACACACAAATTGGCACAACCCTCACATTTTGTCTGGCCTTGGGATCGGCACTCCATCCAGTGGCTGGGGTTTGGGCGTTGGGTGGGAATGGGGTCGGACCCGAGTCTTCTTATGTTGCATAATTATAAGAATATACTGTACTGTTTCTATGTCCATGAGGATTTTATATATATATAAAACTCTAATAATTAAGTAACTGTACATAAGGTGCATTGTTTTTTTAAGTTTCATCTTATCAAAGAATCTTCATCTGATAAACACAGTTTACACAAAGAGCTAAACTGTTTATATTCACAGTAAAGTGTTTCTGAATGACACTTAAGTGACCTGTACGAGCGCTTGCCCAGCTAATCCTCCAACACGTCCATTTCCTTTCCTTTCCTGGAAAGCACTTCATTGGCCAATATTATTGCTTTGACAGACGAAGGCTGTGCTTAGACACCCAGTCTGATCACGCACAAATCTTCATGAACATCTGCGGCCAACAAGTCCAGTAAGCCTTGGATTTAAATAACTAAAAAAAAAAAAAACACTGCTTTTATAGATCATCAGTATGAATACACTCTATGAAGGTGTGTGACTGGTTTAAGAGGCTTTTGTACTATATCTTCTTCCCTGGAGTGTATTTGTGTAGGTGTGTATGGCTATGGTATGCATAGTGTGTGTGTGAGTGTGTGTGTGAGGTAGAGCAGGCGAGACGGGTTTTTCCTGCTGATGGCTGGTGGTGACAGGCGTAAGTCACTCACTTCCTCGCTATTGTCAACTGTTTGCTGATGCACATGGAGATCTGCTGCCGTGCTTCTCCAAGCACAATACACAATGTGGCTCAGCGAGAAATGCTGACACCCTGCAAAAAACGCCAAATCCAATCAGCTCGCCACCACGCTGAACCCGAGTGTGCTCCACAACACCACAACACCACCTCCACCGGGAAAAAACAAGAGCTGCAGAGCCTTTATTTTCTTTTGGAGGGAAGTTTTGGTATCATGACAACAGCTGAGGTGTTTGAATTTTTTTAAATGAACTTTTTGTTATTGGTGAGGTCTTTGTCAAGTGGATTTATGCGGAAGGTAACGACAACTAAAGTTCCAGGAAGCACGGCAACAAAAATTAAACTTCATGTGAATTATTTAGAGCAATGACACTTCAAGCTTAATTAACCGTTTATCCTGGCATGAAGCTTTTATTTAGTAAATATGCATTTAAAAAAAAAAAAAACTTCGTCCGTCTGTATTTCTTATATTTTTTTAGGGTAAATTTCTTCCCATAGTCATAAAGGTTAGTGGATAGCACTCTCACTTGCACCTCCGGGCCCTGGGTTCGATTGCTGCGCCGGCTCCTTGTGCATGGAGTTTGCATGTTTGCTCAGCGCTTGGTGGGTTTCCTCGGGGTACTCCAGTTTCCTCCCAAAGTCCAAAGACATGAGGCTAAGGCTAACTGCCGTTTTTCAAATTGCCCGTGGTGTGTGAATGTTGCTCGAAAATTCTACCACAGTCATACAAATGGGAATAAATTGGCCTCCACGGTCCCTAGTTGGACGACAGAGGTTGCTAGACGGATGGAATAAGTCATAAAGCAGTCAAGATAATAAAACCTAATGTTATACATTAAAAGTACCAAATATAGACCTCTAAGATCTTATTCTAAAGTAAAGCTGTCCAGGTTTGATTCCCATGGGTCTGTGTGCATGGATTTTGCATGTTCTCCCCCTTCATGGTTCTCCAGTTTCCTCCCACAGTCCAAAGTCTGTCTGTATGTATGTGGCATGTAATGGATTGGCATCCCGTCCTCCAGGTCCCGCACGACCCTGTATACAGGATGAAGTGGTAAATACGTTGAATGAGTGAGTAAAAGAAAGCTTGAGTGTTTCTCTTAGTTTCAAAATGCAGTCAGAAGTTTGGACACACCGTCTAATTCAATGTTTCTTGTTTAATGATTTATTTTAGAACGATACTGGAGATTTCGAAACAATGAAATAACACATATTAGGTCATTAAGCAACAACAACAAGAACAACATTCAGTGCGTTGTTATTTTAAGACACTAAGAGGTCAGCTGTTCTTGCATTGTCGAGTGCATTTGCAAAACGCATCAAGCACCGTGATGAAACCCTGCCGCAGAGGAGAAGTTCATTTAGAGTTCAGAGGAGATCGCTGCATATTCTGGATGCCTTCAGCTTTGTTTTACAGGGTAGAAAGAAATAGAAATCAGGAAAGACCATGGAATTAGAAGGTGTGTCCCAACTTTTGCCTGGTAATCTACAAGTATATCTATTAATTAAATTCCATAGTGTATGATGAAACTCCTCAAATTACACTCAGTGTTCCTTATTACATTCCACCGCGGTACGTTTGAAGATCCGTGTGAATGTTATTGTACACAGAAAAAATACATACCATACTTTGGTAAATACCATGTTACGAATATGGTACTGGGAGTTCTATACCATACCAGTAGTGTGCACTGACATATCTAATCTGGTACAGTATGTCCAAGCATAGATATTATCAGTAATAATAATAATAATAATCATTATAATAATAATCATTATAATAATAATAATAATACATTTTATTTGTTAGGACCCGAGGACACTTTACATTCGACATAAAAGGTACGAAACTAAAAA
>JAQMYJ010000007.1:22822306-22837919 GCA_030014305.1 Clarias laeviceps
AGTACCATTTTCTCTCCACCACACCCCACCCCCCCCCCCAAAATACAGTGATGTTTGGATTTAAGTAAGAAAATACAGTATTTACAGTAAGGTCTTTATATCTGGAAGACCAGACGTGATTAGTATATTTTAGTAGTCGTATAACAGTCGACACACGTACAGTATAATGAAGTCGTGTAAAATGTTTTACTGTGTTTCAGAAGGATCAAAATTGAAAGAGTCAAGCAAAGAAAATTACTAAGGAGATTCCTGAAATGACTGGAATTGGGTTAAAAACTGTCATTTTTGTTAAAACCTGGAAGGATAGTGCTGAATCATCAACAGAGGAAATGATCAGAAAAAAATTATAAATCATGATCATGAGAAGAGAGAGCATTTCCATTCACGCACAGGATTGGGATTAAACAGCTAATCAGAGAAAAAGACTTTAGAGACAGTTTGCTAGGGAGCATTAAGATTAGAGTTTGAAGTAATGGAAAAAATTCATATGGTCTGAAGAGAAGAGCATCAAGAGATGCTTAGTGTCCACTGTACAAAGCCAGGAGGCAGCGTTATGATCTGATCTGGAATTGCTTCACTTGGTCAGGTCTAGACTCAGCAACGTTACGTGGCAATTAAAATGAAGTCAGCTGACGACCTGAATGTACTGAATGACCGGGTCATATCACATCCACTGTAGGTCTTGGACAAAATGAATCCAAATTTAGATGGAAATAAATTATGATGTTACATGATGTTTTTGAAACAACGCCATGGCGTGAGGGTTGCATGCTGTAATCATAACTAAAGGCATCTAGTGAAATATGAATATGTTTTTTTTTCTTCTTTTGTTTTGGCCATGACTTGGTATTCAAATCTTGTAAGCACTGATACAGTAAATTATTGATTATTGTGTCACTCACTCATTGTCTATACCGCTTTATCCTGTATACAGGGATGTGAACAGGCATGACTCAGGGCAAGAGGCGAGGTTCACTCTGGACAGGGTGCCAATCCATCGCAGTGATGTCACAATTAATTTCTGCAATTTCATGTCAAAATGTGAGCACACTTAATAGATTGTTTCGCCACACACACACACATATAAACATTATCATGTTACTCACACAATCACATGTGAAATATATACAAGGGGAAGCTTTGTGCTTGATTAGAGGTTTGAAGGTACTCTTCACTTTTGTTCTTCCAGCAGTAAAAAGGAGGCTGCAGTCGGCCGATCAATGCTTGTTGTGGTCTGTTTGATTAGATCCAGCGGTGTGAAGTCTCACAGCAAGGTGCGATATCCGAAAACAACACTGATGCTCAGTAAATTAGGGAAGCTGTTTGTACTTGCAGCCAGGATGATTTCACCGTGCAGGTTTATTCATAATCCATTATCTAAACATCAGAGAAAAAAGCCAAATCTACAAACAACAATAAAGTAAAACATTCCTAATATTAGTGGGATTTTCACGGCAAGAAGTTTCATTAATAATCTTTTGTTCTCTGAATTACATTCATTATTGTCAGCTCGAGAAGCAGCCTAGGCAAACTGATAAATATTTCATTGGTTTTATCATGCTCCTCTCCCCGTCTCCCACTGCCACAAGCTTAATTCAAATTACACTAGCCTGAAAGAAATCGATCCGGAGAAGAAACATAATTTTGGAGTTCGCCATCAAGCTCCTCCTAGCAATGTAATTACGCTCTACGGGGCATTTGTTACTTGCTTGTAGATAGGCTCTCTTAAACACGGTAATTGCATTGACTGGATTCCGTGGCCAGGCATTTAAAACAGTGCAATGAGTGAACGGGGAGCTATTAGAGCTGGAACTGTGTGTGATGGATGGGTTCTTGCAGGGACCCTCACCACAGCTGTCTCTGTAAAGTCAGCAAGCATTACAAGCTCACCTGCTGGATAACGGATGCCATGTCTTTCAAACTTTAACGAGTCGACAAAAGTGAAGGGTTTTTGTTAGTGGAAAAATATTACGTAACCCTTTAAAATCCTCACTAAGAAAAAAAGTAAATACATTTTTTTTCTAGACCTTCCAAATGGTAGAGATGTCACTTCATGGTAAAACTATCAATACAAATAGAAATACAAAAACAGACATACAAACAATGCTTGCTTTCCTCACTAAAGTGTTTAGGCATTTCAGAGTTTTAGAACTTTCAAGACACACAGTCCTCTAATGGATTTTATTAGAATAGCTCAGGATACCTCAACCAAGTTGTAGAGATAGCTCAATAAGGTAACAAAAAAAATTATATACATATATTATATACATATATATTTATTTATTATTATTATTATTTTTTAATCTATTTATTTATTTATTTAATTAATTAATTACTTTTTTTTAAATATAGTGACTCAATCATCATGAGGGCCATCCACCCGCCAAGTTCTACAAAAAGGAAAACACATTAAAACAAGAGCATTAATATAAACATGAGACACTCCTGTCAGAGTTCTAGCAAATTAATAAAAAAAAAAGTGAGATGTCATCTCAAGATCACAAAAAAAGTTTAAAATAGTATTAAATGACTGACTGAACTGGTATCAGGTGTAGATTTGTAATAAGTACTTTTTTTAAAGCTTTTTTTTAAATTTATTTTTCAGTTATATTCTACAATGATGTGATTATACCGTGCATTTAACAACGATATCTATATGATTGTGAGTTTAAAAGACGTGGCATTACTGACTATTTACTTCAACATAATAAAACTCACAAAAACACAAGAAGCATAGTACACTACAGTATATGGATAAAAGTACTTGGCTAAACCTGATAATTATTGAATTCAGGTGTTTCAATCAGGTCCCCAGCGAGGGACAATCTTAATGCTTCAGCAAACCAAGACATTTTGGACAATGCCGTGCTCCCAACTTTGTGGCAACAGCCTAAAGAAGGCCCTTTTCTTATCCAACATGACTGTGCGCCAGTGCACAAAGCAAGGACTATAAAGACATGGTTTAATGAGTTCAGTGTGGAAGAACTTAAACTGACCTCAACCCCATCGAGCACCTTTGGGATGAACTGGAACAGAGATTGCGAGCCAGGCCGTCATTCTCGCCCGACATCAGCGCCTGACCTCATAAATGCTCTACAGAATGAATAGGCACGAATTCCCACAGAAACAGTCCAAAATCTTGTGGAAATCCTAGCAAGACGAGTGACCAACTTCATATTGAAGTGTATGTACAGTATGTGGATACAATGACATTGCAGGTTTGGCCAAATACTTTTGTCCATATAGTGTAGATCACTGGTTAAGATGTTAGACTACTGTCAGGAAGGAAGGTTACAAGGTTAGGTCCCTCCTATTCCTTGAGAAATCCCTGAACACTCAGTATATTAATGTAAGTTTCCCCCTGGTGTCTGCCGTCTGCCATACTATATACTGTAACTACAGGCACTAGGTATAATAATAATAATAATAATAGTAGTAAATTCTTGAGCAGCAGGATGCAGAAAGTCTCTGGCATGTTCACTTATTCCACCTTCCTTGCAGAGACCAAGGGACCTGCTTTTGTCTTTCACTATATGCATAATTAAAAACAAGAGATTTCTCCTTTAAGTCCGCTTCAGATTCCGAGCACGAAATGCAATGAAACCTGACGCCCTCCTTACCTGCTATCCCTGGTGCAGGCTAATGCTAAGCCATGCACTAGGTCTGGATTTGCTGAAACACAAGCAAAGGCTTATTCTTATTCAGAGCTCTGTATTGCACACGGGAATCCAAGGGCAGCTCTGTGCCACACACTTCATCAAGGATAGAAAGCCCTTTCTAAACACCTACCGCGTCTTTGGTGTGCCTCGCATAGTGTCGTATTAAATCAGGAGTACAATAATCATTCAGTGAATACGTAATGCACAGAAATCCCCAGCACAATAAGCCGTATGATATTACGGTCGGACCGCGCATGATAAGTAGCCGATTCGTTTGGTTTCGGCCTCAGACGGGAAGAAGAGGTAACAGTGGGAAATCCGGCGTGACTCAGGACATGTAGAGCACTCGAGCATGACAGACTGCTGTGAGGGCAGAGTATACTGAACGTTCATTCTCACCACACTTATGAGAAATGGTTTTATTCCCAGTCATGACTTCCAGGTGATACTGCTAATGGAAACGCTGTGTAGATCTGAACAAACTCACACACCATCCAAAGTCAAGAGCTTCAGTTAATAATCACAACAAACATTACTACAATACATACAGTACATTTAATCTGGTACTTTAGACAACACATCACTTAAACCACATAAACTAGCATCCAGACAAGTATTACTATTTCATGCAAATTAAATGAAAACATAATCCTAAATAATTTCTTGACTGGGAGAAAAGCAATGCCATGGACAAATATAGTCAAGTCATACTTATGGATGGTCTATAATCAAATAGATAGATGGATGAATGGATGGATGGATGGGAAGATCTTTGTTGTGACTGCACAGTACAGGTACTTCCTACCAGAAGTGCAAATAGTAGTGTTTATACTGTACATCAGTTAAAATAGTGGCACTGTGCAACTTGTAAGGTGTGGGTTAAATAAGTAGATGTACATATACTGTATGCAGTAAATATTATATGACATGGCTATGCAGTGAATATATGCAGTAACTATAGATTAGATAATGCTAAGAAGTGTACAAGTGAACATTTTTAGCCACTCTGTATATAATTCACTCACTCATCGTCTATGCCGCTTTATTCTGTATTCATGGATGACTGTATACAGGTATTCCAGGAGACTTATCCACTGCAGGGCACACGCACATACACACACTCACACCCTATTTATATATTATAAATATATATATATATTTATATAAAATAGCCTAATCTGCTGGTCTTTGGGGGAGGAAACCGGAGTACACAGAGGAAACCCACCAAGCACGGGGACACTCTGTATATAATAAAGAAAAAATATATATAGAACAAAATAATCAGGAGATGTATTACAGGTAATAAGGCGTAAGTGCTTTAACAGTATGGGGTTAATTGTAGGGGTGGCTTAGTGGTTAGCACTGTCGCGTCGTACCTCCAGATTCCAGGTTCAATTCTTGTCTCAGGGTTTGTTTGCATTTTCTCCCCATGTTTGGTTGGTTTCCTCCGGGTACTTCGGTTTCCTCCCATAGTCCAAAGACATGCAGGTTAGGTTAGGCTAATTGGAGTTCCCAAAATTGGATATGCTCCAGGCCCTGCGACCCTGTATACAGGAGAAAGCGCTATAGATGATGAATGAGAGTGAGTGAGTGTTAAGTTTAGGCTTCTAATGTTAGCTAATTTGCTCGCCTATTTATCTGGTTGGGAATCTCCTAGCGGCAGGGATCTACTGTAGCTCTGTGGATAAGACACTGGACTGCTGATCAGAAGGTCACAGCTTTAAACCCCAGCGCCAAAAAGCTGCCTAATGCCAGATGCTTAATGAGATAAACCTAAGTGGCTCTGGATAAGGGCGTCTGCCAAATGCCATAAAATGCAAATGTAGTCGTTGAGTTTGTAAATGTTGTGACTATAAAATCAGCCACGATTTAAGGGTGAAGGGCAGGAACAATTAGACTGAAACATAATTTGATAGCACATGGAAGCAGTACAGTGCAGAGACACGAGACAACTCTAAGGTGTCCATATTAGGATTCTCAATGCGTAGATCCGTCCACGTAGAAAACCTTGAAGTTTAACATCTGTTTAAATTATTTTAAAAACAAAATTAAAATGACCTGTTTTTATAAACAAATTCTATTTCATTACATATTTTAAACATAAAGTCTGAAACCATCAAGTTTGACTGGAATCAAGCTGGAGGAGTCGACCGGGGAGTTGAAAAGTGCTGATGTTCACGAAAGCTTGCGAAGTTGCAAAGAACAAGAAACGGCAGCCTGTCGTAAAGCCTTTAAAGAGATTTAAAACAGAGCTTCTTTTCATGTCTGATCAGATTTAAGATCACTAAATGCAGGTGAATAGATAGATAATCGAAAGGTTAATTAGTTTTTTGTGCAAGACTTTATCAACCTAAACAGCTTCATGGTTTCTGTCAGCACTTATCATGGCCTACGTGCTTTTAAACGAAATGAAGCATGAAACATTACGAGTATGTTTAAAAGCTATTTGAGAGACATTTCAATTTCCACACAAGGAAAGAATAGCAGTTAAACACTCCGAGTTAGCGGTTGTCATGAAGCAGATGCATATCTATCTATTTTATAAGCATTTCATTAAAGACATTCAAACCATTTTACACAAATTTTGATTAAAAAACTAAAAACAAAATGTGCTTTTACAGGGAAAACATTATTCAAACTGTTGATGAAAAGTCATCTTGTTTACTGATCGTTTTCTATAGTGTTAACCAATTCACATATTTGATTCAGAACAGGTTTAAACCAGATGTTCATCCTAATGCAACCCTTATTTTACTTGTCTTGGCTGGGGTTCTCCATCGGGACACGGAACCACAATGTTCCACAAGACAGGCGGAGATACTTCCACAGGCAAATAATAAAGACCATGTAAAGGGTGCCTACTGTAATTAACATTTTTAATGTTAAGTTCTCTTAATAACAATGTATTATTTGAAAAAGTACTGTGCAAAAGTCTTGAGCCCCCCCTCATTTCTTCACATTAAATAAAATCAAATTATGGAGATTAAAACAAAGAAATGGGAACAAATGTTTACCTGTGACATGCTGCAAACTGCCTAAAGAGACAATGTACAAATCGATTGTTCATGTAAGAACCTCAGCAGCGACCTCATTCCCCCTCTCGTCTGTTCCAACCCCTCAGCATTCAGCATCACCAGTACACTAATCACCAGCCTGAACATCTGTCATCATCTGCACCTGTTTCTCACTGGTTCATGCCTTAAGTTAGATGTTTTTTTTAAATGCTGAAATTATTCACACTGTAGGTCACTGTGTGGCCTAAAAAAGTGACTCAGGTTCAGGGACGAGACTGAAAACAACCTAAAACTTGCCAAAAATGAAACCCCCAAAAAATTATTGGAGAATTACCTGGAGAATTATTCAAGATTTTTGCACAGTTCTGTACCTCAGCTGTTAAACCTGTAGAACGTCTGCAAGACAAAAACATTTTTTGAAGCTTTAATCAGCAGCAGGTGTATTTATTTTATACGAACACCAATAATGGGAATAATAATAACCCAATCAGAATAGGAATGCATCATGTAAACACCTCAATCTGAACAGTCTGAATCCAATCAGTTCGAGTTCGGTCGGGATAAATTTAATCAGAATAACCGGGGTGGTGTAAACCTTTAATAGTCCATTCAGTAGTCAAAATTAAGTCTGGTCGTTTCTGGGAAGAAAATGTAACTTCCACACCTGCTAGGTAAAATGCTTGAGAACACTCCACTTCCACCCGTGTTTACTTCAGACTTTCATTCCATAAGTAGTAAAGCTCATAGATGAGAATTAATTCTTGTAACCAATCATAATGCAAAAGGGGGATTTGTGTGGGGAGATAACTCAGTGGTTAAGACATCGAACTACTGATTGGAAGGCCTCAGGTTCAAACACCAGCAACACCACGTTTTCACTGTTGAGCAAGAAACTTAACCCTTAATGCTCAGATGTACAATGAGTCACTCTGGATATGGGTGTCTGCCAAATGCTGTAAATGTAAACTTGCCAGAAAAGATGGAAAGCCAAGTCTAAGCTAACCTCAAGATGGAGAAAATATGTTTTATTTCTGACACATGTAATGCTTGGCACGGTGGTTTAATGGTAAGCACTGTGGCCTCACATCTCCAGGATCGAGGGTTCGATTCCCGCGTCAGTTCTGTGTGCATGGTGTTTGCAAGTTGTCCATGTGCTTGGTGGGTTTCCTTCCAAAGACATGTAGATTAAGTTAATTGCCGTTCACAAATTGCCTGTAGTGTGTGTGCGCCATGTGAACACCATTTCTGTCAGACAATCTGTCAGCGTCAATGTAAACAAACCTCTGACCAGAATGATTTCAATCGAATTGAAGAAACATTGTCTATGTAATTGTAGCTAATGATTGAGTTGCTGTTATAGGGAACGATAACATGTGAGAAAGAAAACTAATCAACACCTCTTGTTCACACAGCGTTGTGATACACAGTATTTATAATGCTAAACTATTCAATAAGTCAATCCATTATTAAATAATGAAAGGAAATGAATCAGGGTTCCCTGTCTATGTTCACTCCGCACTTCAAGAGGAAATAAATTTTCATGTAGTATTTTTTAGTATATTTTAGAAATCCTGGTTTAACGTCGAGTTTGATGTTTGGTTGTTTGAATTACAGTATCGCAAGCAGGCTGATCATAAGTCTTGTATAAAGCCTCTCTCTTTTTTTTTTTTTCTTGTTCTCATTTCATAAATAAACAAGAGAATAAATCATAAAAGGATGGAATAGGTGGGAAACAGCCGAGATGAAGACACTAATGGCTCCATCTTTCATGGAGGAGGAGCTGTCAGGATCACGATTCTCACGGGTGAGCTCATGGCTGTCGCTTTGCACAGAGAGAAGAGAACAAATCAATTTTAGGAGAGAGATCAGAGGTCTTAGAGTGAGTGAACATGATCTGACTATGAAAGCATAATTATACTTTGAATAGTAACACTGCATGTACAGTATGTTTTTTGTTTTTTTATATTGTGATCTGTCCATGTGTCCACATAATGAAATACAGAATGCCCACATACTGTACTGTATATACTTGAGATCACCAATTAGCCTGTGTGAGGAAACCGGAGTACCCGGAGGAAACCCCTGAAGCACGGGGAGAACATGCAAACTCCATACATATAGACCTGAGGTGGGACTCAAACCCCGACCCTGGAGGTGCAAGGCGACTGTGTTAACCACTAAACCACAGTACTGTACATGTAGCAAATCGTTTCCAAAGACACTAGCACGATGCATCATGTTATACCAGATGTATGGAGAATGCTTCACATAAGAAGATATTAAAATGTGGTTTTGTTTGTTGATTTGTTGATATGGTTAAGTTCTATGTGAGAGGAAATCTTTTGGTAGGAGTCTTCAGTGTCAGAACGTTATACCTGGACAGGTCACATGACCAGATCTTCGTGTTCTCCCCAGGCAGGACTGGAACCAGATACGGTGTCATCTCCTTGCTTTGATGTTTGTGCTTTCTGAGATGCTTTTCTTCTCATCACAAGTGTAAAAAGCGCTTATTTGAGTTACTGTAGCCATGTAGTCAACCTGAACTAGACTGGCGTTTATTCATTTTCATCAACAAATGATTTCTGCTCATAGAACAGACTTTCACTTGATGCTTTTGCTTTGTTTTACCCATCATTTTGTTTCAGATTACAGACTCTTGCGTGTCTGGTGAAAAACTCAAGACTATCATCGGTTTCTGAAACACTCAAACCAACCCATCTGGAACAAACAACCACATGATGGTCATAATAGTGTCATAGTTTTTTACGCATTGCTCTGCTGCCACATGATCGTAGGTTGATAGTATGCGTATATAAATGAGCGACGAAGGGGCCAGTGAGTGTATATCGAAAATTTTACTAATTTTTTTTTTGAAAGTGATCAGAATTTGTTCAGACAGGCATGTTGTCAAACTATCTGCATTGGTTGCTGTGGGGATGACGTCGTAAGGTTGGGTACACATTGTGTGACACCAAATACTGGCAACTTATGTATTACAACAGACAGATAAGAACAGGACATTTGAGAAAGGAGGACATTTGAGAACCTTTCACATCGTCCTCTGTCCAGGGACTATCTTTCCCCATTCCTATCTCTATTTCTTCCATCATCTTCCCGCTCGCTTTTCATCGAGGGATCCATGTGATCATGTGAATTTCTGTGTCGTGTTGCGAGTGATGTAATGGACAGTTGGAAATCAGATTTTAGTGGGTAGATCATCCAGACTGAGACACATCTTTAGAAATCTGATTTGAAACCTCTGGATGTGGTTCAAATCAGATTTGCAAAAAAAAAAAAAAAAAAAAAAAACACATTGAATGTCTTTTGCGTTTTTTTTTTTTTTTTTAACTGTTCAGACAACATAAAAGCAATCTGTTTCCAATCTGAATCTCAATGTGAACAGGCCAATAATCAAATCTGTGTTAACTGCAGTTACTGTAAATGGACGACCCGGACAAAGATTTTGAAGTGGTTATTGTTCTGGAAGTCTGAGTGTAGTATTTTAAGCGCAACACTGCCCACTGCTGGTCAAATGCAACATCTTACACGAGATGCTACAAAAGAAAAAAAATCATAAAATATAAACAACTTTTATTTTACACCCAGTTAATGTGATGATAAAATTTCACTCCACATCCACATGACTGAAAAAAAAATTAATAATAATAATAATAATAATAATAATAATAAGGAGTTAAATAATCTCTGTACATACTACTGTATATCCCATCCCATGCTGGAAACATTCATGTAACGCACAGACATTATGACTTTGTTCGATGATAATTTTAGAACACTGAAAAGATCAAAACTGTGCTAAGAATAAAACAACTAACACACAATGACAACACAAATAAAGCGTAAAATGGAAAAACAAAACAAATCCAGAGTTAATAAGATCTAGATATACATGCCGTAACCAAAGCAACACTTTCTCCATCATTGTGTTCTTTTTTACGCAAACTTTAGAGTAACCATTGTTGTTTCCACTGTAATTTAAGGAAAAGAACCTTAAACATTTCAGCTTGTGTTGCATAGAAATAGAAGGAGCTTTACCTTCACCACACATGCAGTAATTCTATGCATGTATTTCATCAAGTACACCAATATAGCAGCCACAGATAAAAAAAAATAATAATAATGATAATAATAACAATAATGCACTTAAAGATTTCTGTAAGAGTTTTGTTCGTTTTTGCCATTGCATAAAAAAAAATAAAAAGTTTATGCACCTAAAAAATCCTAACAATGTATTTAATTAACCCATTATTAGTGTCCCTGGATGACGTACTAATACAAAGACATCCTGAAATAATAATATTTAGAGCAGGGGTTCCTTAAAAAAACGAGTTTGAATCCCAGTGATGTGTATCGGAGAGTCTAGACAGCAAAATAAGGCGTGGCCTCTGGGTCACTCTCCCCTGTCTATCACAGCGACACCAGCCAACCGTATGACCTGTGAGATCATGTCCAAGTGTCAGACTGCCATGTGATCCTTCATGAACAACAGAGTGAAAAGATGCTTTGGCTGCATTCACGTACCTTGAGGAATTTCATTTACAAGATGAGCCTTCACTCTAACCTGATATAAGAGAGCCGGCTGGTAGGTGGGTGGGATTTAACCACATGGTAGAAAATCTCTACAGACCTACAGAAGTTTTTATTTCCTACAAACTGATGTACAGAATCGTACAGGGTCTGATCTAGTCAACTAGCACAAGGATGTGGTTTTCGAAAGAGACTACTACTAAGTCAGTATGGATAAGATTGTCTGCTGAATCCGATAAAGGTATACATCTTAGGGAACATGGACATTTGTACAATAAACAGTTGGGCAATATGACGATACAATAGAATTTTTTTTTATTTTTATATATATAATGAGGGTTATGGATTTTCATGCTTTTTTTTTAATGAATACTAAGTGACTAGAAGCGTGTTTGTTATACAGTAATTTCCAGACTTACGAATGAGTTCCGTTCTGGGAGCACGTTCATAAGTTGGATTCGCTCGTAAGTCAGACAAAGTGAGTCTTATACACCTTTGACACAAATATACAATGTAAAGCATAATAAAAAAAAATGGTTTGGAGTTTTGGTTCTGTATTACTGCGTCTCCAAATCGTGTGGGGAATCCCGGGGGTCCAGCAAGGTCAGCTGACCTCGATTAAAGGGAACTCAGGAAAACGTCGGGGAAGGATAACCCTCATGGTGTTTACTGTGCGCTTGAACAGACGCCATTTTGTCTGAGAGCAATTTCGGACTCGTTGAGGATTTTCCAAAATTAGAATTATTCACCATAAGGACAACTTTACAGGACAGACATTTTTTTATCATCGTGCTCCCGGACTGATTAATTGAAACCAGTGAGGCCGATTCATATCTGCCGCACCTCCACACGCACACACGTACAATACACCAGACTTTAGACATTTTATACATTCACTTACACACTGAAAATATTGTATATAATTGTAAATATTGGTATCTGGTTCACGGCAGCGTCTATTTTTTCTACAATACACATGAGGTACTTCCCGGATTTGTTCGCATGTTGTACAGTACGAATGTTTGTAGATCCGCGGTCTGTTCATATCTGCGGAAATTCGGGGACTTCGCTGTATCGAGAAACTGTATCTCGTACTTAATCTTTAAAACTGTAAAATGTATTTTTAAAAAGATATTTTTTTCAATTTCTCATCATCAGTGTTATTTATCAGTGTTAGTTTTAAAAGAAGATACATTATTGTTTGACTATTACATTTGTAGGAAAACTATATATTGCGATCCACATCGAGTATTATATAAATGTTCCTGCAAATCATAATATATTTTCATCATATCGTCCACCACTAATTGATAACCCTGGGTTAAAAAAAAAAAAAAAAAAGTTATAAATTATCTAAAGGGGACAACTAAAAGCATCAGAAAAAGTTCATGTGCATTAACCAAAAAAACTTAACAAACAAAAAAATAATAATAAAATAAAAATCTGATCCAGGCTTTGTTCATTACTGACCTCTACAGTATCCCTATAGATAGTTCCTTCACTAAGCATATCATGTGTTCCTTCAGGAACCGAAGCAGACGAGTGTGTGAGACACACGGGAAGAAGTGATGTTTTTTTTGGATGAGTAATGGACAGTTCAGAGTGCGCCGCCTTACTGGAAGGTCCCGCGAGCAGCCGAAGAGGCGGCGTTGGCCGCAGCATTCTGGAACGTCCTGTTGGTCACGACGCCATCAGAGAACTCCTGCTGCGCCTTATGGAAACTCGCACCTGTTCTCCTGTACTTACCGTGGACCTGTGAGGGGGAGAAGCCGACAGAGAATTACAGCTGAGCTCTCTTAACGTGGTTCATGATTTCAGATTTTATATACAGCGGTGGCCAAAAGTATTGGGACAAAAGTGGAAACCAATGTTTTAATGACATTTTCAAAACATTCTTAATAATAACAATCAAAATAAGAAGAACACAATTAAATTGCTCCACAGCAATCAATATTGAGTATGAAATCCTTTATCCTTCAATCCTTTATCCAGTGAAAAAGACGTCTGCAGGGTCCTGGTGTCAGTCGCTCACATACTGTACCTGCAGGATCGCTTCCTGAAGATGTGTACAAAAATTTGCCACAGACATTTGCAATTTATTTGGTTCACATTTCCCTGGTTTTAGCCATTTTTGTGCAGAGATGAATATTTATAAAGTAAGAATACTTTTAAGTAAAAGTCCTGTCACTTTTTTTTTGTTCCATCTAACTAAACCAGCTGATTGTAATCTGAACAACTCTGTAGCCAGATTGGCTCGAACTAATTAGAGACATCATCTGTCACTAATTAGTTCGAGCCAACTAATAATATAATAGTATATAGAGAACTATAATACATGGCATATTTTGTATTAAAACTAAATATGCCATGTACTGTATTATAGTTCTCTCTGTACACGGCCACCACTGTACATAAAATTTTAACAAAAGGTTGTATTTATTTTCTACATTCTAGAACAATACTGTATTTTCTTTTGCAAAACTACTAAATAACACAGCATTAGATAAACAAGGAACATCAAAAAACGAAAAAAAAAAAAACAATCAGTTGTTATTTTTAAGACACGAAGGCCAGCTGTTCAGAGTTCTTGCTAAAACAGTATAGTCAAGTGCATTTGCAAAACTCATCAAACTCCATGATGAAACTGGCCCCCATGAGACCATCCCAGGAAAGCAAGACCAAAACCTACCTCTGCTGCATTTAGTCTCAGAAATCACAAATTAACAAACAGCACCTCAGATTATGGCTATGGTTATGGAGGATTTACAGAGGATTTTGGATGCCTTGTTTTATAAAGTAGAAATAAATATAAATCAGTAAAAAGTATTGAATTAGAAGGTGTGTCCAAACTTTAGACTGGTATACACTGTACACATATACTGTATATATAAAGGTTTGTGTTGGAAATGTGTGCAAATGTTTTCAGCTGATGTTCCGAGAGAAGGCTATTATTTACAGAAGAAGGTTTATGGACACCTGACTGTCCCACCCATATGTTCTTGTTTTTCACCTCATTCCCGTTTAACCCCCTTTATATTCCTTTTTTAATAAGATCCACTATTCTGGGATTTTACAGAGTGGCGGTAGGTGTTAGTGAGGTCGGGCACTGGTGTAGGGTGAGGAGCTGTGGAGTGCAGCTGGGGTTCCAGTTCATCTCATTGGTGTTCAGTGGGCTTGAGGTCAAGGCGCTCTATGCAGGACACTCAAGTTCCTCTACACAACTACGACAAGACACTCAATTGTGCGCCTCTAACTTTTGGCCATATTGTGTATTATTTAAAAG
Source organism: Clarias laeviceps (assembly GCA_030014305.1). NCBI lineage: Eukaryota > Metazoa > Chordata > Actinopteri > Siluriformes > Clariidae > Clarias > Clarias laeviceps. Next base: position 22,836,811 of record JAQMYJ010000007.1, read on the forward strand.
CGAGGAAAAAAAGACTTTATATCGAGAAGATTGAGAGAGAAAGCTGTTTAAAACAGTGCTATAATTGGTTCATTTCATACTACATCTTATTTTTGTCTACTTTTTGTTTTTTTCTTTTCAAAATGCACCTTTCATGAAAAATGGTTCAATAGAAATATAATTTTTATTTCATATTTTTATACATGTTTAAGTGCTGCAGTTGAAGGTCAGTGATCTGATCTGCGCTACCGTATCACTTCCTCCAACACTCTACACCTGTAGCTAACATATAAACACGATCTACACTGGATCTGACTTTCCCATGACTCACCATTTTCAGTAAGATGATTGAGAGCACAGCGTTGACTGTGAAGAATCCGGCCACGACCATCATGAACACAGCGACTGGCAGGTTGCTTCCGATCATGGAGATGGCCATGATCCATCCACTAGGAGTGACACAGAATCTCAATTATTGAACAATTTATTAACCTTTATGATTTCTCTCATATCTTACAGTTCTGATTGGCTGGAAGCTGTTGATTAGTTTTCAACGACTCAAGTCACAGGTTTAAAGTAACACATTCGGTTTGACGCAGGGTGAACGCTCCATGTGAAATGTCTTCAAAATAATGTGTAATTGAGGTATTTTGACATTGTCTGTGAATAAACAGTTTATTTAGCTTTTATGGAAGGAGTCTCCACTGTCAGAACTTCTTCAATCAACATGTCTTTGTAACTCTTGGTTTTCAATCAAGAATTCTGCTCCGTACGTCTACACAAGCCTTACGGAGACTTGCAGCTTGAAGACAAAGACTTAATGAGAATTCTTTATTGAAAGCAAAGAGTTACAAAGATTTCTTGATTGAAACTCAAGACTTATTGATTTTGTCGCAGACATTTAAAAAAAAATAATAATAATCTTAGAAAATCTTGACGTTTTACAAAGACTCCTTGATTGAAAGCATTCCCAAATTCTTTTTTTATTTTTTTATTTCTGGACTTTTTTTCAAAATGTTTAAATTTTGGCATTTTTATTTTTGCGAATAAGGCCTTGTTCACATGGGCGTTAAATTTTTGGATAAACGAACGCGCTCTGAACGTCCTAGACGTTTATGTTGCGTTTTGTA
>JAQMYJ010000007.1:22840721-22852339 GCA_030014305.1 Clarias laeviceps
TACTGTGTAAGATGAGAAGAGGGAGAGGGGAGGGGCTAATTCCTCCTCTCCTCTTACTTTAGCTTCACACACACACACACACACACACACACACTTTCAGGATTTATTTTTACTTTTTTTAAAGGTAAAGTGCAGGTTAAATTTTTTTTTACTTTATATATTGTGTTAATTATTTTTCTGTATTTATTTTTCTGGGCTGTGGAACGAATAATTTGAGTTTCTATTATTTCTTATGGGAGAATTTGATTTTGATATGCGAGCCGCTTCTGGAACGAATTATGCTCGTAATCCAAGGTTCCACTAAATATCCTTATCCTTTAATTTTTTTCCCCCAGACTTTCCCTCTGATTTAGTGGTAGTCAATTGCAGAACTTTTCAACAAAAACTATATTTAAACATAGATTTGAATCGTATTAAAATAATAATTAAAATTATGGAGCTGGTGAAAAACGTGCCAGGAATATGGCAGAGGAAACAGAAAACAAAAAGGACACGGTTTTAACACAGTGCAGTTGTTACTGTGCTGAACACATGCAGAATTAATTTTTTGGTGTCTGCTCATTGAGGGCGCCAATAATTCATGTACAGTAACATCATAATAATGCTTGAATAAGACTTCTTTTTAGAGAAACGGACAAAACAGTAAAACTAGATGAGTGATGTACTGTAAGGTGTGTTGTTGCATTAAATACTGCACATAATATCTACGTACACATCCAGAGGTAGTACATCATCTTGCAGACCCTTTGGTACTCTGGTGGGATTTCCTCATTGAAATCCTGATAGAAACACGGCTTTATCGGGAAAAACCTCGGCAGCGGAGGCCAGTTGTTTTCTTTACCTGCAATCAAAATGATTTTCCCCATATTTCCATAATCAAAAATGACAATCGCAGAGTGTTTCCTTTAACTTAAGTGTGTGTGTGTTTGTGTGTGTGGTGATGGTGTTTCACCCCTTTCTGCGTTTCGGTTCTGGAGTTCCTGCTCCTTGCGTTCGAGCTCGGCTGCTTTCTTCTCCAGTTCCTCCTGCTGTTTGAGGAGTTCGGCCTGCGCTGCTGACGCCTTGGCCTGCACGACACACAGCCACACCACAGCCAGTTACACATTCTCATTTCCCATTGGCCCTGAATGCTGTTGAAGATTATTCTGACAGGTGCATCTTAATGTCCAAGTCTTAATAGAACTTAAAGATTAACTTCATAAACAGATTTTAAAAACCTGGTATAAAAAAATTGTTGATATGGACATGATCATTATGTTCTTTTAACTTTTTATTTATTGTTCGTGCTTTGTAACAAGCTGTAACTTTAAATGGGACTTATTATGCAAACTTCCCTTTTTCCCCGGTCATATTCAGACATTCAGAGGGGTCTCAAGTGTGCATGCACAAATAAAAAGCTGAAATCGGACTAAATTGTGCTTCTATCGAGATAATGTGTTTGGGAGTCGAGCAACTCCTGCGCTTATAACTGAATCGGACACAGAGACCAGCCTACAGGTAGGTGCTCTACTGATGATGCACGGTTCCTGTCCCGGGCTTTGACCTAAAAGTTGAACAAAAAGCGTAACAGGAGAAGAAGCCGCTAACAATATGGTGGTGGCGTCTGCCTTCGGGTAACAGCATAACCACAAAAGACAGGCTGCACCTCATTTATACAAAATGTACAGAGCTATTGAACAGTTGTACATGTTTTCACTGCTCGACATGATACCAGTTTGCCACAAGCTAACTTGTTTGTCTATTGTTTTGGTGTGTGATGTAACAGGTCAACTGGGAATACAATACTAACAAGCCGAAAGGGGGGCATGTCACCACCTCGTGTAGCAGAGACGGACATATTTCACTCAATATATGGATTCCACAGCCTTGCTTACTTAATGGGACGAGGACAGGGGCCTAGTCGAGCTGTTCAACTACAGCTGATAGACACTAAAATGGTGCATTAACTACGAAACCTTTTAAGTTTTTTGACGCAGGACAGTCTGAAACAGAGGCTGGTCAGGAAACACAGTATAAGTGATACAGTAAATGAAAGTTTTTGCTTTTGCCTAGGGATGATACGAGACAGGATGTGCTGTTATAATGAAATTATTTACTCGAGAATGGTCACTATGACTTTACACTTTATTCCTGAGATAAAATAATAAGTCTGTCAGGAGCACTACAGTGTCGTGGAAATGTTCCAGACGTGAACGATGCAAGAATGTGCTTTAATCTTCTAGGTTTAAGATGAGGAAAAGAGAGACAAACCTGAGGACTGGGCTCCTGGGTGGGCTGCAGAACAGCAGGCTGAGTTTTAACTGAGTACGGTATGTTAGATCCATTATCCTTTATGGGGAGAGAGAGAGAGATGTGTTTAAGGCAATATTCTTCTACAGACTAAGAAAAAAAGGTAAAGCTCAGTAAGTGAGACAGCCTGTGGATACGGGCTTATTTTACATGTGACTGATCAGGATCTAACAAATCAGGGCTTGATTTTGCAAGTAAGAGTCTCTTTTAACATTTGACACCACGGGTCCATCGTTCATATTTTTTTGATAGAGAGTAAAAGTAAGAAAGTGGAATGCTGTGACCTTCCATTAGTCTGTGTGGGAGTGGTTTAAAGAAAAAAAATTCTCATGCCATGAAAGATTTTCTTTAACTAAAAATGTTAAAGAATTTAAATTCTTAAATTTTTGAATAATACAGTGAAACCTCGGATTGAGAGTAACGCGGTTTGCGAGTGTTCCGCAAGACAAGCAAAGATTTTTAATCAATTTTGACTTGAAAAACGAGCATTATTTTGGTTTACGAGTACCGAGTATCACGTATCACGCATGCGCTTCTTGTTTTGACGCCGAGCGTCACGTGATCAATACTGAGCCAACAGTTTTTCTCTCACTTGTGCTGCGGAATTGTGGGTAATTGTCTCCCCCGCTGGGTCTTAGTGCTCGTCTCTTACTGGTATAATTAACATCCGTGAGCGTGTACTGTTTACTATAACACTGAGACCTTTTATTTTGTGTCTGTATGCGTGTGTGTACAGCGCGCGTGCAAAGCAAAAGCAAGTCTCATTAGAGAGGTTAAAGATCCATTTTCTCTCTCTCTGGATCAGCATGCCGTTGTGTGTGCGCGTAATTTGACACCATACCCCTTCACACACACATTCTCGCCTTTACACACACATACTCTCAAATAAGAGAGGAAAAAGGTTTACTGTGTAAGATGAGAAGAGGGAGAGGGGAGGGGCTGCCTCTTACTAGCTACACACACACACACACACACACACACAGCGCCTGTGCGCATAAACGGAAACACTTATCTGTCAGGATTTATTTTTACTTTTTTTAAAAGGTAATTAGTGCAAGTTAATTTGTCTTTATATTTTGTATTAATTATTTTTATGTATTTATTTTTTTGGGCTGTGAAACAAATAATTTGAGTTTCCATTATTTCTTATGGGACAGTTTGCTTTGATTTACGAGTGTTTTGGAATATGAGCCCTCTTCCGGAACAAATTAACACTCATAATCCAAGGTTCCACTGTATATTTATGCTTTATTTTTTTCATGAAAAAAAATTATAAATACAAATTGTTTACCCACAACCTTAAAAAAACCTTCAGGAATGTAAACATTCAATCATTCTATGTGTAATTAATTATGTTGTTTTATTAGTAGACTAGCTACTAACACTTGTGAAACCTTTTGACTACTATGACTTTCTTTAAAAAGAAAACCATTAAATACTTTCAAACAAATGATTTCGAATGTGCAGATAAGAATAAATAAAATAAAAGCTGAAAAATTACATCATAAGATGTGAAAGCCAATCGGCTTCCAGTATGCAAATTAGATGATAATATATGGACTTCACTCTGTGTAAGAAAAGCCTTGTTGTTTCTTAAAAAACTAGACTTTCAGCATTTAATACTAAACTTAAGTTTATATACGGTAAGTGATGCTTGTTTATCTCCGCATGATATTTTTATTTATTTATAAAATTTATTAGATGAAATTAAAAGCATGGCTAATAATTATGCATGTTTCTTGAAGTAGCTGCTTTAACATGTTTGAGAAACCTGTCCAGCATGTGACGTCGTTAATCTGGTCCACTCCTCTTTAATAAAAGCCTGGGTGTGAATCTCAGAGCCTAAGGCTTTTCAGCCAACGTCAGTGCTTTAATTGACTACAACACACCTTCACCTAGTGCTGGCTGATATGACCTAAAATCAATATCACAATTCATTTTTATAATAAGTTTTATCTCTATTACGAATAATGAATCTATTTTTGTGCCATCGTAGTTCACCGAAATAAGAACTCTTAAACCTGTGATTTCTTTCTCTAATTAAGAAGATTTCTCGTCCATGTTGCTTCCATGTCGCAGAATGGACCGGGTTGAGTCAATATGTGAACACACACAGCGGGGAAAATATCAACAGAATTTAAAAAAGATATTAACATAATAAAAATAATAATTATTATTACTATTATTTTTATTGTCATAGGCAAGATCATGTCGATTTGATCTTGAATGGTGGTTTCAATTAATTTTTATGAATTGCAGGGCTCTACCTTCAGCCATCACTTTTCTCAAAGACTTTTTTTTACAAAGTGTGCATACTGCTTCTCTAAATCCAATTTTTTTCAAATTTTACAATTTGACAAAATGTGTTAAACGTTTTGCCATATTTTGATGGTTTAATTAAAAAGTAAACCGACAGAATATGAAAAAATGGGATAAGAATATGTACTAGGAACGCATGTGTCTATTATAGTCCAACATCCATATCAAAGATCTGCAGTAGCCAGGGGAACTCCCTGCAAAGCCATGCAACACGTCACATGCGAAGGATGAAATGCACAAACATGGGAACACAACTTTATAACAATTAAACAGTACATAACCATCCTGTCACTGATGTTTAATTAAGTGTTTGCAGGGAGTCAGTGTATATCAGTGTCGGATGAGGCATCAATATCAGTCTGCCAACACACACAGAGCTCTGACGCTGGCATCATGCTGAAAATGGATCCCTAGTGGTGAAAGAACAGATGTTCTCAAGCTTTTAACTTAAACCTTATTAGGCTCTTTAGTGAAATGTGCACAGTAATATTCTGACCATATTCTCAATTGATGATTAAAAATAGCATTAAAAAAATATCCTTAACAAAATTATCCTCAACTGAAGGTCACATGAAAGCGTCAATGATGCTGCGGCTACTGACACCTTTAGAGGAAACAACATAATACACATTGCTAATTTGAGGTTTTTTTTGGTTTGTTTTTTAAAGGCATCGATAACAACTATTGAAGTGTGTACTGTATACATTTTTGTGCCCCTCTGTATGTATGCATGTGTGTATAGATAAATAGAGAGCTAGATACTTTATTAATCAAGAAGATCTATTTATTTATCTATCTATATAACGTTATTGTAAGTTTCAGTTATTTAATTTTGTGTTTCTTGACTGATGATTGGTTGTGAATGGTAACCTTTTTATTTCTTTTGCTCTATTGTTTTAATTAGTACGGTATGCTGCAAAATATACAGTACTGAAGCTCCAGCATGTGCGTTTGTCGACAGGCCATAGCAGTGCACATGCTCCTACTGTAGTAGTGAAAAGGAAGTTGTGTTGTGCAGTTGTTGTTGGAAATGGATCTCTTGACAGATTCATAGTTGAGTCTTATTTCTGCTCATACAGAAGCTGTGAATGGGGACCGAGTTTGAAAAACGTAGCAGAGCAATTCCAAAAGAGAGAAATTTAATACGACGGCACCAAGTTACACAGTTATGCTGTTTATTGTTACGAAATTCCCTGGTAGTGTACTGCGTCAACCTTACGAATTGAGAACATTGAGAATCTGCGTGAACGATATGAACACCATGAATGGTGAATCAACCTTACGAATTGATGTGTATGTTATTTTCTTTCAGGAGAAATAAACCCACAGATGAGCGACACGGTAATATTATTCGTCTTTTCATTTCACTACTGTAATATTTTGGCGCATTCTGTACTTTTTTCATTGTAAAGCACTTTGTTAGCACGAGTTAACAGCTCGTTATAAACGGTGCTATATAAATAACCGTGTGATTTGATATGGGACGGGATAGCTCAGTGGTTAAGGTAATAGGCTACCAATCAGAAGGTCCAAAAGTTCAAAGCCCAGCACCACTAAGCTGCCACTGCTCGGCCCATGATCAAAGCCCCTTAACCATCAACTGCTCGGATGTATAATGAGATAAATGGAAGTCACTCTGGATAAGAGCGTCCGCCAAATGCTGTAAAAAGTGCGATCGTGCAATTTAGTATTAGAGGTGAAAACAGACATTAGTCACACTGTTCTGTATCTGATCATATACGTATATTTCTGTACAAATTCTACTAAATTACATATCATTCAGTTATGTATTGAGATTGATGTCATTGTAACATGTTTAAAGATTGAATTATTTTTAAACTATTTGTATTAAATGATGATGATGATGATGATCCTACATCATCACATCTAGAACAGATGTGATAATCACTGTAAGATTATTTGTTTAGAGAACGGGTGGACATTGCAGATCTACACAGAGGTAATTTTGTGATGCGTAGAAGTAAGTAGAGATGTCTCAGTGTTTTTCTTTGTGTGTGTGTGTGTGTGTGTAGTGTGTAGTGTGTACAGTATGAGTATTGAGTCTCACCTGGCCCCTGGCAGAGAAAGGGTTGTACTCGTCTATACCCTCTCTCCCTGCGCTAGTCGCCTGGGTCACTGAGGGATCCTGTCAGGCAGAACAAAACAAACATTTTACATTAAGATGCAAAGTTAAAAGACAGACGTGTCAGTGTAGAGGCTTCATCACAGTGTGGCACAAACACCTGAGCTGCAGCCTGAATACATATTTTATTGCTTTGGCCTGAATGGAGAATAAACTAGAAGCATCATTAAATGTATACACTTAACAGGTCGAATAAATCAATTAAATCCTAAACATTACATTACATGTTGTTTATCATTTATCCTTACATAAAAACAACTATTTTTAACAACAGCAAGAAAAACACTTCCTAGATACGCCTCCAGCGCGTACTCGAATCTGATTGGTCTTCGTGGCTGTCACTCACAGCAGCCCAGTGAAAACCCGCCCAAACAGGTTTCACGCGGAAAGAGTTTCACATTCATGAATTAAACAGCTCTTATCATATTACAGCGGGTTTAATAATGGTGTAGCTCTTTACCTGGAAAGGATTCACCTCCACAGGAGCGGCGAAAGGATTGCTGTCTAAGCCCGACATTATGTTATTAGTAATATATATTTTTTCTATTTTAATTCCCTCTGTAGGTACGGAACAGGTGCGCGCCGCCGACTCTGTCGCGAACCCGCCTGCGCAAGTCTCTCGGCAACGTGGTGCGCATGCGCAATGCAGTCTGCGGTGACTCGCCTCAGGTCCGGTCTCTCAGGTTAGACAAGGGAGGGACACAAAAGCTTTGAATCTCAGTTTATTTGCCGACACCTGAATCATTGCACTACGTGATTTATTAAACAGACACACAAATGCTAATTACACAGTAATTATGGCAGATATTGTAAATAAAAAAAAAAAATGTAAATTTATATATATATATAGATATATATATATAAATAAATATAAAATATAAATTAGAATTCCTTACATAAGTGACAGCAATAATAGAATAGAATAGAATAGAATAGAATGCTTTTTTTTAATGATTTAAAGGTGCAGTAGGCAATTTTTCCCTCTTCATTCCCACCTATCAGGAATAACGTTGGCGGCACTGTGGCCTCGCACCTCCAGGGTCCTGGTTCGATTCCCGCCTCTGTTTGTGTTTGGGTCTGTATTCCTCCCGCAGTCTAAAGAATAAGCTAATTGGCATTCCCAGATTGCCCATAGTGTGTGTGTGTGTGTGTGTTAGAGGTGAATCCGTGTGTGCACGGATCGAGTGCCACTTTGCCCAAGGTGTACCCTGCCTCGTGCCCCAAGTCTCCGGGAATAGGCACCAGACATCTCGGGTACGCAGGATAAAGTGATCTAGACGATGAGTGAATTAGTGAGCAATAACATTAAACCCAACTGAATAACACTGATCATCTCTTACACTACTGTCTCACAAGTCACTGCTGCGGTGCGAGCGAAAATGGATGTCCCACTTGTGATGTACATGGAAGAAGGGCATCTGCAGTGATCTTTTTTTTTTTTCTCTTGTGGCCTGAGGGTGTAACCAGGGGGCCAAAACAACAACTCACGGAAGAGCATTAACAGAAGTGTTTGGATATCTGCAAACAAGAAAATTTGGACTGATACTCTAAGGAAGGTGAAATTTTTTTTATTTATTTATTTATTTTTAAAGAGAATCGTTACTGGTGACGAGACATGGATTCATCACCACGAGCCTGAGAGTAAACGGCTCCTCAATCATCGACCAAGAAAAAGTCTAGTAGTCAAATTCATCAATGCTTATAGTTTTCTGGGACTCTCAAGGACCAGTATTGGAACATTCAGGAAAAAGGTTCAACAATCAACATTGCTCGTTACAGTGAGATGCTTATTAAAGAGCTGAAACTTAAATTTTAAATGCAGAGGACCGCCCATAGTGTCGACACTTCATTTTTAAGTGTTAATGCATCATCCCTATAGTCCTGATCGACTTTCACCTGTTTGGTCGCCTGAAAGCAGATTCACTTCTGATGAAGAAGTGACGACAGTGATGCATTTGTGTATCTTTGGAAACCGGAGTACCCTGAGGAAACCCACCAAGCAAACTCCATGCACACAGATGGGAATCGAGCCTGGCCGGGAATTGAACCCAGACGGTGCAAGGCGACAGTGCTAACCACTACACCACAGTACCGCCCTGCTGAATCTTTTTTTTTGTAGCCTGCAATGCGCCTGGTATGTGTGTGTGTTGCTCTCCTGGAGAAGAAACGGCCCCAGGATGCGCTACAGGGAGAAAGCAACCCAGCAGAGGCAGTATGATGCTGAGATAATGTTACCCTGACACATACCACCTACCTAAACATTGCTTCAGACCAGGGACACCCCTTTGGAACAACATTCCCCCTTATTCCCTGCCACACTGTAAAAACTATTTAGGAGCGCTTTGAGGAATATGATAAAGAATGTTGACTTGGCCTTCAGATTCCCCAGATCTCAATCTGATCAGCCATCTGTTAGATGTGATGGACAAACAAGTCCACTACATCTTAACTTACAGGACTTCAAGGATCTCCTGCTATCGTCTCTGTGAACAAAACCACAGCACACCGTCAGAAGTCTAGTGGAAACCAGGCCTTCATGGACAGAGCCGTTTTGGCAGCACTGCATGATATCAGACAGGTGGTTTTAATGTTATGGCTGACTGGTGTGTACAAATAAACCAGAATATTTACAGAGCATGACTTACAAAGATAAACGTTAAGTTTTAAGATTTAATAAGGTACGAAGGTTTGGAAAACTGGCTCCTAATGCAGTGAAACCGTTTGGGTTTGGGTGTCTCTCCTGTCAATGATCTTATAAACACTCCACTGCTGGAAAAGCTTCATGAACAAGAATTTAAAATATTAATTATAATTCTAATATTAATCCTACCTAATGATTAGAGACCTACCTCGGACAAAAAGACTAATCAGATCTATTGTACTTTTAAGAATGTTGGGCAGGGCTATTTATTTAGCTTAGCCTTTTGTGAAGGTGCAGATCTGAGGGACTCAGGGACTTTTAGGTAAAGGTGCAGATCTGAGGGACTCATGGACATACAGTACAGTAAAATTATGGTGAACTTGTACAGTTATGTTTGCATGCTGTCTTCTCCGACTCTCATTGATCACTCAGGTTTGTTTACGATGAAGCGACTGGTTGCTTTAATTCCCAGGGAGAATTTATGTCTGTAATTCCTTCTGGCTCTCCCTTTTAGTCATGCCGTCATATGCAGGTCCCTGATTGCACTCTGCACGAAATATATACATTCACTTTATACAGGGCTGTTAGCATACCCAACCCTCTCTCTCTCTCTCTCTCTCTCTCCATTTCTAGGCAGTTTTTCTGTGATTGCAGTCACTCAATAGTTTAGGACTGAAATTCCCACTAGTTTTTATTTTACCCAAGCTTCAAAAACAAATGAGAACTCTATATTAACTTAAACTCCTTTCCTGTTATATTAAACTTCCAACCTCATAGCACATACTGCATTTCTTACCCCGCATGTACATGTTTTCTAATTTATATCCAAATTTTTAATTCTGTAAAGCTGTTTTGTGACAAAGACCACTGTTAAAAGTGCAAAATCTACAAATAAAACTGAATTGAACTACGTTAGTTTTTATAAATTACATTCATACATAAAGTATGTGCATTGTAACTAACTAACTAACCGATATTACTACTACTTATAGTAAAAAATACATATTTTTCAAACACTAAATAATGAATCCATGATGACCGTAAAAAAGTGCACCTCTCAGTTAACTTTTACAGCTTTCATTTTAATGAGCTGGGGGAAAAAAGTCTCTTATAACCACAGACATCATTTTCTGTGTGTTAAGAAACAGTTCTTTAAATGCACTTTACACACACACGCGCACACACACACACAGACCTGCGTAACAGAACCAGAACCTATTGCTGAGGCTGGACCCACAGCCAGCGATCAGAAGTTCAAATACTATACGAGATAATACGCTTTAACACAATGGGATGTTTTTCATCCTTGTGTAAATGTAAAAAAACAAAAAACAAAAACAAACCTTCAGTAATTAGCGTGAAGCCTTTGGGCTGAATACCACAATGCCACATACCAAACCGCAGGAAACGTTCAGGTATGTGAGGGGGAACACAAAAAGCACAGTGAGTAGAGATGTTTCACCGCCAGTTTGGTTTAGCAGATAACTACTTGGACTCCATGGACTTACTCCCACCGAGCTGCACGTCATGTTTAGTTACATGGTAACAGATTGTAATCAGAATTTTACAGCTGGCATTTAATAAAGACAGCAGATTCTTTAATGACAATATAATTTATAATGCTAATGGTACAGAATGCTGTGTATCACATACTGCGATGAGCATAAGTTTGTCTTCATGTAGGAGCTAAAGAGAGACAACAGAGTGCGTGAGTACTGGCCGGCTTCGAGAAAAGCTGCACAGGAAACATCAGTAACATGAACAGTGATTTGAGCAAACAGTCACATGCTGCCTGTTTTTGGTATGCGCTAAATGCTTTAGTCGACAATTAGATGACTCAGATGTATATATATAAAAAAAAGTAGGACAACAGAACGGATGGATGGCTGTTAGCAGGTTACTGATGCAGTAGGCTGATTTTTTTTTTTTTTTTGTTAACAGTCTTCATTCAGCGGGGATCCTCTGGCACTAAAACATCAGCTGACTTGGTCCCTTCGTAGCCGAGATTCCCGTCCAATTAAAAAGCAGCGAAAAACTTCAAAGTGGTTTTCACATAATTATCCACACACACTCCCTCACAAGCAGCTGTTGTCTCACGCCGCTTTCCAAAGTGTTCATAACAGGAAGAAAGATAAATATAAAAGAATTTAACAACCCAGAAAATCACTGGTGTTCCAGCTTAGTACATTTTATGTCATTTAATATATTTATAGAGAGATTTATATA
>JAQMYJ010000007.1:22852352-22875416 GCA_030014305.1 Clarias laeviceps
TATATACCATGTAATTAAAATTTTATTAAATAGGCCGGGGAGTGAAATACATACACAATTATAGAGCACGCTGCTTAACATGGTTATAAAGTGTAAACTTCAAAAGCAGCCAATGGTTGAGCTTGAGTTCATGGAGTCTGGACTATGCATGGCCTTGTCTCCGGGCTGAGGAAAGCCGCCTGCAGCCGAGCAATAAACTTGTAATGTTTAAATTTTTTTTTATTCGATCACATTATCTTTCACCCTTTCCTCCATCTCACTGTTCATCTTTAATCCGTGACTCAGTCTGTGATCTGACCCTGTTTTTGCCAGCGGAGTTTCTCCACCACGTTTCTTCTCCATCTTTATCTCCATGGCACTTTAGGGACTGGTTCTGCTGTCGCTGAGGACGTAGCCAGAGGAGAGCAGAGGAATGACAGCAAATGAGGGAAGACGAGCAACTACTTCACACCATGAACTCGTTTTTGCCATATAACACTAGCTGCTGTGCCTGAAGGTCTGGGTCTCTGTTGTGTCCCTGGTCCTCTAGGGGTTTCTGAGGAGAATACTTGGCGTTGTGCGGCTTCTTGCTCTTCTCTGGGCTGAAAGTGCCTCGGGTGCTGAAGCGGGGCCTCTCGTCGCCGTCCTGCTCGGTTGCATCCTGGCTGGACGGAGGCATTTTGGATCGGAGCCGGAAGCGCCGTGGAGGAGCAGAAGGCTGCGAGGAGACTGAGGACATGGTGGAGCACGAGTCCACAGAGTCCAGAGAGTCAGGCTGTCTCCGTAACATCCTCCTGCTTTTCCCCTGGGCCTTCTTGGGGCGGGTGGCAGCTAACGGGGTGCCTTTTTCTGAAGGACAGAGGAGCATAATGTAGAAAAAGGATATTTTTTAAAATAGTAATAGTAATAAAAATAAATAATCACAAGTGTCCAAGGCTCAAGCCATTTCTTTAATTCAATATATACGCTCACACCATACTGTAGCATACCTGAGAAATCAGAGACGGCACCTTCAGAGTCTATGTTCAGGTTTTCGGAGCTGTCAGCAGTTCCTATAGACGCTTCAGACTCCAAAGTCTCGTCGTCAGACGCTCGTGGCTCCAGGGACAGCATCTCGTACGTCAGCTCCTCTCTACAGACAGGGACAGGTTCCACATTTTAAATTACAGCCCTCAAACATTTCTCATTTTCTCTCAATTGCACACTTACTTCTCCTTCTGCAGACTCTCGATCTGTTCCGTCAGCACTCTTTCTTCTTGCTGCATGGCGACTTGCTGCTGCTCCGTCACGTCGGCGTCTCTGATGGTGTCCTCGTCTCCGCTCTCCTCCGTAACCTCAGGGGCAGAGGGAGAGCGAGGACTCACAGGAGGAGATGGTGACTGATAGCTGAGCTTACGTGGTCGTCCTTTACCCTGTTGGGAACGCCACACTTCTGTTAGACTCGGAAATCCACAGTTAACAAACGGCACCTCGGATTAGAGCCGTTATGAAGGCTTTACAGAGCATAAGTAGCAGACACATCTCAATCAATTTTGAACAATTAACTGTTCAAAGGTGACTATTGCAGAGAGGAATAAAAATCAGGAAAGACCATGAAATTAGAAGTTTTTGACTGGTGGTGTAGTTCTGAAAGCTCGGCAAGCTCTCTGAAATATGTTTCTCTTTTGCACATATCACGACCCTTGACTAAAGTTCAAACGTTTAAAAGCGCGGCAAGTCCTAATAGTGAAAAGGGATAACATTACATTTAAAGTTTTAATTTTGACTATAGCAAAGGAACATCATAGACATTGAGAGCTGATACTTGATCGCAAACAAAACTGATTAGGCTTCATGTCCAATTTAAAACCCAACAGTTTAGTCAAAGTATAACACTCACATAACTATAACACAACTGACACTGACATAACTAACAGTAGCATTTCAGACATTTTTAGGCAGACAGACTGTATAAAATGCCTCTATGCCGCTGTTAAACTGGCTCCTTACCCAACATGACAAAAATCCCCCCCACACTTTTTTGGTGCAAAGTTTTATTTGTTTATTTAATTTAAGTTGTACAAAAATGAGATTTTAGGTCACTTTGGCCAAATGCTGTAATGTGTCCTATACCACATATTTTGTATGAACATTATTACATTTTAGTTCCAGGAACCGCAAACTTGGTTGTTTATTGGTTGAAAACTTACCCTTTTTTTTTCCATTTCAGTTTTTCTTATTCATTACTAAAAGCACTCAGTCACACAGACTAACTACAACAAATACAGACACAAGGTGTTTATGTTACAGGTTACCTTTCTTGCTGCACTGGCCTGCATGTTGTCAGGTTAAACAAAAGAAAAAGAAAAGGAAAACATTAGCTCCTAATGTAAATAAGGCATTTAAAAAGGACACAGAACAATAAGATGAACCACACCGAGGGACGAATGCCCACCCTTGAAGCGAATACATTCCCGCTAGGTGACCTTGTGAAAAGATGCCAGTGGAAGTGATCTTACTGAGTGGGACACAGATACACTGGAGTGGTGTGATGATGGTGACAGAGAGAGACCACAAAGTGCTGGGACTTGACCAATGAGGGGTGGCTAGAGTGAGGCATACAGTACATAGTGAGTACGTACCGCTGCTGCACTGCGGGTTATGCTCATAAACCTAACCGCGATTACTACAGGCCTCTGGATTAGAGAGCAGACGGGATATGAAGGAACAGGGTTAAAGGGGTACGACAGAGCACAAATTCAGGGTTAAAGTGTAAATGTGTGTTGTGGGGTGTTGGGTCACATGGCGCCATCTGTTGTGTTTCGATTTTACTCACCATAGACCTGCGGATGAACGTCAGACGGCTCTTTGCTTTATTCTCAGCGAACTCCAGGGTGTTGATATCCTTCAGCCGGGCTTTGTACTTGTTCATCTGCTCGTAAATGATCAGTTCTACACATCTGTATATATATATAAAAAAAAAAAAGCACACACACAATAATGACATTTAGAGAAATTATTCACCGAAACCGGCAATTTATAACGAGCGATTTTGCTGGAAAGTGGACCATAGTTTACTGTACATGTGAACAGTTCATTCAGAAAAACGCTGTCACAAAAAGTGAGTAGTGAAACTGTGGCTGTCGTGTTCAGCAAACCAATCTGCTACTGCTACTGAAAGCCAACAGAGTGTCATAACATACGCTGTGGTTTTGCTGATATCCTGAACACTCTGCAAGGGGTCGATCGTGTCGGGACACCGCAAGATACAAGGAGCGAAGACAATGGCCAGCGCGTTGCCGGACATCCGGTTGGTCTCTTCTTGCAGAGCAATCCTGTAAGACACCCCCATGAACTCGTGTGAAGGTTCATAAACTTGTGCATCCGGTGAAATGTTCTTAAACTATACATGTTTTGACGGATGCTCGACGACAGGAGAACAGGATTAGGGAGTCCCTCACCTGACCAAGTGGAAGATGAGCCTTTCCAGAGTGTTGAGGTGAGTTCTGCTGAGCTGATCGATCACAGAGTACACCCCTCGTACCACCTCTTTTTTTTCTTGAAGGCCTGGGGGGAAAAAGAAAAAAGTACATTTAGACTTGTGCGACAATGACCATAGTCACATTTTTATTTTCAGAAACACACAGTCCCTGGTTGTGTATTGCAGTACAGGTAGACCCCGACTTATGAATGAGTTTCGTTCTGGGAGCACGTTCGTAAGTCGGATTTGTTCTTAAGTCCGACACAGTAAATCTTAAACACCTTTGACACGAGGATATAAAGTAAAGCATACCAATCCACTTGGCTAAATCTAAGCGGTGCATCTGTCCCCTTTCTCCACACTGCCATCATGTGGCCAGAAACCACAACCGCATGTAAGCCATTTTAAACGTGCCTTACGAGTACTTAATCTCACACTTAAAATGCAACAGTGTTGTCTGCGCCCTTGAACGGACGCCATCATTATATCCAAGAGATGTTTTCCACTGTATTAGACTGTGAACTCTGTTTTGTTGAGGATTTTTCCGAAATTAGGATTATTCACCATCAGGACAGCTTTACAGGACAGACATTTTCTATCATCGTGCTCCCGGACTGATTCATTGAAACCGTTGAGGTCGAATCATTTCTCCCGTGATCCGTTCGTATCTGCGGTTCTGTACAGCATAACTAATTTTTATTTAATTATATATCTGGTATAAGTACAATTAAGTAAGAATAGTATAATATAGATCTATCTAGACCTTGAAGGATCTTCACTTCCTTTCACCTTAACAAGGGAATATTACAACCCTGGCAAAAATTTTTTTTGGTAATTTTAAGCCAGGCTAATCGCTTACCCGTGGCTCTTAGAAATTCCTCATAAAGTTCAAAGGTCATTAGGGGATTAGGCAAATCACGCAGCCACTGTTTGAAAACGCTGGCGATGACATGGATGTTGTAGTCGTCCAAGTTTGTACTGCTAACATCTGTACAACAACAATGAAATGACAAAATACATCATTTTATTCATAAGGAATGCTGACAATCATCACTACACTCGTCTCTGTTCTATTAAGTTAGTTTAAGTACCCTACCTGTGTCCAGACCCTGTTTCAGTTCCTTGATCTTATTGGCAGAGCCGGATTTCCTGTAGATGCCTTCTGTGTAGAGGCCATGCATCTCGATATAGTTAATGAGTTTCTCTACCACCAGAGGTACCGATCGGTCATCCTGGGTCAAACGGGAGACGTCTACACCAAACTGCCTCGATGATAGCTCAGGATCATACTACCCATAAACACACACACACACCAAACAACAATTAAAACAGTTCGTAAACATATCCACCTTGAACAAACTGAATAATCATATTTTAAAATTACTGACTGTGCAAGACTTATTTTGATCTGGCCTCACTTTGGCTAACGGCTTCTTAAATTACTCACAAAGGCTGCACAATTTGATTATTATTTTTTTTTTAAATAAATCACATTGTGATAATTCTGACACATAATTGCAATTGTAACTTAAACTGCAATGTAATTAAATATTCCATATTTTTATTTTATATTATAAATATATTCCATGTATTTTATATCCAAACACACTTATCTAGGCCAACAGCAAATAATCTCATTTAGAAGACTTTTGGCAATGTTTGTAACCTCACACACATTAAAAACATTATTGAAAAACTCTACATAAATTCCCATCAGGTATATTACCTGAAATAAATTTCAGCTTTTTGTGGTTAAATAATTGTACAGGTCCATGCTGTAATTTTGATCTTTCTATGATTAATTGTGCGGCTCTATTACCCACAATGCTGTTTGACTAGCTACTGATTGTGAAACAAGAACAATGCAGCAGCGCTTTAGTCCTTTATCTTTCAAAGATCAGTTCTTTCATCTGTACACAGCTTACAAATATTTAACTTTCAACCTTATAATGCTACTACATCACGCTCTTCATCCTGTTTATCTTTAGCCTATAAAGGCCGAATCTGTACAACTGTGTCATGTTGCTTTTGCTCTCTTTGAGACCAAATCTTTCTGTGCCCAATAATTTTATAACGTGATATTATAATACACAGATCGGCCATAACGTGAAAACATGGAAATATATTACACCAAATATTCCCGCTTGAGCAGCCAGGGGAGCTCTGGCCCCTCAGAGTATGACCCCCTCAGGGGGGTGCTGTGGTGTCTGGCATCCTTTGGGTGCTGTTGGTTGCAGGGTGGGGCCTCCATTGATCAGATTCATTTGTTTGGCGCATTACATGGATGCTTAATCAGCTCGAACAGATCAACAACTTTGAACTCTTTGCCTGATAAGCCCCATACGCGGCAGGCTGTGATGCAGTGATGCATGCTTCATTAGCTTTTCTATGGGATTAGAATGGAAGGGCTGACCTTTCGGCCCCATAAGTATAGATGAGACTTTGGGTGTCCATGACCATGTCACAAATTTACTGGTATATATTCATATTCAGTGTTATTCAGTTGACCTAGTGGTGTGTTAGCGTTGTAGCTGATCGGTGTATGTAATACGTTTTAGGATGGACCGTGTATGACTTGTGTCTCAGACAAATTCAAATTCCCATTTGCATGTGATAGTTCCTTACCTTCTTGCTGCACTTGCTGATGGTCTTCAGACAGCACTTTCTGTGACAAGCGTATCGGCACACTACACACGAAACGGACATTTTAATCCGTCTCCTTCCAGCTAAAATCATGTCTCATGTACATCATACAGAAAGGTCACACAGTATATAAAAAGCAGCTGTTAAGCTGAAGTAGGCATTGCTTTAAACACACACCAACATGTGCTCAACAGTAAACAGTTTGATTATAGTGAACTGGGGTCATGGCAATGTTCATGAGGAGTCTCGAGGTAGAGGACACAAACTCACGTTTGCAAACACACGCTCTGTCCATCATCCAGATTAGGGAGGAGCAGAACTCGCAGTAGGTGGGGATGCTGTACTGGGTGGACTTGAAGATGTGGCCATTGTGTTCCTCTACCTGTTAAAAATGAACAAAAGAAAGAATAAAAAGGTGAGCAAAAAAAAAAAAAACATAAAAATTAATGGTTTAATAAAAAGGAAATAATGCACAATACAGGTTGTAATCATACTCACAATATCAATGTCCTTTTTCCTCCTCTTCTTTCGATCTGGCTTGATGACCTGGAACAGAAATCAATTCCACATTATTTTACTATGGGATTCAATTACAAAACAACTAATCAAACCAGTCATAAAAATATATAGGATTATCATAATAACAGGCAACAAATATCATTTCCTCATTTCCAAATATTTTTCATTGCCAAAAGTATGTGGACACCTGACCATTACACCTACATATCCTTGTTCAAAATCTCAGTACAGATTTATTCCCCATTGCAGTTATAATAAGCTCCACTCCTCTAAGAGATTTTAGAGCATGACTATGGGAATTTGTATCAAATCAGCTTTAGTGAGGTCAGGCACTTGCCACACTATATTGCCAAAAGTATTCGTTCACCTGCCTTCACATGCATATAAATTTGAGTAACATCCAAGTCTTAATCTATAGGGTTTAAAATGATGTTGGCCCCGCCCCCTTTGCCGCCAAAACAGCTTCAACTCTACTAGGAAGGCTTTCCACAAGGTTTAGGAATGTATTTATTGGAATTTTGTGGTCATTCTTTGAGTAGATCATTTGTGAGGTCAGACACTGATGTTGGACGAGAAGGCCTGTCTCGCAGATGAATGGTCACAAATTCCCACACACTCCTAAACCTTGTGGAAAGCCTTCCCAGCAGAGTTGAAGCTGTTATATCTGCAAAGGGGGCGGAGCCAACATCATATTAAACCCTATGGATTAAGAATTGGATGTTAAAGTTCATATGCATGTGATGGCAGGCGAGTGAATACTTTTGGCAATGTAGTGCATGTTAGTGAGGAGCCTTCAGTTTCAGTTCATCCCAAAGGTGTTCAGTGGGGTTAAAGTTATGTCTCTGTGTGGGACATTAAAGTTCTTCCACTCCAACTATAACACACCATGTCCTCATGGAGCTCACTTTGTGTACAGGGTCACTGTGGTGCTGGATCTGGTTTGGACCTCTTAGATCTAGTTGAAAAGCAGACATTCTATACGAAGTGTGAGCTTCCAAATCTGTGAGAAATGTTTGATGGAGACTCAGGTTAGGGTGCGACACTCAGGTGTCTGAACATTCTGATACAAGTTGCACGTCAATCGTTGTTTGGTTTAAGTTGAAGTCCCAGGGTCGACTCCAACGTTATGGCTCAGTTAGCGGCACAGCTAGCGGACATTCGCCTTAGTTTGGAAATAGTTTGGTCAGAGATGAATTCTTTATCATTTTATGTAAAAACAGTCACAAGTACCTTGTTCATACTGCTGTCCAGTGGCTTGTACTCCGTCATGAACTCGTCTAAGAACACTTTAAAGGTGTTCACCCAAACTCGAACGGGCGATTCGCTCCAGTCTCTCTGCTCCTGACGCATCGTCTTCTCTAGGATCTGCTCGAACAGTGCGTGTAGGTCTTTATAGCGGATGCTCTTCCCATCATCCATCTGCACAAAACAATAAGCAAAAGAGATAAAAATGACCAAATAGTGCAAGTTATAGATAAAATTATAGCTGGGTTGCACTTCCTTTTTTTATGTTAATAATAATGCATATTCATTTCAAAACCATGGGGGATGAAAACATTTGCAATTAACTGTACACCACCTGACTGAGATGATATCAAATCTACCAGTTTAAAAGTTTATAAAGTTATGTCAATTACTTTATAATTGACATAACTTATTAGTATTAAAGACACTCTAACCATCTGAACTGTTTCTCTAATGTACTGCATTCTGAGTGATTTAAGGCAACAGAAATATGAAATGTGAAGAAAAGTTTCACAAATGTGATACTTAAACAAATATTCACTGTTTATCAGACGCTTGTTAAATTACTCACAGTCAAAGCGGTGGTATAAGAGTTGAAAATGTTCAGGCGGAATTCCTTCAGTGCTTTTTTAAACACAACGTCCACCATCGTGTCTTTCTTACTGTCCTCCGTATCTAGATCAGCAATCTGTGAAACATTGGGTACATTAGGTACTGATTCTGATTTTAAGGTAATTGATTAACTCCGAGAAGAATCTTTAGACTAGTGCTTAAATGCATGCGGTACTGTACCTTCTTCATGAGGAACTCGTTCATACTCTTGTAGTCGTTTGCACATGTGAGGATCTGTAGTGCGTCGTTCTGCCACTGGGCGGGCTCTAGAGCTGCGCTGCTGATCTTTACACTGCGATGCCGCTTCACTTTGGGCGAGGGCTCCTTGTTCTCCTTGAACTCTGGCAGGGAGCTGAATTCAGGGCTATTAGGAGGGGACAAGGACTCTCCTGCACACACATACACACACAAAAAGAAGTCTTTAACACAAAAATCTACATAAAAAAAACAAAAAAAAAACATTTTTGTTTTATTACTTGTAACCATCATCTCACCTTCCGCCACGAGGAGTGCAGTATCAGGGTAGTCCCCGTCTAGAGACTCACCGGCATACATCAGTCTGTCTCTGGACGTTTTCTTCTCTCCCTGCTTTGTCTTCCCCCAGAACCTCATCTTGCCCCGAACCCTGAGCACAAAACGCACACATTATTTTTGACAATTGCTGAGGAAAAAAAAAGCTGAACAAACAAAAAAGAAGAAGCCTGGTTTCCGACCTTCCGTCTCCATGTGAAATCTTTCTCAGCGAGTCACCCTTGCCGAGGTCCCCAGAAGACATGGCTTTATGCATCATCCTCTTCTGCTCTCCGAGGAATGTGGATGGCTGAGAAATGACAAAGCAGTTTGTTTAAACTGATAACAGAGCAGCCTGTTATTTGTGCTTTCGGGTTATGTTAAAAAAAAAATAATAGAAAAAAAAAACTCCCAACAGATATCGAACTTTCTGTATAATCAAATACATTAACTCTTCACATACAAACCACAACAGAACATTCTTTTTTTCACTATTATTAACACTATCATTACCACTATTGATTATTTATAGCTTATACAAGATTAATAATTAATAGAGACCCATGTACCAACTGAATCTCTATATAGTGCTTCTGTAGTGTATGTATGATTACCACAGACAGGAATTTCAACATGACTAAGGACAGCTGTAAATTGAATTAAGAGTTTAAAATACTATGAGGAAGACATACAGTAAGAGGACGTCTTACCAATACCGTTCTTTACTTTTAGCCTATGATTAAATAAAAAGCAATTCTGGAGATTGTTCATGTTAACTGAATTGGACAGATTTACAGCTTTGTATACAAAATTGCTTTGGCTTAAGAAAGAAAAAAAAAGAAGAAGAAGAGAAATCCATGTGATCTACAAGAACAGATAGATTTCTGTGACAAAATTGACTGCTGCTATTTTGGACAAAAGCTTACATTTCGACATAGAGATCCAAATATGCACTGATCTTTTTTTTCTCTCCAAATTACAACTAACGAACAAATTAAGTTAATGCACAAGCTAATAAACTAGAGAACAACTGCCCTTAGAATTTTACATTTAGGTAAGTTTCTTTGTTGTTGAAATTCTTGCCATAAATAATCCACATACACAACTGAAAAGATTTAAACATTTACAGTACGGCATTTTACCCAAAGTTACTTTGGAAACACTGTAGTATTCCATTAAATACAAAATGAACAAATGGACACTCAAAGAACTTACATCAATACAATGAGAAACATTTGTTGCAAAAAGCGTGAAAGTAACAGAAGACAAGATAAAAGATGGTGAGAGGCTGTGAATAAATCTACAGGGTAAGGGAAGGCCAAAGGAGACACCAGAGACACCGTCCTGCTCCTGGCTCTTATAGGAAACTACTGGTGAGGACAGAGAAACAGCTGGTGTCTAAAGAGCATGCAGTGGTGATTATTCTGGGTGCTGAGACACGAGAATCTCTGACTAACGCAGATTGCAGGCAAACCCAGAGCTACGTTGACGGTTACTGTCTAATCTAGTACAATAATCAGAATGTAAAGCATAGTTGGGTTAAAACTTTTAACAGTCAGAATCAGAAACACTCTTGGTTTAATCCATATCTGTGTGGCTGAGATTTACAGCAATGCCCATATCACAATCCACAGTCTTCAAAACTAATAAATGGTCTGAGAAATCATTTGGGTTTGTGTCGGTCATATTTCTTTGGGTTTGTGTCTTTTTTTTTTTATTCTAAAAAAAATAAAATAATAATAATAATTAAATAGTTTCTGCCATCACAGATGAGGATGATTTTCAAGAAATGTTTCCTAGATTACAGTGTACACTGTGAAATCCACAGTGCGGCAGCTCTTTAAGCGGTGAGTACAGAAGGTCTAGGAGATTCTGTAGGTTAGCTGTAGAGAGAAACCACGCTGTCGGGTCTGGCGCCGTAAGAGGGCCACGTTTTTTGAGGAAGCGTGGGCCGTTTAATTACCATTTCAGAGTCACTGTGACATGCGTCTAGTGTCCCCCCCTCTGAGTCCTGCTTGGGGAGGGGTGGGCCAATGGACAGAGGGGTCTCATCGTACTCTTCCTCCTCTGACTCCCCCTCCCCTGGAGGATTTGAACCGCGGGTCAGGAAGTCTGAGCGTGTCCGCGCCATGCGGGCTTTTTTATGGCCTGGTCTGGCAACCTGATCAACCAAACAATAACAACACAAGTAAAAAACGCTCCTGTGACGAACCCCACTGTGTAAGCAGGTGCTCCTGTCATCCAAGATGGTCTTTTCTTAACAGTTCTTACATTACATACAAAAATGCACTCGTGAGTAATAAGAATAGAAATTCCTGAGGATTTAAAACACTATACAAAGCTAGTGGTGTCGAATATAACAGTCATTTGCTTAAGATTTATTTATTTTATTTTTTTGTCTCACCTCACGACCTTTGAGAGGCTTCAGGGATTTGATATCTGAGGTTCTGGCCTCCTTCTGAACTCCCGCAGACTTTCCTCTAACGGTAATTTCCTTTTCAAACCTGTAACACAGGTGTCTATTAAGTTTCCGCTAAATTACTTTCTACTATTTTGGAACGGCGGCATGTTATTTTAAATAAGTCTGATACTTACGTCGAGAAGGAGACCTTGTCCTTGGGAGAAAAAAAAACATCTCCACGTCGCTCGGACATGTTAATGTTGACACTTGAGGTAGGTGGTTTCTTCTGGGCTTCTTTGGGGGCACCCTGATGAGAGTCTAAGGTAAGTTTTGGAGCCCATCCATCTGAGACATTCTGTTTGCCCTTTGGTCTTTCTCTTGTTTTGGTCGGTGTAACCGGTTTGTCTTTTGTTTGTAGTGAGATGAGATCAGGCTCTGGCTGTGCTATAGGAACACTTCTGTCTGAGGCCTTTCTGGATCTTTCTTGCCTACTTTGCTCAATCCTTTGCAGGGCCTCGCCTCTCTGCTTCTCAAACATCTCTCTTTCAAAATGGGCAAAGTCCTTGCGTTGCTTCTCCAGGATCTCCTTCTGCTGCCGGATCTGCTCCATCATCTCCCTTTCATTCTGCTCTTGCTGGTGCTTCTGCCGCTCCTGTTTGGCCTCATTGAGTTTCTCGAGCCTCTCCAGCATGGACCTGGTGGTTCTTTCACCATGCACCGGGCTGGGAGGCTCACTGGTCTGAACAGAACTGTCTTTTACATCTGGAGGCTTCAAATCAGACAAGGCATCAGGCAAGCCGTCCTTCTGCATGCTAATCACAACCACGACCGGTCTGTGTGACAACGGCTTTCCGTCCTTCACCGGCTTTTCTGGACTCTGATGCTGTGAGTTCATACTAGACTTTGCAAATACAGAGTTGTTCTCTTGTGGAGGAACGTAGAAAGTAGGAAGAGAGTTCTCCAGTTTGGACAAAGCAGGAAGATTGTCGGATTCGGCTTTAAGAATGGCAGGCGACTGAGGTTCAGGAGGAAGTGCAAGCTTGGGGCTGCTAGGGAGCACTTCATGTAGGGGAGGTGCTGAAAAAGATGAGTTGAGGTCCCCCACCTCATCACATGAAGGTTTTTCTTTTGCATAGTCATCCATACTAACCAGCTCAAAGCTTCCTTTCGAGCTTTGGCTATCTGGAGTGCCTTGAGGTGACAGGGCACCATCACTGGGAAACTCCACAGACCAGCGCCTGTCCTCGGACGGAGATGTTCCCCCTGTGGAACGCACCTTAAGAAGCTCCAGGCTAAACTTGGCCTGCTCCAACTCCCGCATACGCCGGCTTTCTCTCTTAGCCCGTGTTTTTAGGCCCGTGCTGGAGTCATCAAATGGGCGTGCTCGCTCTCTGATCACCACTTGAGCTTGTGCTTCTGTCTCTTCTCCTTGCATCTGTTTACCTTTCTGATGCAGCTCTTCCTGGGGAGCATCGGCCTCACGGAGGTGCTGAAAGCTCCTTTCTCGCTCCTCGAAAGAACGGTCCTCCCACATGCTCACATCCAGACCCATGATCTTTAGTTTTTCTTCCTCTGGAGAAGATGGGCTTGTTTGTCCATTCAGCAGCTGTGTGTCCTTCAACTTCTGCTCTTTCAGTTCCCGGAACCTATATGTTTGAAAGATACCAAAAAGACTGATGACAGCTGCTGAGGATGTTGAAAGGCTGAAAGAATACTTCCACTAATAATAATAAAAAAAAAAAAAAACATGAAAGAATTGCATAAAATAAACATTTGCCCAACTGAAACAGGACCAAAACAACTTTGCACTTCTCCCAACAAGCTGCTCCTGCTCAGCGCTGAAGTGTTTCTATAAACCCGGAGATTTCTGCTTGGCCGACTACCAATAAGATCTGGGCATGAACAAGCTTAGGCCATGGATTGGACTGATCCAGGATATTTTAGGGTCCTGTATTGTTGAGCAACATGTCTAAACAAAGCAGGTCTCTGTACTGAGAGGACTCGCTTACCTTTGCCTTGCCAAACAACCTCGACACGCTGCTTGGAAGAGAATGATGATATGACGTTGATTGAGGTACTGCTCCCTGGTCTTGTAGCTTCTCCAGGCGGCTTGGATGATGACAGCAGCTCGACCACGTCTGTAGCAGCACAGTCTCCAGTTTCTTTGGATTACCACTACTGCTTCCTTCCACATCAGGAATCTGCGGCGCTCTTGGAATCCTCTCCAGGCTGACTGTAAGCAGATTGCTGCCCCCTGTCTGACGTTATCATCATACTGTAGCTGCTCGTCTCTTTGCTTGGCCTGGATGCTCCGCCACCAATCCTGTACATTAGAGAAAGAGAGAATGTGGGTCTGATGGGTGAAACTAGGTAGCCCACCTTTCGGGTGCTTTCGGGGGATTTACGGTTATTAGTCCACTTGAAACGAACCCTACTGCAGGTGAGAAAACATCACATTCTGTGCTGCGCCAAGTCAATTGCCGTGAGAAAACATTGTAATGCTGAATCAAACATGACTGCAGGAACTGACCCAAGCATGCCATGTGTTTTGGGTCTCGGGCAGCGTTTTTTTTTGGGTGTTTTGTTTTAAGTGCTACTGCAATACACAAAATGAGTCTAAGGACTGAGCTGTCGCACTGTAGAAAAGCAATGCATTCTGGATATTCAAAATAATATTTCAGTCAATCTCTTTCCTTATATATTAAATTACTGAATGTAGCGCGGACTCTATGCACGGAAGCATAGATTTGTCCGTTACTGTATTCGGATCACTGAAGGAAAGCTTTCTGGAATTATTATTAGTGGAGTGACTGGTTGCTTTACTTCCCAGGGAATCCTGATGTCTGTGCTCTGGCGCTCCCTTTCAGTTATGCCATACACTAAATACTTACATTTACCTTATACAGTACATTATGTGACTGTGACCATACCTAATTGTTCTCTCGCTATGACGCGCTCTCTCTCTCTCTCTCTGTGTGTGTCGAGAGCTACACATGACATTCTTGAGCTGCCAGTGATCCTGACCCCTTCTGCCCTCCTCAGCTGTTCTCTGATGTGTGACTGCAGTAGCTCAATAGTTCAGGACTGAAATGCTGACAAACTCTTTTATACCCGAGCCTTCAATGATGAAACTAGACTTCATATTAACTTCACCTCAGCTGTTACTGTATACTGAACTTCCAGCCGCTTAACACACAGTAGGACTGCTGATCAGTCCCTGCTATCTGATATCACCTAAATGAGGTTCCCTGTCAAATCTGGTTCCTCTCAAGGTTTCTTCCTATTGTTATTTTTTATAGGGAAAAACTGATTACAATTTATACTTATTTCCTCACACTTTTTAAACTCACTTTTGAGTGAAAAAACAATGTTCAATGTTAAAATCACTATATAAATGAACTGAACTGAACTGAACTAAATTGAATTGAAATAACGTTAGATGAGGAGGTCTGGGGTGCAATCGAGTTCCAGTTCCAGTTCATCCCAAAGGTGTTCCGTGGGGTTGATGCCTGGTTTTGTGCGGGACACTCAGGTTGTTCCATTCCAAACTTGGCACGAAACTGTACTTCATATTAACTTAAACACGTCTCCTGTTATACTGAACGTCCAGCTGCTTAACACACAGTATGACTGCAGATCAATCTATCTGATAATCACCCAAATGAGGAGGAATTTTCTTTCTTTGCTGCTGTCGCTCTTGGCTTGCTTATGAGGGACAAACTGATGATTATAATTCATACATATTTCCTTATACTTTTTAAACTCCTTTCCACATTAAAATTTTTTTTTGAGTTTGTAAAGCTGCTTTGCGACAATGACCATTATAAAAATCACTATATAAATAAAACTGAATTGAACTGAGCAGTAAGGCTCAGCAACAAGTGCCCTTAACATCTGGGCATGTATTATTGTTATTATTATTATAAAAACATTACAGATAGGCATCATATTTGTGCAGAAGTTTCTTAGGAATTCTTCCATCAGTTTTTTTAGAGCCAGTAATTGGGAAAAGAAATACAATTAAATGCATTAGTGTCTGAATGAAATATGAGTGAAATACTTGAAATGATTTGATTTCTCAAAGGATTGACGTTACAATAACACATCACGCTGAAAAGGTTTTGATTGCTAGTACAATATTTACATTTCCATAGATCTTTTCTCCACTTTCGCCATATTTATTATTGTTCCATCAGGCAAAGCTGCACCACATGTTCATACGAGCAGGAACTGAGCTACTGAACAGCAAAAGCAGCACGAAAAAAAAAAAAAAAAAAAAAAATCAGTACTATGCAGACACGAAGAGCCGACAAACCAGAACAAACACAAGACGCTCTTATAGAGTAGGAGTGTACAGAAAACTACAGAGAAAGAGGAAGCTGTGCCGTTTTTAGAGACATGAGCCTTACCTGTATGAGGAAGGTCGCGTGTTTCATCCTGAGAAAGATCTTCCTCTCGCGCACAGCTCGGAAACGGCGCTGGAGATTGACGATCCTCCGTAGCACCTCCTGATGGAGCAGATCCTGCAGTCTCTGGCGCACGACCTCACGCATGAACACCTGACCCGCACACACCATGTTAGTGACTCCACACCGTGGACAACACATTCTCTAGGAATGCGACTAATAAAAGTGTGTACTGTGCGTCATGCTACAGCTATGGGTTGTGGTCACTTGGATACCTGATTCACTTAAATTAAAAGAAATTAAATTCCACTACGGTAACGGTTTCGCTGCGTTTCATCGAATACTGAAAGGTGGAGTCATACCATCGTGTGGCCCACTTGAAAGCCATCGGGGACGAGGTCCGTCTGGCAGATGTAGTGCCTGATGTCCTCCTGCATGGGCTGTAGGTCCTCGGGTAGCATCACGTGAAAGTGCCGGATAAACTCCTGAGGGAACGAAGTAGAAAATGAACCTTGACAGATATTTTATCTGCTTATGTGATGTGATTTGTATGACATACAAGCTGTTTAAGCTGTTCACAGAGCCCCTGCTGTGAAGACCAGACATATTCAAAGCAGTTAAGATGATTAGAAAAACATTTATCTTATTGCTGAAAGGAACACAAGCTTCCTTCTTCGCGGGCTACAGGTGGGGGAGCTTTAGGGGGCGGCATGAGAGACGCATGCTCTGTGTATGTAATTATCGTAAGCCGGATTCATAAGGAACAGTAGAGAGGCTGTGGAGGAGGTCAAATTGCCGAGGTGAGCACACTGTCCAGACATTCAGCAATAATGTCTCCATGTCACTCCTGCACCGGGGGACTTACCGCAGATGAAAACAGTCTGGACTCGTCTGGGCACATGGCTTGTGGGGGCTCGGTGAAAGCCAAATATATTACCCCCGAAAAACGTGAACTGTATTAGCCAAGAGCATATTTTTAAATAATGACAAATTAACAGGTCATTGAAATATAAACTCACTTGACATTGGATTCTACAGTATGATCCCATCAACCTTTTTTGTGAGTACTTTAGAAATTACAGACTATCCTTAGAGCGACACAAATAACCATAAACCAAACTTGGTGAGCAGAAAAACATCTCAGAACACACAAAGGTTTAAAGTTCAAGGGTCAAGGGTCAACAAAGGCTCAACAAAGGCTCTACCTCAGAGCCTGTCAGCCAAAACCAGGAATCTGAGGCTACTTTACAGTGGGCAGAAACTGGACATTTAAAGGCTGAGAAAAATACTATAATTTATTTATGATAAATTATAGTAATTATACTATAATACATCTCTCCCACAATATTTGCAGACACTGCAAATTTTTTCATATTAGTATTAAGTCTTTGTCTTTCGGCTGTTCCCTTTAAGGTGTCGCCACAGTGAATCATCTGCCTCCATCTAACCCTATCCTCTACATCCTCTTCTCTCACACCAACTACCTTCATGTCCTCTCTCACTGCATCCATAAATCTCCTCTTTGGTCTCCTCTAGACCTCCTGTCTGGCAGTTCAAACCTCAGCATCCTTCTACCGATATATTCACCATCTCTCCTCTGGACATATTAGCATTATTACTAAATATTAGTATTTAGTTACTTCCATTGCATTTGGTTGTAGACATCTCAGTCTGTAGCTGTTTAAAAATAATAGAATTCGGCACTTTGGAATAGACGTGGAACAAAATCTCGATATTGTAACCACTGAGCCAAAACAAACGGGTCATGTGCCGTCTACACGTCCCAGCAAAATTACTAAAAACTTAAGACGACTAAAAAAACCCAACACATTATTATACATTACTTAAAGCACCGTTTTCATGTTCTATTAGTCTTGATGCCTTGTATGCACGTCCTGAAAATGATCCTAACACTAAAAACACAAGCTTTAAATTGATTACATTTTTGACCTCCTGGTACGAGATGTAAAGTGACGCCAATAAAAATAATACCTCATGCTCAGTGACCACACCTAGGCACAGAAGACGATAAACTGGAAAGTGTGATTTCAGCCTTGGATACCGGGGGTTATGACCAAACACAGGAAATTATCCACATTTTCTAAAGCTTATACACCTCCTCAACAAAGGAAGAAAAGTTCAATCCAATTTCCAGAGGTTGTTCTAAGAGTGTTTTATGGACTCCAGGAGAAAAAAGAGAGAGAGAGATAGGGAAAGTATGTATATGTGTGCACGTGTGTGTGTGCAAATACCTGAAAGGTATATTTGATGCTGTAGCCTGATTGTCTGATGCGCACAGTCTCCAGCATGCCTGTGTAGCGAAGCTGCCTCAGCACCAGAGCATCGTTAAATCTCAAGGGCAGCTTAATAAGAAGACAGATAAAGAAATCACTATATAAATATCCTTTCTTTTTTTATCCCCCCCTAAAACATTTAGTGGCAAAATAGTGGTAGTGGGCGAATATACCTTCTCTGCGTTTGATCGGATGCACTTTACAAAGTAAGGCTCAGACTGGCCGAGAGTCTCCATCAGCTTATTGAGAGATGCCTGGAGAAAACACAAGATTTACGACTGTGACATCATTCAAGTGTGACACTCAGCTCATGTGTAACATTTCGAGGACGTTTTTCCCCCCCTCGAAGCGTGTTGATGGTTTTATGACGTGCACACAGGCTTTATTTTAAAGTAATGACTTTACAAACGGTGGTGTAAAGAGCGCTATCGGCGCGGGCTGGTGTGCATGATTTACTTCCTGTGAGTTGAGACAGAGTTCATCTTGAAGGACAAAGGAACCGGGGAGCCATTACTCACATATCCGGGCCTCTGCTCAGCCCTCAGCATGTGTGCGTGTACGGGCGTGCATGTGTGTGTGTGCCAGTGTCTGAACTGAAGAGAGGAAGGAAAAGCGTCTATTTTGGTGGTCAGGAATTTACTTTCTCTTCTTCCAAATAGAGCTTAAATCAGACCCACAACAGGATGTGGGGAAATGAGGTCATACACACATTTGTGCAGGATCAGTGCCAGAGGTTGCGTGACTACACACAGCGATGGGTGTTTACGGCTCTCCGGTGCGTTTCTCTCCAAGAATGAGAAATCAGAATCCTGTGTAATTGTTAAAAAAAAAAAAAAAAGTACCGGGAATAAAGGATAAAAGCAGATTGAGCTGCTTAATGCGACGGAAGTTTCTCTGATTCTACACTGAGCTTTACTGAACAGACAACTAAAGAGTAGCTGAAATAGTAGACGAGCGAAGAACAGTTGAAACTGAGGATAAAAAAAAAGAAAAGAAAAGAAAAAAGAATGACGTAATTATTTTGTTTGAGGCTCATAAACGTGGGTGGGGTAGAACGATTGTGGCCAGCCAAGAACAGTGCAGGGAATAACAACAACAACAACAACAACCTGGGGGGTGAAGGGCACACAAACCTGAAACTGGGCACTAATACTTGGAGGTTTCTTCTTCTTGTGGAGGTGCAGCAGGGACTTGGTGATGCGATCGTGCAGTGTCAGGTTGCTCAGATACTTTAGAGACTTCACATCCAGCAGGTGCTATAGCACACAAAAACAAACAAACAAACAAACAAACAAAAACAAATCAATAGGATATTTGCAAAAAAGTATATAATTAAAAGATAAGTCTGTATTTCTGTAATATTCACCTTCGGAAGACTGGGTTTCATTTTGTAGTTTTTGTTCCTCCTGCATATACGGGGTTAAATCAAACGAAAAAAAACAAACAAAAAGAAGATATGATTGATTGCAGATCCGACTGCGGTCACACTGCAGAGGTTCTTACAGTACTACAGAACTCAAAAGCGGGCTGGTTTTGTTTGTAAAATTTGGTGCTGGGCTTTAATTTGTTACCAATTTCCATGTTTGAGAAAAGCTGTACTGGGGAATGTGTGCGGAAACAGGAAAGGAAAAAAAATAATAATAATCTGAATCAGAAATCTTACATCAGAATGCCATGTGCTCTTTCTAGGAGCTTGCTGCTGGTTGAGTTGATGAAGATCCCATCTTCATCTGCGATCGGACCGCTGGAAGACAGTCGACTTTGTCTCCCGGAACGTCCATTTCTGCTCTCCCTGAAGTGGGAAAAATGAACACACGTGAACACTGATCCCGGAGCGCACACGTTCTCGAATTTATTTAACACTTATCTTCAAAGCTGCATGCGCATGGGGGCCATGCGGACAATTTAAGCCCATAAGTATAGTTAATGAAACCCATACTGATGGTGCTGAAAAGCTGGACTGCAGCTGTTGTGAAGTGGTGTTCTGTCAGCTTATGGAGACATTCAGGGTAACATGATCCAATCAGGATTTACTTTATCAATCCTATAATTCATGTCCTATAATTCAGGTCATACAGGTAACCTGGGGCTACAGCTGGATGACTAACTGGACTGGTCAGTGAACACTGACCATCTGTCTAAGAAAGGTCAGAGCCGACTGTTCTTCCTGAGGAGACTAGTATCTTACAACATCTGTAATAAGCTCCTGTTGTTGTCTTACGTACATTCCTATGCGGTAACATACTGGGAAGGTAGAATTCTCAAAAGAATTGATGCCACCCAGTTGGACAAAGTGAGAATTGTTTTGGTGGTTGGTTTGGAGCTGTACTCTCTCGAGGAAGTGGTGGAGAGGACAAGACTAAACAAAATGTTGTCCATCATGGCCGACCCAGACCACCCACTGCACACCACTGACTTCTGTCACAAAGCTGCTCCACGGACAGACTTAGGAAATCCTTTGTCCCTAGAGCCTTTCAGCTCTTCAACACCTCACTACAAGGATACGGGAATGTGGCCTGGGAGATCCAGACTAAGGTTCATCTGCTATATACATCACGGTGTTACAAGCATAACCCTCTCATGTTAGCTTTAGGGTCTGCTAAGTTATTCTCACTATTGCATATTGCGCCATTAGTCACGGACTCAATTTCATCACTTTCATGCTGCACATTGCACTTGGGTATTTACACAATTAATACGATTTACACTGTTGTCACTTTATCACGTCATCCATCTTCATCTTCAGGAAGCAATGCTCAGGGTCACCATGGATCCAAAGCCATCATCACAGGGAACATTCTGCAGGAAGTCACCAACCATGTGCTTAAGGAAGCCGGATAACCCGGAGGAAACCCTCACATGGTCAAAGCGAGAACACACAAACCTCCACACTGATGCCAACTCTGGAACTGTGTGGCGGCAACGCCATCTACCATGATCACACGACCTAACGATGATCAGAACAAAACAGTCCGTGGTAGAAGGAGAAACTGTTACCCGAAGGCATAATATTATTTTATATTACTGAACACCGCAGTGCAGCTTTGAGCCTGTCCATCTCCATATGGAGTACAGGAACACGGAGACAGATGTCTCATGCTAGATCATATTCTGTTGCCCATAATCAGCAGTTTTTGAAGGAAGTTAGATGACATTAAAACAATCCAGACCCTCTTTACAGGGACAGACTTTCTGAATTGACTTACAAGAAAGCCAGAAAGACATCTCCTTGAGTTAAAATGCTTTGAAATTGGTTTGACCGTATGTACAGTATGTTAGTGAATTCTCACTATATCTGAGACTTTACAATAAGAAAAATGTGTAATAATTTTCATTTGACTTTGAAAGATTTAAGTTCTTTTAGATCACTTTCTTCCCACAGCTTCACCTAGCTGAAGAAAAATCTATGACACCGCTCTTATCAGTATGGATTGATTGCTACTGTAGAGTCATAGCCACGTGACAGCTTTGGCTCTGCGAGGTAAAGCCGCTCCTGCTTCCCGGCTGAACAAACAGAAGCTCTTGTAACTTTTAAGCGGTCAGAACGGTTAACCCTAATCCCAGTGAAAACCATTCAACACGACCCACTTAGGCTTGGGCTAAACAAAAAGAAGAAGGGGAAAAAAAGACAATCTACTGCTGGTCTTTGTAGTGTCCAGGGGAGAAAAAACAAAACAAAAAACAACACTATAGTACATTCAACTCGAGGGGCGGCAGGAGGGCTGTGGCTGCTGAGAAGTTTAGTTTGCAGTTCTGATTGTGTGTGTGTGTGTGTGTGTGTGTGTGTGTGTGTGTGTGTGTGTGTGTGTGTGTGTTTGAGAATTAAATCTGCTTCAGGGGCTTCAGCACACACACTCACACACAAAGCACGAGGGCCAGGGAATGATTGCTAAATTTCACACACAGTAAAAGCAAGTTGTGGGCAACAAGCGCAAAATACCACTGAAGGTGGGAACGTTTTGGGGTTAGAGATTATTTCTGCTAAACTAAATTAAGGTTGTCGGAGAATTATGAACATTCTTAGAATAATATATCCGACACGTTTGGCTTACGAGTGAGCGGATGTTAAAGAGCCGAGTACGGTGTTAGAGTTGGAGTAGTTTAACATGTGATAAAATATACATAACAAGAAACAAATTTGTTTTCTGCGAAAGTAAAATGTTTACAGAGTTCAATTTAGCTTGGAAGGCCGCAACAGGATTTTTTTTTTTCGATATTCAACAAAACTGGAAACTCTTTGTTCTTTCCATGGAGTTACAGTACGTCCAACACGCTTGCGTGCAATTACATCTGAGCCCAAAGGTCCCGGCCCAGACGCCTTATGACAGCAATAATAGCTGTTCTAGTACCTCTCGTTAATTTAAACCTCTGGCGTGCATGAACATGCTGCACACGAGGACTGTAAATAATACAAACTTCCATAAAACCATATGAACGAAAACTTCCTTCAATAAATACATTTTCTTGCGGTCTGGATCTACAAAAACTCACAAGACAGACCGCTCTTGCGAATAGCTATCTCCATGAACTATAAGGTTT
The DNA here is from genome assembly GCA_030014305.1 of Clarias laeviceps. Lineage (NCBI taxonomy): Eukaryota > Metazoa > Chordata > Actinopteri > Siluriformes > Clariidae > Clarias > Clarias laeviceps. The sequence goes on from JAQMYJ010000007.1 coordinate 22,874,961, forward strand.
CTTAGCTTCCAAAAACATGCGTGATGATACCACGAAGGATGTATGCACATGCTTTTTTACATGAGTTTTTATTCTAGCTGTCTGTCGAATCCATCCTTCAATCCAGTGCTTAAATCCAAGCCAAACATCTTTATATTCTGTGCAAAGAAACAAAACAAAACAAAAAAAAAAGTTAAACCGTCTAAATAGTTTCAGGCTCCGTGAACCTGGACTCCTTCTCTGCTGTTTATCAGAAGCAGATGCTGCGTGGGGCCCGCATGAGAGACTCACAGTCAGCATGAGGCTGGGAGTTATTCAGGATCTCCGCTGTGGACTGTAGGTGGTGTTGGTGGTGGAGGACAATTCAGAAAAGTGTGTGTATATATATATATATATATATATATATATATATATATATATAAATATAAATATACATATATATATATATATATATATATATATATATATACCCACAGC